>JAMPIO010000022.1:600000-1079679 GCA_024699865.1 Aphelenchoides fujianensis | reverse complement strand
CTCACGCGGCGATCGAAATGAGAGGAGCGCAGAGACGTGGCGCGATTTTCTCTTTTGCTTCGTTTGATCGATGCGGACGGACGATGGGCTGGACGCTAATAGTGAACGCTCGTGTTTGCGAGACGGCAGCCGGGCCAAAAGCGGGCGAATTCCTCGTGTTCGACAGATTCCATTGGCTGTCTCGCTACCGATTTGATCACGAGTGATTGGGGAAGCGATTGTAAAACAAATGAGTTTGCGTATCACCGTGAACCGACGATCGCTTCGAACAGCGCGTTCCCTAACGCCGACCACAAAAAAGAAGGAATTGCCCGCGGTAAATGGACGCCGCGTATTGCGTTCGGTTGGGAGCGAGACGGGCAGGAGGTGTTCGCCTGCCACTTGTGGTCAGTCCGTTGGGTTGTGCGGGGAGCGGGAGGTCGAGTGGGGAAATGCGGGCTTTCTTCAGCGTTCGCTCCGTTTTCTATTCGCTGTAAACTGTAAAAGTCGATTTGTTTCAGTTCCACTTCTACGATGCCCGTTTGTGCGCACGCCGTGGAGAAGACGCATGGTTTTATGCTTTACCGTTGGGATGTCTCCGATTCGGCGTACCGTCGGAAAGGAGACTCGATAAAACTCGCTGTGCATTCGCAGGTCGAATTCCGTCTCGAGGTTCGAATGGTGGACAGCATGCTCGAAGCCGTCGTGACGGTGGACGACAAGGGCGAAGACGTCGAGTGTCTCATCTGGGCCGAAGAGCACACGACGACGAGCGAGTGGAAGGTGTTTGCAGGTTCTAAAGGTACGCTTTTTCAACAGTTTTTCCTTTTTAATCAAGCGGCTTTTCGATCGTTCCGTGGAAGACCGCCGGCTGACGATTGTGGACTTCCAAAATTATGGCCGCATTTCTGTTGAGTGTGCCGTGCGGATCAACTGCGACTCGTGCCATTCAAAATCCAACAAAAGTTCGCCGAAGCGGCAAATGGAGAGTTTGAACGCGCAGATGTCCGCTTTGCGTCGCAAGGTTCGAAGCGGCGTCTTCTCAGCTGTCAACGTCTCATTCCAGGTCGAAGAGCCCAACAGGGAGGTCGAAACGATTCGTGCGGAGATGGAAAAGTGGAAAGTAGAGGCGATCGCAAATGCCAAAGAAATCGCAGCCCTTCGTGCGGATCGCGACCAATGGAAAGCGAAAGCAGACGAAGAAGCGAGCGTGTTCTCCGTCCGCAACGACCGCCTGTGGGCGATGCGGAAGACGGGCGAGCTCGCTGACTGCTCGCTGCTGGTGGACGGGCAGAGCATCGAGGTGACCCCGACTTCCACTCTCTTAACCTTCTCTCCTCGCAGGTCCACAAGTCCGTGCTGGCCGCTCACTCCTCTTTCTTCTCCGCCGAATTCCGCGCGAATCCCGACAAGACGGAGTTCCTGATCGAAGGCGTCGGTCGAGCGGCCGTCGAAGGCGTCGTGGAGTTCGTGTACCGCGGCCGCGTGGACGAATTCGCCGCTCGTGCCCTCGAGTTCTTCTCGCTGGCCGTTCGGTTCGGGATTGCCGACTTGCGGGTGCTTTCTCTCCCTCCTTCCACTCATTCGTTTGTTGCAGGAGAAGTGCGTGGAGTCGCTGAAAGCGGCGATCACCGCCCAAAGCGCCGCCTTGCTGCTGCTCGTCGCCGTCGAGCACGACGAGCGGGCGTTGAGCCGCGCGGCCGTCGAGTTCGCCCAGCGGAACGGCGGCAAGGCGGCGCTGTTGCTGAAGGAGCCGATCGCTGGACTGCTCCCGCACAAGCTGGAGTTGTTCCAGGCGATCATGAACGTGCTGCAAGAGGCGGAGTGAAGTCTTCCTCGCCTTTTCTCCCACAACTGTTGAATTCGTTTGAATAAACAAAAGTGAACAACGGAATCGCCCGGATCGAACGACCTTCTAGCAAACGCAACGTTGCAAGGAGCCCTGCGAATTCTGCAGATGATCAGAGTGCAAGGGAAAAGTATCCGTTGGGTCCTGCACTTACACCCTTTTAAACAGCAGGCAAAACCCTGGAACTGCCGGAAGCCTTCGAGCGTTGTTTGACCACCTGCCGGCCGCTCGGCAATAAAAGGCGGTCGACAATCCCCGCTATCCACTCAACTCGCAATGAACTCCGCTCGTCTCCTCCTGCTCGCCGCCTTCCGCGCTTCGTGGCCGTCGGGGACGCGCAGTTGTGAGCGGAGTGGTGCAGTGGAATCATCAATTGGCTTGCCCGCCGGAGTGGTTCTGGAAGGAAAAGATCGTGCCCCAACTGCTCCCGCACGCAATATGAGACGGTGGACTTTGGCGGGGCAACTTCGTGAACCTTGGGAACGTCCTGACGCAACAGGACGCCGCCGAAGAGCCGCGCGTTCGGGAGCGCTGGCCGCTCCGTCAACCCGACGAGCAGCCGAGCGGGGAGGAGCTACTCGAAGGAGCCGCGGAAGTCGTGCAGGACCGCTCGCTCCGATTCGAGCGTCCCTTTGTCGATTCGAGTGAACACGACGGTCGGCTGTCGCTTCTCGTCGAAGCGCTCCAGCATGATCGGTTCGAGGCGGCTGTCGGCGAGCGACAGCTGAACGTTCTGTGTTGTGCGGGCAGAAGCGAAGATCGAGCACAGCTCCGAACACACTGGACTTCCCTTTCGCTCATGCACGTGCGCTTGAAGGAACCAAAGCCAGTGCACGCGCTCTATTGGAAGGTGTAATTTCGACACGATCAATATCAAGTCCTTTAGTCAGTGAACACTCGTGCATTCAAGTCGAACGTTCCATGCGCTGAGCCCTGTGCACATAAAGGAGTTCGCTTTCACTGCGGGGGCGGTGGTGGCTCAGCTGGTATGCAGTCGGACTTCCCGTCGGGTTGGCGCTGCATGCTGGTTTGACCCCCCGCCCGCTCGACAATCGACCCCTGGCGAGGGCGACAGATTTCGGTCTGGTCGAGTTGCCATACTGCGGCCGCTTCGGCAGCCGCTCCACCGCGGAAACCCGCTGAGTGTGGATTGAAATTTGAAATTTGTCCTTTCAGTGCGCCATCGCCGAAACCACGCTGACGGGCGTCGAATTGGTCGTCCAGCGCGTGCCTCCGAGCAGGCGGCCGAGAGCACGACGAAACGAGCCGAACAGCAGGATGGTGGCCGTCGAGCTCACGGCCGGCGCCCACGTTTGCAGCAGTTGGCCGAGCGGCGCCAACGAGACCTCCGTTCCGTTCCACAGGCCGAGGAGGTTCGCGAAGACGGGAAGAAGAGTGAACAGGGGAAAGAGGGTCTAAACAATGAGATTCCGTCCAACTGATGAGGTTGTTGCTTGTTCTAACCTTGACCACCAGCGAGCACGTGAATTGCCGCAGGAGAAGGCGCGTTTTGGGCCGCAAACTGGCGCCCTCGACATGCACGCGCCGAATCGACGCGGCGCCAACCACAGGGCGGACGCGTAGCAGCCGACGGCGCCCACGGCCACACCCAACGGTTCGTCCGTGTCCAGCACGATCACCAGCGAGTGGTCGTCGAGCCGTGCAGTGCGGGCGTTCAGCAGCAAATTCACGGCCGTCCCGAGAGCCAATCCGAAGACGACGCCAACGATCGGCAGCAGTCGGCAGAGAATGCGGCAAGTTGACGGCGGCTTTCGACTGAAAGGACGAATGGGATGAGTGCAAAAGAAAGAAGGGCGCACTCTCGGATCACTCGAAATCGGAACCACGTTTCGAGCAAAAGAAGCGCGGCAGCCAATGCGGAGGTTCCCCACTGCAACGCCACCGCGATCATCCCGACGGCAGCGAAAAGCCGGCGGACGGGACCGAAAAGGCCGAGCAGCACGTTCGTTTCGTTCGGAAGATCTAAGCGGTGATACAAGATCGTTTCCAGTGATCCAATGGAAATCCACCACTCACGCCGCAAAGCAGCAGAGCGCGGAGAGATCCCCGACGGCAGCGACCAGCAACACCGTCCGATAGTCCAGCATCAAAGCGGCGGATCGCCGAAGGACCAGAAAGATCAACAGCAGAGTGGAAGCGAATCCAGCGGCATAAGCGCAGAGATTCGAGAGCAGCAGACGCCTTCGAACGGCGTGTGCGTGGGTTCTTCGTTAATACCGAGAGAACTTGTCGGCATATGGAACAAAACGGCGGGGTAATGGAAACAAGCGGAAGTGAACGCGTGAACTTGCGAGTAGTCAACGTCGGAAGACGGAACTCGCTCACGAGTTAACGAAATGGACGCGCGTTTGCCCGCGTGTCCGTAAAACGAATTAGCGGCGTGAAGCGGTTCTTTGTTCTCAAGAATGTACTTGCTGAGCACTCTAAAAACAAAGAGCTCTGCGATTGAAACTCGCCGCGATTGTTTCCGCGTTGGCGAGCGGGGCGAAACGACGCACGTCCTTTCGGCGGCCGGCCGCCGCTCGCTTTCGTCCGGTCATCATTTCGCTCTTCTTTCTTCTTTTGCGCGTACTTCTGGTCATCTTCGAATTCCCGACCGTCTTTTCGGCTTCCAGGATCGCCGTTTGCTCGTCGCGCGTCGAAGAATGGCCGCGACGGACGTGAAAATCGAGCCGAAAGAGGAGGACGAACTGCCGGTCAACAATTCCAATGCTTCTTCGCACACTCCGCCTGATGCGAGTTCTTCCTCTCGTTTTTCTCCCACTTTGACCGCTTGCAGCACATTTGCGGCGTGTGCGGCATCGACCTGGGGAGCCACGTGAATCGAGCGCGCCACGAAAAGTGCCACGGAGGGAGCAACCCCTGGATTTGCGCCGTTTGCCGCGTGCCCTGCAAATCGCGTGCCGACCGAGCGGTGCACGAGGAGAACGCGCACGGCTATCGACGGCACGCGTGGGACGCCAACGAGAAGAACGCCGTCCGGATCCTCAAGGTTCGTTCCAGCTCGTTATTTCCTTCATCCTTGTCCTTTGTTTAGAGCCAACTGTCCGCCGTCTTCAACGTCGGAACGAAGCTGATGGACACGCAAACCACCGCTCGACCGTCGGCAGCCGCTCGATGGGATCCGCGCGAAGAAGAGGCGACCGTTGCCGACTTGGAAGAATTGATGCGCACTAAACTGCATCGGCCTCCGCGCGTGGTTCGTTTCCTTCTCGATCACTTGTTTATCGTGTTGTTTCATTCGTTCAGGCGCCGTGCACGACCTGCGGAATGAAGAGTTTCGTGTGCGTGGACATTCGCGACGATCACGTCCGCTCGCACGAGGCCATCGACGGATTCAAGTGCTCCCTGTGCGGCATCTACAAATTCGACAGCAACACGCGGAATCGCCACGAATGCCGGGCGCACGCGATGCAGCGCCACGTGGAGGATCGCGGCCGCAACGAAGCCATTCGGATTCTGTCGGTGAGCGCCGCCTTCCGCTCTTTTCTACTTCTGCTGACGTTCAGGAGGACCAAAAGCGCTTCCGCCAGGTGGGCACGAACATCACGGCGATTCAACGGACGGCGGTCGCGAGCAATGCGCCGTGTGGTCCGCCGGCGCTGGTCTGGGAGAAGCCGGAGAAGCCGCCGGGTGCGGCGAAGAAGAAACGCGCCGCCTCGGTCGGTTCCTTGCGCGCCAAACGGCGCCGTCGCTCTCCGTCGACCTCGAGCTCCGGCGACTCTGAAGAAGAGTCCGGAAAGAACGAGGAAGCGGACGTCACCGAGCAGTCGCTTTCCAACGCTTCCGCTCAGCAAGCGGTGCCGGAATCGCTCCTCGTCCAAGCGGTCGCTCAGCCGACTGCCTACTCGAAGGTTCGTTTCATGCATCCCTTCTTTCGGTAGCCGGTTGTTCGGTTCAGATCGAGAAGGTCTTGCACGGCTGGTTCGGGCAACAATTCCCGGCGACCCAAGAGCAACTTCACGCGCGCATGCGGAAGTTGGAGGAGGAAGTGGCCGCCGAAAAGCGGAAATCTGCCGCGATCACGGTCGAAGCGGACCTCGCGAAGTGGGTGAGTTCTCCTCTTTATCCTCAACTTTTCAACCGCAGGCTACTTCCAGATCGCCGAGTTGGAGGCGGAGAACGCCGTCCTCTCCTCGTCGCTCTCCGCTGTGATCGTGAGTGTTGACGAGCTCGTCCACTCGCTTCTAATCGCGTCGTTCAGGCCGACTGCACGGACACGATGCGGGCGGGAATTTCGACGGACAACGCGGCCGATCTGCTGCTCTTTGCCGTCCGTCACGATCTCTCCGAGTTGACCGCCCGCGTGCTAGAGTTTGCCGAGCGAAATGGCGGCAAGGCGGCGCTGCTGCTCAAGCCGCCCATCGCCGGCCTCCTTCCCAACAAAGTCGAGCTTTTCCAGGCGATCATGAAGTTGCTGCAGTGAGCTCCCGTTCGTTGTTGCCCGTCTCATGTTGTTGTTGATTGAATAAAGCTGTTTGGACTGTGGGTCGGTCGTTCTCTTGTTCGATGGTCTTTCGGGAAGAGTGGAACAGGTGTGGACGCGCATACCAGGTTTGATGCAGCGTGAGTGCCCCGCCTCCATCGTCTTCTGCATGGTTGAAGAAAGAACGACAAACTTGCAGCGAAACCTCGTTCGAGCAGAGAAGGTGCACACAACAGAGCACTCGAACAGAAAGAAGTCGCGACCAGCATCGCGACCTAAGGAAAGAGTGAGAGCAGTGAGCGGACGGGAGACTCGCCGTTGATCTCCGCGCGGTCGGCGGGCGGCGGGAACTCGACGAAGTTCTCCTCTTCCGTGTTTCCGGCGATCTGCGAGCAGTCCAGCGAGCATTCAGTCAGCAACTTGCAGTGAGGAGAAAATCCCACAGCTTTCCGGTGGCCTCGAACTCGACGCGCGTCCAGAAGTGACGACCGTCCGGCGCGGCGTTGCGCAGCCGCCGGTTCGCGCAGAACTCCGCGCCGCCGCCGTCGCGTTTCGTCGAGAGCGTCCCGTCGGCGAGCAGCCAAAGGAAGCCGTCCCAGCGCTGCCGAAGAATCAATGTTGTGGGTGAGAGTGAGGAACAACTCCTGAACGGGCGAGAGGCGGAGATCCGCGGGCACGCGAATAAAAGGTCGCTCTCGTCTGCTGGCCCTTGGGACTATGACTAATAAACTGACCATCAATTTGAGTCTCTCGTGTTCCACCCACCAAACCAATGGTCAGCCGGATCACCCGCATCCGACAGAGGACGCGGCCGCTTCAGTCAATGGAGACTGCCGGCTCGATCGTGTTGAAAAGCGCGCCGTCCGGCCGCTCGTCGCCCTCGATTCGGCGCGTGCACTCGCCGTCGACCCTCACTGCGAACAGAAGGGAGGAGTGTCCCGGCGGAACTCACTTGACGCCCGCCGCAACGCCGCCCCACAACTCGAGCGGCACCGCGCGACTCCACTGCGGCGTCACGTTCGTCGCTGCACAACGGAGCGATTGAAGACGGAGAGCCGGCGGACTCACAACCACGTGTGCACCCGCAAGCACTCGTCGAGCCGCGTCTTTTGCGGATCGTAGAGAACTTTTGCAATTGATGGCGGCAGGAGCACGAGGTCGAGCAGGACGACGGCGGGGCGGGCATCTCGTGGAGCAGCCGGCGAGGAGAACGGGAGGGACCGAAAAGAAGCGGCTTCAAGAGGCGAATGACTGCTTTCCGCCGCTCGTTTCCGGTCTCTTCGATCGGTTCGCATTTGCACGACCGGAGCGGAGACGAATCGATTCGTTTTAGCCGTTGCGGTAGTCGGTTGTGTTGCCGTAAAGCACAACAAGAAGCTTCCGGCAGATCTTCTCGTTTGTTGTTCGAATCGGCCGTCATTTATTGCCAACGTGCAGCAGCTGAACGTTTTGTCCGTTTGTGAAGGTGTGCGGGCAGAAGCGAAGAATGCGGCACAGCAATGAACGCACTCTTTCGCTTCAACTCCCGCATGTGCACTTGAACGAACAAAGGCCACTTTATCGAAAGGAGTGATCGAAGTCCGCGCTTCTCGTTCACACGACCGACCGCTTGGGAATGCTCGCGGTCAACGCCGATTGCGTTTGCGGCCGGCCGGCCGGCGAATGGTGGGAGTTTGGCGACCTCCGCCCGCCTGCCGCTTAGGTCAGTCGGTTCGCAGCGGCAGCCGACCTACAACCGCCATTCGCGCCCCCGCGTCCACCTTTTTCTCACTCCCGTTTGCGATCGGCTTCACGCCGTTGACTGATCCGCTCGCAGCTTCCGCTTTTTTTAAACCTTTGGGCGATCATCCCATTAAACGCGACGTGAATAGTTGAAGGTGTTATTCGCTCGTTGGGCTGCGGTCCGCTTGTGTTCGCGCGTATCACTAAATCGCCATGGTCGTCTGGTTTCAGTAACGTCTTGTTGTTCAACATCGTTACGAATGGCGGCGCGTGACGTGAAGATGGAGACGAACGGCGAGCGAGAGCACGCAAATTCTGCTGTCGGATCCCTCGGCACGTCTACGAACCCTCATGCGAACGTGAGTGCTTTCTTTTTTTGCTTTTATTTCTGTCGCTTGCAGCAACTCTGCGGCGTGTGCGGCATCGATCTGAGAAACTTCAGGAACCGAGTGCAGCACGAAAGGAACCACCGCGGCGACCACCAATGGATTTGCTCTGTTTGCAGCGTGCCCTGCAAAAACCGTTCCAAACGAGACCTGCACGAGCACAGAATGCACGGCTACACGCGGCACGAGCTAGACCGCGCGAATCCGCAGCCGATTAAATTGCTCAAGGTACGCATTTGCTTGTTCTCAGGCCATCTATTTCATTTTTTAGAGTCAACTCGCAGCCGTGTTCAACGTCGGATTCAAGTTGGTGGACACGCAAGGAACAGCAGAGTCCTCGGCCGCCATCTCCGGCAACACACTGGATGAAGAAGAGGTATCGATCGCCGATCTCAAGGAGCTCATGTGCACCAAACCCCACCGGCCGCCTCCGCACGTTTGTTTCTTTTTCTTTGTATTCCACCTATTACCATCGTTATTGAGTCGCCCTGCAACATCTGCGGAATGAGCGGATTTTACGCTGTGCATTTCCGCGAAGGGCACATTCGCTCGCACGATCGGCTGGACGGCTTCAAATGTTCCTTGTGCGGGACCAGCAACGAGCACGCATGTCATCGTAATCTTCATGAACGAAGAGTTCATGGACTCATACGCCACAGCTGTGACGAGAAACGGAAAGAACCTATTAGGATCGCTTTTGTGAGTGCTCGCTCGTCTTCTCTTCTCTCACACGTTTCGCCTTTAGAGCGAACGAAAGCTGTTTTTACAGGTGGGCATGAACATCAAGGCGGTACAACGAACGGCGGTTGCGAGCAACTTCGCACCCGGTCCGTCGTTTTCCGTTCGTAAGGGACCGAAGCGGCAGGCTCGCTTGTCCGTTTCTTCTTGCGCCAAACGGCCTCGTCGATCTCCATCCTCTCCCGACTTCAGCGAACCAAGAGAGAGGACCATCCCAGAGAATGTCGTGTTGGATCACCTAGAAGAAGAGGTCGAAGAGGCGGAGATCGCTGACTCGTCAGCTTCTGGCGAGCACGACCTGCAGTCGATCTCCGAGCCCGCAACGTCCGTCCAGCAGTCGCCCGTCCAAACGACTGCCCCTGCTCAGCCGACTGCCAATTCAGAGGTTTGTACTTGCGAACGATTTAAACTCACTCCTTCGTTCCAGCTCACGGAGCAGCAGGACCGCTTGGCCGCGCATCAATCGGTGCGCGAGGCCGTTCAAGCGGAGCTCCACGCGCGCATTCGAAAGCTGGAAGAGGAACTCGCAGCCAAGGACGACAAGTTGGCGACGGAGTCGCAGAAGGCGAGTTATTCGACCATCTCTTTCATTTCATTCTGCTGGTGGCTTTAGGTCCTCGCTCTTCAATCAAAGATCACCGAGTTGGAGGCGGAGGTGGTGGAGAAAGAGTGGTCACGCGCGGGGACCAACGATAAGGTTCGTCCCCATCCATCAATCGAATCACCCGCCGTATTTCAGAACGAGGCCCTGCTGGAGAAGAATGACGAACTGGAGGCAACCGTCGCCTGCTTGGAGGCGGAAATCGAAGAGTTGCGAAAGAAGGCGAACGACACGGAGGAAGCGGCCGCCGAGGAGCTCAAGCGGAAGGTTCGTTTTCATTTCAACAACCGACCATTTGCTTCCTTTCCGACGCACAAGCTGAAGGCGAAGCTGAAAGAGCAGGAGGATCGAGATGAGGCGAGGATCCAAAAGCTCGAAGCCCAGAATCGCGAGCAGCAGGAGGAGGCGGAGAAGACGGCGGCCGAGTGGACGCGGAAGGCAGCCGATTTTGAGAAGCGGGTGAGTGCACAACAAATCCCTCCATCTTCTCACTTCCGCCTTGCAGATCGAAGAGCTCACGTCGGAGAAGGCCGCCCTGCTGGTGAGTCACTCTACTCTCCATCTCCATTCACCCACTTTTTGCAGGCCGACTGCTCGGAGCTGTGGAAAGCGGGCGTGTCTGAGGGGAACGCTGCCGAGCTGCTCGTGTTTGCCGCTCGCCACAACGCCCACGAGCTCGCCGCCCACGTGCTCGAGTGGGCGGAGGCGAACGGCGCGAAGCTGCGTCTTGTGTTGGCTCCGGCGGTCACGTCGCTGGCTCAAAGCAACTACGTCGCGTACAAGAAGATTGTCGAGTGGATGGGGTGAACTGGAAGTCTAAACTATTTGATTGTTGTTTCTTTGTTGTACCGAATAAAATCGTTTCATAACCCAATCGAACGAGCGTTTCTTTCGTCGCTTGTCCGGCCATGAATCGTTCGAATGAGCGCAGACCGACAGGAAACCGTCAATAAACCCCAACTTCCTTCCATCCGTTTACTGCCTCTCTCCTTGTGCCTCCACTCCTCGTCTACCCGTCTCAGCCGTTTCTCGTCCACGAGTGCTTTCTGTTTCCAACGAACTTAACGCCTTTTCGTCTCTCCCACAGAACATTCGCCATTAGACAAATTTATCCAGCAATTGACAAGAGTGAACACATAAATCAAGCAGACATGAAAAGGACGCGTCAAGCCGCCGAATTCTCTCGACGCTCTCGCACAGCTCTTGAAAGCCGACGGGGTTTTCCGGCTTGCTGCTCGCGGACTCCTTCGCGGTCTGCCCGCCCGCCTGCTCCCGTTTTATCCACTCGACGATCCGCTTGTACGCGGCGAGCTTGCCGGGGAGCAGCGACTGGACGGATCTGCGAGCAGGAGGCCCACCTTCCCGCCCGTCTTCCCGCGCGTTCGCTCCGCGAATTCGATCGGGTGTTCGCCCAACCGGCGGTCGTCGTCGCGGGCGGTCGCCCCGAGGAGTTCGGCGACGTTCTCGGCGCAGATGTCCGCTCGGATCACTTTGATGCAGGCGGCCGACAAGAAGCGAGTAAAGGAACAAACAAACACGAGGAACTCACCTCCAACGCGGCCATTTGGAAGCGGCGGCCACGCGGTACAACTCTCGAGCATCATCCTTCGGTCCTTCCAACTGTCCGGAGTACAAGAGCGCGACCGCCCGCTCGACGGCCGCCGCCCGCAGGCCCTCCACCGCGAACACCGTCTTGTGGGGATCGGCGGCGAATTCCGCCGAGAAGAAAGCCGAGTGCAGGGTGAGGGCGTTCTTGCAAGAAGAAAAGTGAAAGCTGGAGCGTCCGGCCGCTCACTCGGATCTCGCGCCCGTCGACGAGCAGCCGGAAGCCCAGCTTGGACGAGTGTTCGCGTCAACGGAGCGACCGCTCCTCGCGATCCTTCCCGCCCAGCTCCCCTCCGAGTTGCCGATCACCAAGGACAACCCCAAAGGCTCTAAACGGAATTTTATTTCGAACGAGAGGGTCCACACAACACGTGGCGCCCGCGCAGAACAGGCAGAAGGACACAAAGGGAGGAGGTGTGGTCACTTGCGGCCGCGGCCGCTCACAAGAAGCCGGCCGCCCCGAGGAGCGCCGCGATCCACACGCCGACCAGCGACTTCACGGACTCGTCTGCAAGAGCGGAGAGGAACGATGATGAGGGGAACACTCACCTTTCGTCGCACGGCGCTTCCTCGGCACACAGCGGGCACTCGTCGCTCCGGATGGCGCAGTTGACGCTCCATTCGTCGGCCATGTACAAGAGGAAGTCCTTCTTGCCCAACGGGAAGTTGTCGACTGCAAACGGGCGGTGAGGAGGAACATTCGGCGAAGAGAACTCACTTTCTTTCAGCTTCCGCCTGCCGCAATCAGCGGTCCACACGGCGGCCGTCAGCCCCGCTGCGTCGCCCTCCACGGCGATCCGCACCGTCCGCACGCCACCAGCAATCGGCACTTCGTGGCCGAACGGAAGGGAAGCTCGAGCGGCGGGCTTTCGGCCGTCGTGTCCGCCCGTCCGGCTTCGACGACGAAGAGGCGAGCGGCGTGCGGACAAGCGACCATTTCGGGCGGGGGAGCGGGCGGAAAGCAGAGCGAGCGGCTGGCGGATTGATCGAGCGGCGAGTGGACGAAGGGGCCCGCGCGACCGGCGCAATTCGCGGCGTCTGAGCGCAAGCGCTCCCAAGCGGTCGCCCGTGTGAACGAAGAGGTGAAGTGACCGCCGCATTCGCCCTTGCGGTTCAAAAAGCATCAGTGAAAAGATTTCCTCCTTGCATTGAGAGAGTTTGCTCTGACTCCTGGGCGGTAGCAGTTGTTGTTTGTTGTCCGCTTTCTGCTTTGACAGAAGACGGACTCGTGTCGATCATTCCGTTCGTTTCATTCCCTCGCTGTCTTCAAAAGTGAGCACCGAATTCGAGCCGCAAAACGCGATGGACACGAGCTCATCTAAGGACTCGAAACAAGCGATCGACAGCGAGAATTCTCGAGTAGTTGCGCCCTCCTCTTCACTTCATTCCTTCTTTCAGGCCGACCTCGAAGATCAACTAAAGTCAACTGAAGAGCAGTTGTGCGCGAAATTGCTCCGCACACTTCCCGTGGGCACCGACCGTTCCGAATTTCTCGAGCGCTGCAACGCGCACTTCCTGGAGGTCGAGTGGGGAGAAGCCGAACGGGAAGCCGCCCGCCAGAAGCTGCTGGAGAAGGTGGCCGCAACTACCGACCGCTTCGTGAAGACTATCGCAGTGAACGCGACTCCCGTCGTGCAAGAGCGGATCCTGCTTCATGAAAAGGAGATGAAGCAGCTTGAAATCCAACACCAAGCCGTTCAACGAGAGCACGAACTCAAGATGACCGAATTCGAGTTGGAGAGGACGCGGCAAGGGTGAGCAATGTTCTCGTTATTTCAACCCAACGATCGATACTTGCAGCAACCATGTGAAACAAGCCGGCGAGCTTTTCGCCTCGCAGGGCAAAGGAGTCGGCGAAGCGCACAAGGAGTACACGAACATGAGCAAGACGCTTGCCAGCAGCGTCCTTTCGTACTTCTTCGGCACAGATCGTTGATTGCCGAGCTTTCCAGCTTGCTCGATTGTGTCCAAAATCTTCTCTTTTTTTGTTGGATTGTGTTCCTGCGTTTTGTGTTGGCCTCATCGAACAAATGGCTCGCTCGGAGCGAGGTGGACACGTACGGCAAGATCGTCGAGTGGATGGAGTGAACACGAGCTTGTCTATTCGATTGTTGCTTCCGAATGTTGTGAATAAAAACGCTGAATGGTGGCTGGTCCCTTGACCATGAGCTGTACGGTTAGCCGCGTTGTTTGCAGTCGTTAGACGCCAATTGAACCCGCCGGTCGTCTCCGTTTGCGCCTTGTTTCTTGCTGTTTACCGGCTCGTGAAGACGGCGTCTATTTACTCGTCTTGCCGAACTACATCGAGCCGAATCGATCAGCGATGCACAAGAGAAAGGACGTCAATGTAGAGAGCGTGTGTTTATGCTTCGGTCCCGACGTCCAACAATGTGAAAACAACAGAAGGTTTAAAGAACAATTGAATCGATTACTGAAGGCGATCCAGTCCGATCAGGATGCAAATCTCTTCGTGGACGAAAGAGTACGTCGGCAGGGACTCCACGTACTCAGACCAAAAGATCTCACCCTTTCGAGTCCAATGAAGTTGCCCCAACACCTGCTCGCGCTCCACGTGTTGCCAGTTCTTCTAAACAAATGAATGAACGAGACGACTAGAGGAAGCGAACGGAGTCCTCAACGAAGATCCACAACTCGTTGCCGCCCGAACGGAAGCCCGCCTTGCGCATCGCCGCTGCGAACTCCTTTGCATCATCCGCGATTTCCTCCAGGTCTTCCAGATGCGGCGGCCCCTGGTAGAAAAAACGTCCGATTTATCGACATCCGCATTTGCTTACCTCATGGCTGATACTGTAGGCTTCGAAGCAGATGAGTTTGAAGTGGTCGTTGATGGCGCGCAAGTGGCGGAGAACTCGCGCAATGTCGTCGTACTCGAAGATCCCAGCCGGAACGCAGAGCTCCTGCAAGTGCTCATTGCGGTCGAGCGGTCCGCAGTCGTGCAGGTGATGAAGATCGTCGATCTCCTTCAACTCGAAGCTGATCTCGATGCGCGTAGATTTCGCGCGACAGACGTCAACAAGATCTGAAATAAGAGTAATTGCCGGCATTCTATGCCTTCACTTGCAGGGATGTTCGCCCTTGCAATTCCCGAATTTGGCCGATTCGAGGAAAGCCGTCCGCTTCCGCAGCAAGGTGGCCATCTGGAGGTTGTCCGTCCACAAGCGGATCACGCGATCGGGCAGCGAGTCGACGAGCAGCTGCGCGCACGAATGCGTGAGGTCCCAAGCGACCAAGCCGATTGCCGTGAGATTCGGCAGAGCTAAAACGAACGTAGGGATGAGAAAAGGAACGAACAGGCAACTCACTCCGCAGCTTCGACGCGACGCGCATCCACTGGCGCATCGCAGCGAAATCCACGTCGTCCGCATCGCTCCACTGGACGTCGATTTCGCTCAGCTCGCGGTGGATACGAAGAAGAGCCACAATGCCATCGGCCGTCTCGACAAACGAAAAAGAGCCCTCGTCGACGAGTTTGTCCAGCGACGGCTCGCCGGGCAAGAAGATCCGCGCCGGTCCGAACGTGTCCGAGTCGAAGAACGCGTCCAGCCACCCGCGGCTGATGAGCAAGAGGCGAGCCGGCGGCTTCCCGTCCTCCTCCTCCTCCTCGTCCGCGTCTTCGCCTTCCTCGTTCGCGTGCTCGTCCGTGTCTTCCTCCTCGTCTTCGCCCTCCTCCGTGTCCATTGCACCGTTGGCCGTGTGGAACTGGACGCATTTGCGGCCCTTCATGCGCAGGCGGGGCGGCGGGCGGACGGGCGGCACGTCGCTGCTGAACTCCTCCTCGAGGCGGGGCTCTTCGACGGCCGCATTTCCGTCGACTTCCAGCATCTCCTCGGCTCCGGGCTGCTCGTCGGTTGCGGGCGCGTCTCCCGCGCGGGGCTTCTTGGGAGCCGACGCCATTTCGCCTAAAATGCGGGAGGAATTAGACGAATTTTGAAATAAAATCAATTTTCGGGTGAAATTCGGAGAAACGGGCAAATTTTCGAGGATTTTCGGCGGATTTTCGCACAAATCCGAGCAAACACCAAGCGGAAAGGTCGCACAAGTAGCCGGAAAGGAGAAACTCACTTCGATTGACGAGAATCCCGATCGAAATCAACGAGCCGACGCGGGAAGCGGCGAGCGGCGGCCAATGGATACGCGGCGACGAGCGGCAGCGTCAGGCGGAACGCCAAGCGGCCGCTCGCGTCACCGCGGCGAGAGTTCCGGCAGCCGTCTGTCCATCCGCTTCCTTTCTGTTCTTTCCGTTTGTTCCCTTCGGTGCGCTGAATGATTGCTTTTGGTTCGTCTCCAAGTTGCCTCTTCCAGCTGACGGAGATCCCGCAATGATAGCGGGCATTCCGCTCCGAACAGCCCGCTTGTCCCCCGATCGCCTGTCGGCGGCTCCAGTTTTTCGTGGCCAGCGAACACGAACGGTTGGCAGAAGCGAGTGTTCAAGAAGCTTTGATTCGTCCCCCCGATCCTCCGCCTCCCGCTCATCAACCAGCGGCACGTGGACGCATTCTTCGACTAGGCGGGCTTCGGGGCCGCAAAGCTCACACCGGCGGTCGAAATTTCGTCCGGTGGGGTCGCCCTTTGACTGCGGCTGCGCGCTTGATCGAGGAGGACGCCGCCCGCATAGACGCGACCGACCGGTGGGCGTCCGTGTTTGCGACGGCGACCTCCACCAACCACTTTTCGTGATCCGTATGCTGCACGCTCACTACCCGCAGTCCCGCATCGTGGTCGTCAACATCGGGCTGGAGAAAAACGTTCGTTGCTCTCCGCCCGCTCTCCTCCGACAGCTTCGTTGCAGGTGGAGGAAGCGCGGGCACAGGGCAAGGTAAAAGTGCGCTCGTCCGACTCACCGCACGTCCTCCTCGTTGTGAGCGGCAGAAAGAAGCGAGCAAGAAAAGAAAAGATCGTTGATTTTTGCAAAAGACGAGCGGGAGTGAGCAGAAGGAAGAGGAGGGCGCCCACCAGCCGCCAAAAGTGCTCCAGCTCGTCGAGGGCGGACGCTTGAGCGAGCACGTAGTCCTCGCGCTTCCAGTCGGCGTATGTGGCGTTCAGGAAGACGGCCGGGCGCCACCACCGCTTCGAACTGCGTGGCGGGCGCCGTTGGGCCGCTTCTGCGCGTCTCGGTCGTCCAAGGCCGCCGGCGTCCCGCTCTGCAATCGGAAAGTGCATCCACGGCCGCCCGCTCACCTTCGCCGGCTTGCGGCTGGTCGCGCGCTTCGACTTGGTCCCCGGCTTCTTCCCCGTCCTTCTGCTTGGGGGACGACTGAACGGGCAGCTAGTTGATAGGGGGCGGGCGGGCGAGATGCAAATTTCCGTCAGCTGTGGCAGAAGTGGGTTCTCGTCGACGAGACCATTGCGGCGGCGAAGGAAGCACTCGGATTCCCGTCCGTCTTTCGACAGAAATTTCCTCGCTGTGTCGCTCGGGGCGAATCGTTCCCCGCATTTACGCTTTCTTTCGGAAGACAAAAGCGTTCAGTTGGATTAGCAGATGAGTAGTCAGGCAACAGCAAAGAGATCAGAACAATGAGGGAGTCAATCCTGAGAAAGAAAGCCGCCGGCCGCTCCAGGCGGAAACGAAAGCGACCGCCCATCTGCGACGGCCGGCTGCAGAGCGAATGGAACGAGAGCGGTGGTTGCGCAACGCCGACCGCTCGCTTGTTGTGCAGCAAGCTGCTCTAGACGGCGAGTTGCGTCGAATTCGGCGGCGTGCAAATTCGGGCGGTCGACTTCGGCCGCCCGCTCGCCCGACCGCCGCACTCGTCCGATTAGTCAGCGACTCGTGCTCCCGCTCTCCTCTCCTGCGCTTCCGCTCCTTCCGCCGCCCACTCCGATGCGCCGCCCGGTCGTTCTCCTCGCGGTCGCCTTGCTGCTCGTCGGTCCGCCCCACTCGGCGGCCACCCCGCAGCTGCTCGCCGACAACTCGTGCTTCACCGAGAGCGGCGGCACTGTGTGAGTCCTCCTCCTCGTCTTGTCCTCCCACTCACTCATTCGCTCGTTGCAGGACGTACACGGGAGCGGACGCGTGCAAAGCGACCGGAACGACGCTCTACTTCGTCGGCAGCGAGCTCAAGTTCAAGTTCGACTATGAAGCTACCGGCAACAAGACAAGTGTCGAGTAAGTCTCCTTTTGGATGTAAAACAACCTGTCGGTTTTCGTTTCAACATTGTGATCAACGGCTGCGAACGCCCGGCTTTTATCATCTACTTTCCTCCTCTCAATCCCAAACTCGAAGGGGCCGAAGGCAAGTAATATTTTTTACTTATCTGCCTTTATTTCGGCTTTTAGGCACCATCAAATTACCTTTCGACGGGAAAGCCACTTCCGCCGGCATCGCTTTTGGCGCAAACCCAGCTAAGCAATGTGCGCTGATCTTTGAGAAGACGCCGGCGACCGGCAAGTACTTGATCGCCAAGGTCTCCATCACTCTGGACAAAATGGCCGAGCCGTTCTCGATCGACTTCGTAAGTCCCCCGCCCGTTCTTTTGTTTCAACCTTTACTCATTGCAGACGGCGACGCTCAAGAACGACGACGTGCCGCCGACGACGACGAAAGCGGCGCGAGGCGCGACCGGCGGCAAAGGCGGGAAGGGCGGCGCCAAAGGGAAGGACGGAAAGGCGAAGGGCGGCTCGGGCACTCCGACGTGAGTGTGGATCGTCGTTGGAGTCGGCGTCCCGCTGTGAGTCCTCCGTTTCTTCTCCGCTCACTCCCCTCCGTCCGCTTGCAGCCTGCTCGTGCTCATCGCCGCCGGCGTCGGCCTCGGCGTCTTCTTTTGGTGCCGCGCGAAGAAGAAGGCGGCGGCCGAGGCGGCGAGCGCCCCGAAGCGCGGCACGAACCACGAGGAGGTGAGCGGCGTCACGCGCGGCGGCAAGACGCGCTCCAAGGGCGCCAAGACGGACCAGCCGAGCGGTCGGATGCCGCGCCGCAAGAAGCCGTCCGTTCCGAAGTCGAAGCCCGCCGCCCCGCAACCGCCCACCTCGCAGCCAGTCCCCATCCAGCAGGGCGACCGCGGCGCGGACGGCAAACCGCTCTACGAGCCGCTCTACCCTCCCGGAGACCTTCCGCCGCCGCCGCCCCCGCCCGACGCTCCCGCTCCCGCTCAGCCGCCCGCCGGAGTCCCGCCGCCAAGGAGCCGCAGTACGTGAACCTCGACGAGGTGAACAAACTGCCGCAGTGAGGCCACCGATCGATCGACGGGCAATGGGGAGGAGTGCCCCCGTTTCTTTTCGCCCGCCATTTCCGTGTACGTTCGCCAAATAAACCTTAGGATTGAGAGGATCGGCTGGGGTGGGACAAAGCAAACCATTTGTCTGGCTTGTCTTCGATAGCGAAGACCGAAAGAAACGTTGCGGAGCATGCGGTAACTGCACTCGTCCAGGACGTTCGACAAGAACCGGCTGCAGAGCTCGCCGTTTGTGTCCGCCGGCTTCGTCCGTTGGGACTTCCGGTCGCCGAACTCATGCGAGTTTCCTCTCAACGGCTGCTAACTTTCGATCGTTCCCTGCAAGCGGCCGCAAACTCTCGTCCATCTGCGCGCCCTTCCTCACACCAGCAGAGCAGGACGCAATCCGCCGGTAACTCCAACACGCTCTCGCTGATTGCGCGGCGATGAGAACCGGGCGGACGTCCCGAAACCTCCGCCGAACGTAACCGAAAGCGTTGGGGATAAACGCGGGCACTTCGTCCAGTTGACCACTCACTCACCGGCCGCTTCCTCGTCCACCCTCCCGCTGCAGCTCGATGCCCGCCGCCATGTCGCACCGTTGGGAGCTCATCGACTTCGGCGCGCCCACCTACGCTGCACGCTGTGGTCCGAGCGGGCGTCCGAAAGCACAGCGAATTTCGTGAGTTCTTTTCGATCGCAAAGCGGAGTTCAACGGTCGACTGCAGGAAAGGATGGGAAGCGCCGAGCGTGCCGGCAGTTCGGCTGGAGTGCCCGCCACTACTGGGCGGCGCTGCGCGAGTGGTCGGCGCCCTCTTCGTCGCCCTTCTTCTTCTGCTGCGCGCCGCAGCGGGTCGACGCGGAGGACGAGGCGGGAGCGGCGATGCTCGTTGCAGGAGCTCCTCGCTGTGCACAAGACGTTCGTCTACTTTAACACGTCCGTCCGTCCTACCGGCCACCAACTGGTGGAGTTCCTGCCGCCTGCCGCCCTTCTCGACGCGCACGGCTCGCACTCACCACTTCGTCCGGGTGACCACCCGCCCGCAATGTTCACGTCTCGTGTCTTTAAAGAGCGAAGATCTTGTTGCCCGCTTCCGCTGATACGAGAAGCTGTCCCATTCTATTTTGTGCCGTTTTAAAGGCTGTGCACCAAATTACAGGCCGCTCTCATTGGATCAAATCCACTGCCAGCTGACAAAATGCTTCAAGTTTATTTGGAAACGAACGAACGAGAGACACGATAGAATTAGAGGAGATTTCGATGGCGATCGACTCCGGCGGGCGTCTTGGACGAATCGGAGGATGGTTGCGCGTCTACTCTTTCGCCTTCGCCAGCTCGGCCTCCAAGCGCTCGTTCTCGAGCTGGAGTTGCGCCAGCTTCTGCTCGTGGTCACGTTGGGCGGCTTGAACTTGGAGTTCGAGCTGCTTCATCTCCTTTTCGTGGGCGTGCTGCTACTCCATGCAACGCTGCTTCTCGGCGGGGTCCTCGGCCGTTTCGGCCTTGTGCTTGAGCTCCTCGTTGATGCGCTGAGCGTCGGCCAGCTGGCAGTTCATCTGCTGGACGTTGGCCTCCGCCGCACGGGCCTGCTTCTCCGCCTCCTTGCAGCTCAGCTTCGTGCTGTTCAGCGTGGAGAACTGGGTGGTGGTTGCGTTCAGCTGCTGGCCCAAGGCGGTGCGGGCGGCCTGCTGGTGTTCTTCTTCGCCCCAGGTGGCCTCTTTGGCGAACTGCGCCTCGGCCTCTTCGAAGCGCTGGCAGGTGAGCTCGGCGAAGTCCGTGCGGCCGGTGGACGCGGACTCTAGCTTGCGGGCGAACTCCTGGAGCACGCTGTCCGCGGCCTTCTTCAGCTGAGCCTTGACATTGGCCTGGAAACAAGGGAGGAGTTCCATGGAACGAACGGGTGGACTCGCCTGCAGGACGTCGTCGCACGCGGGCAGATCGCCCTTCTTGAACGTCTCGGCCAGCGCTTCGATCATCTCGGCGAGTTCGCCGCACGCGATCGCCTGTCCGTGGGCCTGCTTCGGCTCCAGGTTCTCGGCCACGCCCTCGACGAGCGCGCGCAGTTGCTGCTCGAAGTCCTCGCCCATTTCTGCAAGCAGGCGGAGAGTTGATGAGCGGAAAGCCCGACCGACTCACCTTCGCGCTTTCCGCTCCGGGCGCCGCGGTGGTTGGGCGACGGCAGCAAACAGGCGCTCTTTTGCGCGTACGAGCGGTTCAGGACGTTCCACGCGGTGCGCGCTTCGGATTTCGCCGCTTTTTGCTCCAACGCGGCCAAGCGCTCGCCGCCCGCTTCGAAGCCGAAGCGCGGGCTCGACGAGCAGTTACGCACCAGGAACATCAGCTCCTTGAATGGAGGGATGAAAAAGGAGACGCCGAGAAGAACTCACTTGTGGCTGGCAGCCGCCCTCCGTGGGGATAGCTGCAAGCCGTCGGTCACCAGTGAGAGATTGCGGGGAACGAACCAAAAGACTCGAAAGAACCGCGGCAATGGCGAAGATGCCCGCACAGCTCGACTGCTTCGTTTCGTTGTTGAAGAGGCCCTCCGTGTCGCAGAGCAGGACGAGGAACTCCTCGCCGTTCGCCTTTTGCAAGAAGAAACGAGTGAAAGAAGAGAGCCGCCCGCACGCGCCTTCCACGAGATCAGTTCGCTCCACACGTCGATGCCCTTGGTCTCGAGTTTGCGGCCGCTCGCGAACTTGAAGCCGCCGTCCTCGAGCGGCATTTGCGTCAAGTCGGTGCCCGTCGGACTGCCCGCCTGCTTCCACTTGAGGTAGCGGAGGAAGAAGTTGAGCGTGAACGACTTTTCGCCGCGGTATTTGCCCACGATGCTCAGGACGGCGATCTGCAAGCAAGGGGATGAAATGAGCGCCAAAAAGGAGCGCTTGCCTTCTTGTCCGCGTTCTCCTGCTTGCGCAATTCGGCGAGCAGCTGCTGGGCGGTGAACACGCAGCGGTTGTCCGCCTCGCGGATCTCCACCAGCTTCCAGGTCTTCACGTGGTCGGACATCTTTGGCTGGAAAGAAGCGAGTCGTGTGGGGTAAAAAGCGCGCTAAAAGGGACGAGTGGGTCTGTCGTTCCCTCGCTACGCGAACGATCGAGAGACAGCGGGCAGAAGTGAGTGAGTGGTGAACGGAGGAGTGGTCGCTTTTATCCGCCCGGTCGGGCCGTCGAAAAGATTCGCTGGGAACAGCGGCTTGAGAAGATCGCGTCGTTCTCATCAAGAGCGGCCGCTTGGGATGAGAAATCGCCGCCGCTCGCCGCCAATCTCTGTCGTTCTCACGGCGAAAAGCGGCAGCGAGAAAGCGGGCGATGAGAAACGATGGACGTCCGCTTTCTTCTCGATGCGCGGCCGATTGGATCGAACTGCGCGAAGAATTCGTGGCCCGAATGGAGCGCACGCGGGTGGAAGCGATGCGGAAATTCGCGAACTGCGCGAATCTCCGGAGAGACGACGTCATGGACGAGGGCCTCGAGCTTGAGTGTTTGTGAGAGAGTTCTTTGTGACTAGTGCATGTGCTTGTGTAGGTGACGTTGTAGAAATAAACAACAAGCAACCGTCTAAAGAACAGTCTATGATTGCACGTTTTGACAACTCCTTCCGCCGTATCTTGTGCGCCGCCGCTGGTTTCACCGGTTTATTCACGCTCGCAACAGAAAGAGAGGCGAAGAACGGGGGTCATCCGTCCGACGTTGCGGTGAGGCCAGCGGCAGGAGGCGGGCGGCGTCGTCGGGGGATGCGGAGCGGCCGTGTGTACGCGCGTTCGGCTCGCTTATGTGCGCGCATCTCGCTCGCATTCGAGAGTTTGCCGAAGAATATTTCGCTCAAGGTCTGCGCTGCACTCCGAGCGCTCCCAGTGGGCTTTCGCGTCGGCGACTTGAAGTTGCGACTGCTTTGTGGTCGCCAGAGTACACAGGCGCCAGGCGGACGAGTACTCGCGACTTTTGAGATGTTTGGTGCACTCATGGTCAAAGAACGCGCAGACGAGACCGCCGTGTTGCGTTTGCGCAACCGGGTGGCCGGTCTTTCCTTGCCTGCCGCTCGTCCAAAACAATCCGCTGGATTCCTGCTATTCTCCGAGTTTCTTTCGGCGTCCGCGGAGCGAGTGCAGGTGCGCGTCGGGCGACTGGGAACGAAAAAGGAGCGCGAGGGACAAACGAGGAGGAGAACGAGCGAGATGAAATCAAAACAAGGGCGACCCGAATGAAATTGCCGCGCATCTAACGGCCTCTCTCTCTTTCCAGATGTTCCGCGCAAAAGCCGGCGCACAAGGCCGTTTTGGCGGGACGCACAGATGGTGTGAACACCGCTTGCCCGCCCGTTTGTGCACGTCTTTCGGGTCGCTTCCCGCCGCTTGCTGTGCAACGCGACCAAGCGGCGAGCAAACCGGGCAGTCGGGCGCGTCGTTGGCGTCTTTTTGCGGACGCTCTTCGCTCGTTTTGCGTCTCCGTTCTGCTGCTGATTGCGGGCGAGTGGGAGACGACGATTGCCATTCGTGGTTCGCGTTCGTTCTTTTTCACAACCAACTTGTTGATCACTCTCGACCTTCTCTTTCTTGTTTGCAGCGAGATGGCGTTTTTTGGACGAGGAATGGCTGTCGGCGGTTTCGTTCTTCCGCGCCGGCCGCTGCCACCGCCTGTCCCGCCGCCGCCCGAAATCCACGCGCTGTACGTGGCGAAGAACGTGTTCACGACGAGCGGTCTGTGCGACCGCTTCTTCACGAACGGCCGCGTGATCTTCGGCTTTCGAAAGTTCATGACGCGTGAGATCCGCGTGCTGGACACCTTCTACGGAATGGAAATGTGAGTTGCCTCGAATTCTCCGCACTTTTTGTTGCTCCTTGCCCATTCAGAACGCTCGAGTGCACGAATCCGGACGCGTTGACGAACGATCGGCTGCTGGACGTGCTGCAAGTGGAGGAGGACGCGGACGCGCAACGGGCGACTCTCCTGCTGCTCGTCGAGGGCCCCAATTTCACGCCGCGCCTTCGCGTGCTGAAGGTCGACTTCGCGGCCAAAAGCTTCCGAATCGCCGCCAGTTTCGAGCTTCCGATCGTCCGCCGCATTGCGCGCGACGAGCGCGGCCGCGCGTTTCCGCACGACTGGACGCTGGTGATCCACGCGCTGCTGCGGACGGCCGCGCCGACGCGCTTTCTCGTGGTCGTCGGCGACTTTGCCGGCCCATCCGCCCTCTTCTTCGACTACGAGCAAGGCGCCGTCGAAGCGGTCCGCAACGGAGAAGTCGTCGCGGACGGCTTCTTCGACGTTTTCCACGTGTTCGCGGAGCGACTCGTCTGCGTCCACCAAATCACCGGAGCGGAACCGCTGGAGAGCTTCACCGTCCGCGTCGTGCTCGTCAACCTGCAGACGGGCGACGAGCAAATCATCAGTGCGGGACGATGGACGTTTACGGAACAAGTGTGTTCTTCTCCGTTCTTTTCACTCGCTTTGTTTCAGGGCTGGCAGATCAAAAGCACGTGCATGAAGGGCGACTGGCTGTACGTCCTCGCGAAGAACCCCGAGTCCGAGGAGGCGATCCGCGCCGTCGGCCTTCAGCTGCCGGACGGCCACTGGAAGTCGGTGGTGAGCGAATCGTTTGGGGCGTTCGCCTTCGATCACGCGGTCTCTGCCCTCCAAGCGGGCGTCTGGACGGTCCACTGCGGTCGGATGAGGAGCGCCTGTCGCCGCTCGGTCCACGAGTTCCACTCCTACCGCATTCCGATGACGTTCGTTCTCCTCGGTTCTCCGCAAACCGTTCTTGCTTTTAGCGATCCGGAGAGCATGCTCTGGCGGTCGTGGTTCTCGCTCTTGACTCGACCGGGCATTCAAGTGGACGTTCCGCAAGGGAGCGGCAGCCGAAGCCGTCTGCTCACCCCCACGGGCCTCTTCACGAACCGCGTCGCCTTCCTCCACCAGCAGACGATCGTCGTTCGCGACGACTTCGAAACGGAGAAGACGAGTGGAGCGGCGCCTCCCGACGAGCAGAGTTCTTCGAACGATCGTCCCCTCCAAACTCGTGCAGAGACGTTGGAGCAGGCGGGTGAGCTTTAGCCAAACGGCTTCTTTCTCCTCATGCTCCCGTTGCAGAACTCGAAGCCGCCATCGAAGAGACGCTTCGTGCATGCAGCGGCAAAGCGGCCGCTTCGAATGCGACCGGCGACGAGCAACGAGCGGGTGAAGTGGGCACCGAGCAGAAAGGTGAGCGGGAAAGCAGTCCTTTTGTAACAATTCCGTTTTGTTAGCGGAGCAATTCTACGGCGTTCTCGACTACACGGATTACTTCGATCCGAGTTTGTTTGACTGAAGAGTGGAGGCAAATCACGGCTCTTTCTTTTCGACAAGTACGACGATTCCACGCACTCGAGTTCCGGCAACTGGGCGGAAGAGAACGGGAGCACGTTGAGCGACTCCGAAGAAGTTGCGCAGGCGGAAGAAGGAGCGGAGAACACGGCGACGCCCACTCCGGCGGCTTCCGACCAGCAAGTGGTGCCCGAACCGCCGCCCGCCGTCCAAACGGTCGCTCAGCCGGCTGCTCGATCGGAGGTTCGATTTTTGTTGTCTTCGAAGCGGCTTCTCATTTCAGGCCGACTGGGAGGCGCGCTTGCGCGAACAACAGGCGAATGCCGAAAAGAGCCAAACGGAACTCCACTCGCGCATTCGGAAGTTGGAGAAACAGGTCGCCGACCAGGACGCGAAGCTGGCGACGGCTGTCGACGAGGTGTGTTTGGGCCCCCATCACCAATCATCGCTTGTGTTTCAGGACTCGGCTCTGCTTTCGAAGGTCGCCCATTTGGAGTCGAAACTCGAAGAGGGGGAGAACGAAGCGAAGGCGGCGGCGGGCCGGCAGAAGGCGCTCGTCGAGCAGCGCTCTGTGCTCGAACACCAGGTGCCTTTGCTGCCGCTTCTACTCGATCACCGCATTGCTCAGATCAAAGACCTCAAGTCCACACTCTTCAAGGAGCAAACCTGTTCCTCTATTCTCTGGCGCCAAGTCGAGGAGCTCGAGCAGAAGGTGCACGACTTGAACGAAAAAGCGGTGGAGCGAAAGCGTGTGTTGGCGGCCGTTCGTCAAAAGGTGTGTTCTCACTCTTCCACCTTTTTTATCGTTTGTTCCAGAACGCCGCTGCAAATGCGAAGAAAAAGCAGCTGGACGCGGAGATCGCCAGCCTGAAGTACGCTCTCGAGCAGCAGAAGCAGGCGGAAGAGGCGGCCGCTGCGGAGAAGCTGTCCGCCGTGAACAAGGTGTGTTGGGCGTCGCACTCCACCAATCATCGCATGTGTTTCAGAACTCGACGCTGCTCTCAAAGATGGCGAACTTGAAGTCCGAACTCGGAGGGTGGGAGAACGAAGCGAAGGTGGCGGCTGATCGGCAGAAGGAGCTCGTCGAGCAGCGCTCCGTGTTCGAGCGGCAGGTTCGTGCACTGCTACCTTCTTCCATTCCTTCGCATCGTTCAGCTCAACGACCTGAAGTCGACTCTCGCCAATGAGCAAACTCGCGCTTCTTCGCTCCAACAAGACCTCCAACGCCAAGTCGACCGGTTGTGGTCGTCGCTCTCCTGCGAGCAAAATCGCTTCCGTTCGCTTCAACAACAACACTGCATCGATCTCAAGGAGTTCGAGCAGAAGATGGGCGATCTGAACAAAGAAGCGATTCAGTGGAAGCGGGAGTTGGCGGCCGCTCGCCAAGAGGTGAGCAGCCAACGTACCGCTTATTTTATTGCTTGTTCCAGAACGCGGCTTCGAAAGCGGAGAAGAACCAGCTGGAGGCGGAGATCGCCGATCTGAAGCTCGCTCTCGAGAAGAAGGCGCCGGAGTTGGCGGCCGCTCGACGCAATGTGAGTTCCTCAGCTTCGACCTTTGAGCATTCTGCTCATTTCATAGGAGTCTTTGCGCTTGGAGGTCGCGAGCGTTTTGGAGACGTTCTCGCTGATGCGCGAAGCGGGCCTCATGACCGACTTCTGCTTTGTGGTCGGCGAGGAGGAAATTCCTGTGAGGCTGCGACATGCACAATCACTCGCCTCATTCTTTTCTCGCTTGCAGGTCCACCGCTCCGTCCTTGCGTTGAAGTCCGCCTTGTTCGCCAAGTTCTTCCGCTCCTTCTCGCAGGCGACCGGACTCGTCGTGAAGAACTACCCCGCTCGCGTGATCCACCGCCTGCTGGAGTTCTGCTACAAGGGACAACTGAGTGAACTGGAGGCGGATGTCCGCGAGTTGTACGCCGCCGCTCGCTGTTTCCAGATCGCTTCCTTGATCGTGCGTTCCTTTGAGCCCGTTTGTGCGAACTTGCTCGTTTAGGACGAGTGCACGCGCGTGTTGACGGCGGGCTTTTCGTCGGAGAACGTGGCCGATCTCCTCGTCCGGGCCGCGCGCAACGGCTATCGTCAGTCGGACGAATTGGTGATCGAGTGTGCGGAGAAGAACGGCGGAAAGCTGCGCCTTCTGTTGGCACCGCCGATCAGACGACTCGCCCAGAACGAACCGGACGTCTACGAAAAGATCGTGAAGTGGATCGAATGAACAGTGGTGCTTGTCTAACCGATTGTTGTTCCTGGCTGTTGTCACTGACTGTTTTTGTGAATAAAACCTTTTGGGGTACAAGCGGTCGTCTGGTTCGTTTTCTCTTCAACAACAATCTCTGGGTTTGTCATTTCAAAAGACATCAATGTTCTCGCTCGACACGAAAAAGCGACAAAAAACGAGCGGTCATGCTGCTTTTTGTCGGTTGCACGTTCTTTCTCGTCCCACCACTCCACTGCTTCCCCGTTTGTTTCGTTTGCCTGGTGGCGGAACGAACCTTCCTGCATTCCAATTGGAGACACCGCTTGTCCGTCAAGCGAACCGCGGGAGAGCGTTCAGTTGCCGAAAACAATTGTGCGATCCCGGTTCGTGCCCCCCGAGTCCCGTCCAGCGAGTGGGCAAACAGAACCGAGCGCATGTTTCGTACAAAATTGCTTTGATTTAGTCACATTATTCAATGAGGTCCGCAACTGCCTGCTTGTCCCGCCTTCTGCTCTCCCGAATGAAACAAACAACTGTTTTTTTGCCGTACACTCTTAAGCGAACTAACAGAACACGCAGCCATCACCAAATTCGTTCTTCAAACACGCAGCGTAGTCCTTGACGGTGAACGGCTCGCCGAAGGCCTCGTTCTCCCAGCTCTTCCAACAGGCCACACTCTCCGTGTCCGAGCTCGCGAGGTCGATCGGCTGCAGCGTTTGAAGGGGGCCATTCGGGTCCGGATTCCACGTGCGCTCCCACGGACGCCGGTGGGCGGTGCACTTCCACTTGCCGCCCGTCCCGCAGCGATGTTTGCTGCACAACGGAAAGGTTAGAGTGGAGACAGCGGCACTCACATGACGATGGTGACGTCTTCCGGCCAACCCCAACCGAACTCCGTCTCGGATCCCTCCGCGTACCACCAGCCTTCGTCGTTCGTGGTGGTCACGTCGCACAAATCGGGAGGATCCAAGACTGAAAGCGACAATGCGGGCGGACGGGAGCCGCACGCCCACTCACCAGCGTGCCAGCCTGAAAGAAGAGAGTCAACGGGCGAGAGAACCGACGGGCGCGCTCACCCCTGCCGTCTTCCTCGTAGATGGCGACCATCTGAACGGACGAGAGATAATTGCACACAAGCGTCTTCATCTGACTCCTTCGTTGTAGGGCGCACCTCTGCAGAACACCTGTTGCGTGAGGTGGTAGTAGCCGGTTTTGCTCTCCACTCCGACCATCGCTGTCGACACGAGCAGAACGCCGAGGAGCAGATAGCGAGCGGCCGCCATCTCAGGGAGCGAACACACGAACGAATGAACGAAGAGGACTGCGAAATTTGGCTTGCATTTTGCACTCCTCTGCGGAATAAACACTCTTCTTCTAAACGAACGTCTTTTTGCTTGCGCAATCGAAGCCGACTTCGGGGCGCACGAGGCGACGAGCGGCCAGCCGCGCTCTTTGTTTCCCGCTTCGAGCGGTCGGTTCCTTTCTTTCGTTCTCCCCTCATTCTTCTGTCGCAACGAGCGAGCGGTTGGTCCGGTTGTTCGGCGAGGGCGCTTCGCTTTGACCTCCATCTATCGTTCGTCTCTTCTGTTAGTGGATTGCGACAAACGGGAGCACCGTCGAGCGTGAGTTCTCGCTTCTTCCCATTCGTCTACCCCGTCCACCCATTGCAGAAGAACGACGATGCTTGCCGTCAGCAGTAGATTCCTGGCCGTTGGGGTTCAACCAACCGGACATCATTAAGAGCCTTCAGGGCATCGAACTCCTCTCCGCGCCCTATTGGGAACTCCGAAAGCGGCGGCCATTTTCGGTCGATGTGCTCGCTGCTCAAGGCTGTCGGTAGGTGGCTTCAATCAGCCCAGCGACGATCGAATGATTTCTCTTTGCAGAACGCGCGAAATCTTCCACCGGCCGAACCGGCTGGAGGCGAGTTTGTCTTCTGGATGCTTCTCGCTGCGACGTCTTCGCCTTCCGGAAGTCCACCGCCCTTCGTTCACTCGGGACGGAACAAAGAGTGACTTCTTTCGGTGAGCCCCTCCTCCCGTCCTCTCATCTCGCCGTCTTTCAGCAAACGACGGTGATCACGATGTAGGAGCGCTCCAATCCACTGGCCGCCTGTACGGAAGTGAGTCACACGCTCTCTTCCTCCATTCATCATTCTTTTTTCAGTAGCTTCTCCGTCCTTTCCGCTGCTGACTCTTGTGCGAGACGCCTGCCACCAAGTTCACGACACTTCCGACGGCCTCTGACCGTTGTGCGCGTGGTGAAGTCGGCGGGGCGTGCACTTGAAAACGTGCACACACGACGTTGGAATGCTCGAGTGCGATCGGGCTCACGTGCCGCGACCAAGACACTTCACTGCTTCCACCAGCCAGCGGTCGAAAGAAGTGAGTACGCTGCTCTTTTTCAAATCACAAGCCGCGCTTTGCAGCAGAACGAAGTGCGTTGCGGTCCGTCTTTCCGTCCGCCTCCAAGGGTTCTTCCGGAATGCGCACTGACCCGCGGCAAAGCGGTACGTTCTCTGCTTTCATCTCAGCTCATTCGCTTTGCAGAACTGCCCGGACGAGGAAGCTCGAAAGTGAAGGCGGGCACTCCGCTTGGATCACTCAACTGCGGTAGAGACCACCGAGGGCGTTCAAGACACTCCACTGCATTCGCTGGTCGGCCGAAGTGAGTCACCGCCTGCAGTGCGGGTTCGTCTCGCGGTTCCAAAGCCGCCCGCTTCCGTCGATTGAAGTCTCCTGCGATTGGAACGACCGTCTACGATCCAGAAGACCGATCGTCCGCTTGTTGTTCCGAGGTTCGAATAAAGCCGATGTGAAAAAACGAGGTGAGTTCTCCTCCATCCTGCTCTGCTCATTCCCATCCGCTTTCAGGCCACTCCGACTGCTCGCACTTGGATTCGATTGCGAAGTGATGAACCGCCTTTTGTTTCACTGTTGTGCGAACTGAACGATCCACGTGCAACAAGAATAAACTCGTTAACCAAGTGCAGGGCAGCCTTTCCAATTGAAGCAAAAAGGCGCAAATGGTCGAACACCTGCTCAAAGGAAGATGGATTGCGAGCAAAATAATACGGATTGGAAGCAACGAGACCAAGAGTTTTCTAGTTCTGCCGTTCACTCTCGACAGCTGCCATCGCGGCCGATTTCCGCTTTCAAGCGAGGAGTCAAACGAGCGGGCGAACGCGTGAAGAGGAGCGGAGGTCAGGCACTTGCAAGAGATCGCTGCTTTCTGCCCGCCTTGTCGCCGCGCCGCCCATCCGTGGGCGAGCGGGGGAGCAAAGAGGAAACAACCGTTCGCTCTTTGTCCTTCGATTTCTCGCCGCCCTTCCTGCGCTCTCCAGTGGCACTTGTCGAGATGGCGCAGCACCATTAAAAGGAAGACAAAGCTGGTTTCCTACTTGCAGCTCTGCTTGCCCATTGCGCACTCCAAGCGGGAGTTAATTCTGGAGCGGGCGAATGCTCGACCGCAATCCGATGGCGTGAGAGCGGCTTTTCTGCTTGCCAAGAGCGGAGAGGTCGTTTCGGGCGTTCGAGCAGCCATCGCGTTTATCCCACCACGAACAACAAGCGGGAAAATCCGCGGCTTGTTCAACTTCCGCCCTGCTTCTTTGCGACCGCAACGGACAGTTCCGTAGTGAGCGATCGATCGATCGCGTACCCGCCGTCCATCAATCCGCCGCATTTCAACGAAGTTTATTCACAGCGGGGAAACAAACGGCAGAGAACAACAGAGACGCTTTGATTCGCCTTGCCCGATCGGCTCACTCCTCGTGGGTCGCCTCTTGCGTCTTGTCGGTCTTGACGCCGTCCACCGACTTCTTGCCCTTCTTCTCGGCCTTCTTGCCCTTCTTCTCGGGCTTCTGGTCCTTCTCGTCATCGTCGAAGTCCGAGATGATCTCGTTGTACTGCAAGGAAAGGATGAGGCGAGGAGTGGGCGGAGAACTCGCCTGCGGATAGTCGTTGTTGCGGCGCTTCGCCTTCTCCTCGGCGGCCTTCTTCTGCAACAAACGAACGGACGGGCGTTATACGTAGAAGGCTTTGGAGAAGAACTCACCGCATCCAACGGGTCGACTTCGGCTTCTTGAGTGGGCGCCAGCTCCAAAGTGGCCGGCTTGGGGTGGGCGGGCTCCAAATTCGACATGCGCGGGTCGGCCGCCGACGGCTGCGGGGCGGCGCGCGTCGCTTCGGTGGGGGCGGGGGCGACGGGGGCCGCCTCCACGGTCGGGAGGTCGGTGGACGGCTTCTTGGCGGACGCGCGCTCGTCGACCGTCTTCCGGCTGCCGCTCGGGACTTCGCGGCTGGGCGCCTTCTTGTCGCTGGCGGGCTGCGGATCGCGGGACTTGGCGCTCGGCGGGCGGTCGGCGGCGTCCGCGTGCGGCGCTTCCTTCTCGATCTTACGCTCCTTCTTGACCGCGGCCGGCTTCTTCGCCTTGCGCTTCCGCCACAGGCACGCGCCGCCGCCGATCGCCGCCGCCACGCCGCTCAGAAGCACGAGGCCGGCCCTGCAACGAGCGGCTGGACGGAGCGGAGGTGCGGGAACTCACGCGACGATGAGCGCGATCTTCCACCACGCGAAGCCGCCTTCGTTCGTCTTGGCGTTGGGATCGAAGAAAGCCGCGTTCTTCTGCAACGGAAGTGGGTGAGAAGGGAGGAGGGGGAGGGTGAGGACTCACGAAGATGGCCGTCAGCCCGGGCACCGCTTCGTCGAGCAGCACGGAAAGCTTCAGCACTTGCTGACCCGCTTCCTCGCCAAACGGCTTGCACGTGGGCGGCGGGGGCACGTAGCTTTGAGAGCCCGGCGGACCGTTGCTGCCGGTCATCGCGAGGGTGCTGTCGGTGCCCGTGATCGAGATCGGGAAGAGGACGCCCTGATTGACGCCTGCAAGCGAGGGATGAGAACGAGAGGCGAAAGCATACCAAGTTCGATCTTTGCGCTAGTTGCAAGCGGAATGACCGTCCCTTTGATCGCGCAGTTGCCCGCTTTGATCGTGATTCTGCAACGGAAGGAGTGCGGTAATGGAGGACCGTTCGGCTTTACCCGACGTTCCGTCCGTTCGCCTCTTTGGGACGGTCCCACGTGGACGAGAACTTCGGCTCTTGGAACACGAGGGTGGCCTCCGCGCTCGGCGACGTGCCCACGTACTTCCTGCAACGAGCGAGGGATGAAGGAGAGGATGAGGGGAAGGAGGCGGCACTCACACGTCGTTTCCGCTCGTTTCGAAGCCCACCGGCGGTTCCACGGCCTCCGAGCGGGCGGGCAGGAGGGCGACCGCGAGAAGCAAGACGACCGTCGGCTTCATCCTCGAATTTGGCGGCCGGGAGGAGCGGGAGGAGAGCGGGAGAGGAGCGGAGCGATCGGGAGGGTGGACTGGAGCGAGAACTGAGCGCCGCGCTGCTCGTCGGCGCCTTTTATACGCCGCCGATTTGCATCGGACGAAACGAACGACGCAAATTCGTGCAAATTTCGGCGTCCAGCTGCTCGACTCGCAGGTGAAATGGGCGGTGCGGAAAGAAGACGGGAGATCGTGCGGGGAGGAACGAGCCGTCCGCCCGAAACAGGCGGGCGGGCGCCACTTCTTGAGTTCGCCGCTCCGAAGCAGCCAGAAGTGGCGGCAGCGGAAGATTCGCTTCGCGTACTCTCGGAAGCAGCCCGTCGGCTGCTCGAAGACGGAGCCGACAGGAGGAGGGCGAAGCTAACGGTCAGCTTCTCGCTCTTGTTTTCAAGTTCAGAAGAGCGTTGGCATCCGACAGGCCGAACAGCAACAGGCGGGTTTATTCTGCCATTTCTTCGAACAACGCTGCCATTCGCTCGTGCAGCCGTCGATGAAGCGCCCGCTTCCTTGCGTTGATCAGAGAACGGCGTGACTCACTGAAAGCAACCCCCGCAATCCAATGCCTTCTTCTCATTTGTGGCCTACGCAATTGCAGGTTGGTGACAAAGTTGTGGTCCCACTTCGAGCTCTCCGTCGATCCGGTCGCGTGAATTTGGATCGTCAGACGGTCGCGCGTCGATTTCAGGTGGGCGACGAGCTGAACACGACAAATGAGTGAAGGCCGTGGTCGTTTGATCGTTGAGCGCTGTGGTCGTGAGAGAGCGCAGCTTTGCCCATCTTCTTCTGCTCGTGTGGATTGCCCGCCCACTCAAGCGTTCGGAAGAAACTCGATCGAAGACAGCGAATCGAGAGGAAGAACTCACCTCCAGCATTGCGGCCTTTGCTTTCGGCCCCAATCGCGTGAATCGACAACGAAATGCGACGGCCGTTCGGCCGAAAGCGAAACGCAAAATCGCGGAGAAAATCGGCGCCGCCGCTCGCAGCCGTCGGAACAAAAAGCGGCGGTTGGGCGGCGCCTCGGCGAGCAGTCGGGCCACCGCGGCGATCTCCGCCGCCACCAGCGCCTGGCGCCCCGTCCGTTCGAGCAGTTCGCCTTCGATTCGACCGGATTGGTCGATTAAAAACAAGCGGGAACTCACGACTCAACTCGCGATCGAAAGAGGGGATTATTTGGACGAACAACTGCCGCATTTCCGTCGATTCCACCGCCTCCCTTCGATCTCCGGCTGCTGGGCGACCCACCCGACGACCTGCGGAAAGAACGGAGTGAAGCGATGGGCGGAGAACGAACCTCCGTCCACTCTCCTGGCACGTGCAGCGAATCAATCAGAAGGGCGAAAGAAAGGAGCAGCGAGTTCACGTGTTCAACGCCCAAACGAGGAGTTCTTTCGGTGCCGATCGCTCGGTCCTGAGCACCGAGCGTTCGGTCCACGAGCGGAGAAGACGGGTGGACGCCGGAGAGTTGGGTCCACTGGAACGAAAGGAAGAGAAGCTCCTTCTTCGACCTGCAGGCCTCTCCGCCCACTCTCTTCTTTCCTTTAGCCCATTGCCCGCTTGTTCGAAGAAGAGAGCCGTCGGGCACCTCCGACCCGCCAGTGGCGGTCGAAAAGGCGACAAAAGCCGCGGGGAGGAGCAAAACAAGGAGCTTCATTCTTTTACGTCCGCTTTAGACAGTGGGTAGCGTGCAGCGAGTGTTTCCGGCTTATATCCCGCCCGATCCCGACCGACTGCTCGCTGGAATTTCGCTCGATTGCGCTCGTTTGAATGGTCGGCCGGCAGGCGATTACACTCGGGCGAACGGAAGAGGTGGGCGGCTGGTGTTTGCTCGAACACGGCTGTTTCCAATGGTCGATTGTGAACTGCAGAAATTGTGATGTCGCTCGCCGTAATGGAAGTTCGTTAAAGTATTGCCGAGCGGAATGACTTCTTAGTTTATCCCTCACCCGCACGCAAAGGAAGACAGAAAACAGAACACACAGCAGAAAAAGGCCCTTAATTCGACTAGCAACGGTTGTAGTCCTGCACGCCGCGCGCGATGTCGTTGCTCCAGCGCGAGATGCACGCCTGGTTGTTCGCCTCTTTGCTGGCCAGCTCGAGGGGCTCGCGCACTTGGAGCGGACCGACCGGACTCGGATTCCACGTTTCCCAGCGGTCGGTCCAGCGAACCGAGCACGTCCACGTGTCGCTTGTGTTGCAACGATGCCGGCTGCACGAGCGAAGAGTTGAATGAAAGAAGGCGGCGATAACATGATGATGTAGATTTTGTTCGGCCAAATCCACTCCGACTCGGCGCCCTGCGCGTACCACGTGTCGTTGTAGTTGGTGGTGGTCACGTCGCACAAGTCGTCCCGGTCGAGAGCTGAACGCGGCGGAAATACGGAGGATGGAAGCCCGGCACTCACGATTGTTCCAGCCTGAAAGCGGAGCGTGAACGAGCGAGAAGCGACGCGCCCACTCACCGTCGTCCTCCTCGTAGATCGCGACCAGCTGGAACGAACGGACGGGAGTTACTGCACACGCGTCCTCTGCAAACCCCTTCGTTGTAGGGACGACCCTCGCAGAGCACCTGCTGCGTGAGGCGGTAGTAGGCGACGACGCTCTCCACCGCGATCAGCACCGCCGCAACGAACAGAACGCCGAGGAGCAGAGAGCGAGCGGCCGCCATCTCGGAGAGCGAACACACGATCGAACGAGCGAGCGGGCGAACGGGGTGAACCGCAGCGTCTTGCGTTGCGCTCCAAAAACAGCAAGTTTGGCCGCACAAGCGAGCGACGTCTTCGCCACAACGGTCTGTTTGTCTGACGAGTAGAAACCCGGGATTTTGTTCGTGTCAGGACATTCGAGCTCAATGCGAAGTGCTCCCGCACGGACACTCGCTTCAACGCCGGTCGGCGCTCGCTGCGCTGCCGATCAAAACGGACGGCGTGCGGCGGCTTCAATTCTTTCGTGCAGTTCCAAGCTTTCGAACGGGCCGAAAACGTTGTGTTCGATCGACTCACTGCGACCGACTCGTTCAACTCGCCGCTCCTCCGTTCGAATTTCGCAGCGACCGTGAGAACGCACGGCTCACACACCTGCGGCTAAAAAGCCGCCGCTTCCGCCTCCCAGCAACAAGTTCTCGTAGCCGAGTGGTTGCGGGCGCGGATTGCGGTGCGGTGCGAATCGCGGGTTCGGAGCCGGTTAGTGGGTTCGATGTGCTTTGTTGATCAAGTGAAGTCGGGTCGTGTTCAGGGTTCACGGCGCCGTACAGCGATTGATCGTTGGACGGTACGTCCCCTTTCAACTTAGCATAAGACGACTAAATTTGCTGCGGACTTGGTTGACTCGTTCGTAGCTCGACGCGTCTTGTCGGCTGAACACCCGAAACAGCGGAGACTTCGTGGGCTCCTCTGGCGCCAACAGGCTGAATGGGTGCAGGCACGCTAGGGTTTGCACTTTTTCGTTTTGATTTCGTTCCAGTTCGTTCGGAGGACGCGAACGGCAACCGTTTTGGTCGTCGGCTGTCCGTTCGGTCGGTTGGAGGACGCCCGATGGATGCCGCATTCATCAACAGAATTCGGGAGTCGTGGAGGTCGGGCTTCGTCGAGGCAGCTTGATTTGCCCGCTCTTGCAGCTGCGGGCCGCTCGCAAACGAGCGAGTGGTCGGGCGATCCTCGCGCTGCCGCACGGTTTCTTCCGTTCGCCGCCCTCCCGTTCACCTTCCGGCCGCTCCCCGCTGGACTTCGCCCGGTCAACCGCTCCGCCAGCCGCCGAACGAGCCGCCCGCCCGTTGAGAACCCAAAGCGGCTGCCCGAGCGGCGAACGGCGCTCGCCGGTTTGTTTCTTCGCCGACGTCGCGGGGCAAGTGTAGCAGACGGGCGGAAATTTCTCGTCGGAGAAGGCGGTGGATCGCTTGAAAGGGTGTTGATCAGAGGACGGGCAGGTGGACGAGAAAGCCGTGTTCTGCGGCCCTCCTCTCGGCGCGAGCACCAGTTGGTGTGTCGGCCGGCTGTTCTCTCGCTTACGTTCGCCATTTCGACCGCTTTCTTTTCCCACACAACGCTCTGGAAAAACGGTGACGAACGGAAGTGCTCTCGCTTTCCGCTCGTCGAATTGGCGGCAGGTGAGCAAACGAACGTTTCGATCGCTCGCATACGTACGGAAGCTGCGGAAACAACGAGGATAAACGGAGGAAGATCGGGAGTTCCCTCACTTATTGGCTGCTGCGGCGACCTCCCGCCTGCTCCTCTGCTGCTCCCCGGCGGACGCCCGCTCGATCCACGAAATCAACCCCCGGGCGATCAGCGAAAAACGAGCCGATTTGTTCGGCGGTGACATCCGTGAGCTCCGCCTTTGCTCCACTCGTTGATCAAAGCTCGAAGAAACGAGTGGAAGCGCTGCGGGATGCCCGGAAAGCCATGGACGTCGCAAAAGAGCATCGAGGATTGGAGCGATGGCCGAACAACACGCTCGTCTATCCTCTCCGACGAGCACTCGAGTGTCCGCTCTCTGTCCTCCGTTCACTCGCTCCTTGCAGACGCCGGCGCTGGATGGCCTCGAGATGGACAGCTGCTTCCGGTTCGTTGACTACGAGCAGCAGCCGAACGCCGAGTGGAGAAGCGGGGCGTCTGCTCGTCCACAATGGGGCCGATCGGGGGCGTTTGCTCTGGGGACCCAAAAAGAACGGAGATTGCAGGCGGCGCTCAAGGGATGTCGCTGAATCACGAGCTCAGTGAAGCCGCTGTGCAGCACGAGTTCATGCACGCCATCGGTTCGTTTCTTCTCTGATTGGTGGTTGCTTTGAAGCGATGAGATTTCTCGCTCGAGTTGTCTCCAGCGAATGATCTCAGCGTTCGGAACAAACCCCTCAACGAAAGAAAGAAACGACTGCTCTTTGCAGGCATCGGGCACGAGCATCAACGACCGGAGAGGCAAGCGAATGAGGACTCCGACCAGTTCGTGTGCAGACGGTCGTTTGGGAGAACGTGGAGAACGACATTAAGCACAGGGGTGAGCAATCCAGCAGCCGTTGGCTTGAATTCGGTTGCTGCAGCCCAGTTCGAGCTCCATCGCGCCAATCTCTACGACGTCGTCACGCCGTACGACTTCGATTCGGTGAGCTTTTAGGGGCCTTTGAGTGATGGAGTGGTGAGACGAGAAAAAGAGATCGAACTTCTCACTTGTTTTGTTTTTGATTATGGACTACCAAGGTGGGTAGGAGGAGCGGTCAGTCGCTCAGGCATTCAGCATAACCACTAATTTATTTAAGACACAGTGTTCTCCAAGGACGGCGTCTCGCCTACCATGAAGCGAAAGAAGGTGCCCGTCTACTCCTTCTTGTGGGCAGCGGGAGGATTGCGTACAACCGGAAGCTTTCCAGAGGCGACATCCAAAAGCTGAAGATCGTCGGCAACTGCCCGCACTTCGTCTCGCTACAGGAGCAGCTCGAAGAGGCGGCCATACGCGAGGGACACTGGAAAGGCACGACGCGGAAGCCGAGTGGTCGGACGGCCGCCCAAACGAGCGGAAATTCGAGTGGATCGTCGAGCGGCCAACCGAGTGGCGCAAAGAAGACGACCAGAACTGGAGCGAGCCGATCGAACGGACCGAAGAAACCGAGCGGGTCAAAGAAGGCAGCCGCCAAGCGGAAAACTTGCAGGAATCAGCGGCGGAGCGGCCGGAAGTCGCGGGGATGAGACGTGAACAAGCGGTCTCGTGGAATAAACGGACTGTTGCATTTCGACCTGGTCGTCAAATCGAACGTGCAGAGAGCCAGAGCGAGGAAGCGGGCAGCAAACACGCGTGAACGAGAAGGCGGGCAGGTCGTCTCTTTGGCTGCAGACAACTCTGCGGCTCGGTCTCCTTCGGCCAAATTCTGTGTGCAAGTGACCGTGGATAGCGAGTGAGTGTTGCGACGAAGCGTTCAAACGAGCCGTTTGCCCATCCATCGCTCGTCTGCCTTCTTCGATTGCGCAAACTCGTCACGGGCGGCGAGTCGAAAGCGGCGGCTGGCGGACGGCCTCTTGCCATTCGGTTCTCCCACTTTCCCTTCGGCCAGTCGCTCGCCTTTCCGCTCTCTTCCCTCCCGCTCATTCCTCTGCTTGCAGCTCACTTCCGCTTGATCGGTCGTTCGCCTCGCCGAAATGCGCGCGCCGCCGTGGATCTTCGCTGTGGTCCTTGGCTTCGTGCTTTTCGGCCCATCGATGTTGGACGCGCGTTTCATCGCGCCTGGCACGTCCCACCCCACGCCGGATTGGGAGTCTTGCGTGAAACCGAAGACGGAAGACGGCTGGACGTGAGGGCCGATTAGAGTTTCTTAAAGCTACCTTTCTTTCAGTTACGCAACGGAGTGCGCTTGGGCGGGCACACGCATTCATTGGAAGGATGCGATCTCGCCCGTCTTTACGCTGGGCAATCAGGCCAACTGGTGCGTCCTTCCTGCCTTTGCACTCATCTCCCGACCGATTGCAGGATGAAGGTCGATCTGGACATCAACGAGCGCTGCATCGTGAGTGTCCACAAGGCGCGCAACGGAGCGCGCTGGGAGTCGCGCATCAGTCGGCAACAGTCGTTCGGGGACGAGCCCAGCTTGCAGGAATGGTTGGGTGAGTGCGCACGGAGAAGATGCGTTTACTCGAGGCTGTTTAGACTGGAGTCTCTGCGCTGTGGACGACGACATGTGCTGAATGCGCATCGACGCGCAGTCCGGTTTCTTTTCGTTCGAGCACGGGAACGGCGCACGAATTACTCATTGCACCGTTGCAGAGTCCGTGCAACCAAACCCCGGCGTATGGAAACACGTTTCCATCGTCGACTACCGGCCTTCCGGTTGGGTCGATCTGTTCGCCTATGGGGTAGTTTTGGTTTTTCTTTTTTGCGTTCAAGAACCCGACTTTCAGGGTTGGGACAACGGCAAACCCGTACCCGCTCCAAAGATCTCGTTCACGACTCCTCTGCCGACCACCACCACTTCTACGACGTCGACGACTACCTCGGCAAGCCGCCCTTCTGTTTGATCTCCACTCATCTCTTCCTTCTTTAGACTACGACCACTTCGACTACGTCGTCCTCGGTGAGCCGTCCGTCCTTCGCCCGCCCTTCATTCGCTGCTTCTTCCAGACGTCGACGTCCCCCACTTCTACGACCACAACGACCGCGGGAAGCCGCTGTTCTGGATTTCCTTTTCCCATTTACTGGTTTCTTTAGACCACAACCTGCACAACGCCTTCCACGTCTACCAGCGTTAGTCCCTTCACTTGTTCCAGCGCACATCTCGCTATTTGTCAAGACCACTACGACCCCGGAACCGACGACTCCTTCGACGTCTACGAGCAGCAGCAGCACTTCCACGTCCACTTCTACCGTCCCCACGACGAGCACGCGCTGGCTGACCGCTTCAACGAGCTCGGTGTGCCGTCCTTTTGCCTTCGATCTCTACTTTCTCGTTCAGACCACTCACAAACCGACCACGGAGTCCACCAGTTCGACATCCACTTCGACTGTGTCGAGCACCGTTCGTCCCCTCGCTTCTTTGCGCTTATTTCGCGTACAATCTTCTTCAGACCACGCTGCTGCCGACCACGGAGTCCAGCACGACGCCCGTGCCCACAACGACCAGCAGCAGCTCGACCTCCACGGCTTCGAGCAGCACGATGAGCTCAACGGTTACGGACGCTCCGACTACCGATGCGCCCTCCAGCTCGACGGTCGACCCGCTGGCTGCCGGTTTGCTCCGCCCGACGGCCGCTGGAGCGAACGAAGGGGAAGCTACCGCTTTGGAGGACTCGGAAGAAGGCGGCATGAACGGCCTGATGATCGGACTGATCTCGTGAGTCCGCTCCCCATTCTCCTCGTTCATCTCCCGAATCCAGCGGCTGCCTGGGCCTTCTGCTTCTGCTGCTGAGCATCGTCGCCTCGCTGGTCTACTTCTTGGTGATCCGCAAGAACCAAAAGAAGAAGCGGGCGGCCAAGAAGGCGGCGGCGGACAAGACCGTCGGATTCGGCGCCAAGACCAACGAGCAGACGAAGAGCGGCTACACGCAGACGGACGCGACGCAAGGCGGGGAAGAGCGCGTGGGGAAGAGCGCACGCCAAAGAACACGAAGACGCCGAGTGCGAAGGGACAGGCCTGGCGACGTGAGTTGCCTCCCCAGCAGGCGGTTGTTCATCCCTCTTGCCGCTGCAGATCAATCGCCACGAGCTGATCCTGACCGGCGGCGGCGGCAAGAAGTGACGACGATCGAGGCTTGTCTGAAGTCTGCACATTGTTCTTCTTTTGTTAATAAAACGGCGTGTAGTGGAGAGGCGGTCGGAAAGCGGCGAGTAAAGGGCGCCACACGCCAGTTCGCTTGAAACGAGGCAGCCGTCGCCATGATTGCCTTCCAGCACGTCCACAAATCACGCTAATCGGGCACGAGTTTTCGCCGCCTTCGCTTCGACAGGGAACGTTCGAGCGGTTCGAAGAAGAGTGGTCGGCGCCTTTCGTTTGGGAGAACTTCCCGGCGAGCAATCGGTCCGTCCTCGCTCAAGAAAAAAGCGCTGGGAGAGGAATAGCACGTCGTAATGAGCGAAAAGTTGCCGCATTGTTCTGGGCGGCTCGGGATTGTTGACGGCGAGCACGCTCGCCCGCCCGTCCGTCGGGAACACAAAGCGGCCGCCCGGGCGGACGACGGCGCCCGCCGTTTTGTTTCGTCGACGAGGTCGCGCGGCGAGTGGGGCAGATGGAACGAAATTCCTCGTCGAAACGGGCGGATCGACCGTTGGAGCCGGGGTTGGACCCTGACAACAGCTCAAGGGAGTGGGTGCTTTCACGGGAGAAACACACTCACCGAACAGAGGGTGACTGGAAGCGATGAAGAGAAGCGGGTGATCTCGACGACGAGACCTTCGGACTCGTGGTTTCTCACTTGCTGCCCACGAGTTCTCGCTGACAGTCGAATGAGAGCAACCGACCGACTGGCGCCGCTCACCTCGATGCAAATTCCGCCCTTTTCGGTCGGAACGCGAATGGGAAAGTGGCGGGCAGCGAGTGGCGCTCACTCGTCCTCTCCATCCGCTCTCCGAATCGGTCGGCTCTTCCTTTCGCTCTCCGCTCGCTGGAAGGATGAAGTCGGGCATCCTCGTCCTGCTCATCGCCGCTTCGCTGTTGGTCCAGTGCGAGAGCGCCAACCCGCCGCCCGGCTTCAAGCAAGAGGGCAACAACGTGTGAGTCATCCCTCTTCATGCCTTTACGTCGGCTTACCTCTTTGTTTGCAGCGAGTACACGGGAAGTAAGACCGATGCGACGGCCGAGCTCGTGTTTCCGGGCAAAACCTTTGAGTCCACTTGGGATCATCCGAAAGAAGCGTTGATGTCGCCGACGTGAGCTCTTTTCTGCTGTGTTTTTTAGTTTTCTCGTTCAGGATCACAGTCAAGATGGGCTCGTGCTCGATCAACGGCTCGGTTTTTGGCAGCGACAATGACGCGTTCATCCAAATCCGTGAGTTCTTTTACTTCGGCAGTTTCATCAATGCACTTGCAGCTGGCAAGACATCTTCGATGTTCAACTTCCCCGTCACGATCAAAGGAACCGAAAGTGACGTCACGATCTCCGGCGGGACCAACTCCCAGGGCGGCTCCAGCAGCGATGCCAAGATGTTCCCGCTTTGCAAGCCGTTCTCCGACGAGGGCGGCCAGCAAGTCTTCAAAATTTCGATCACGCTCACAAAAGAACTCCCCAAACTGACGGCCGTCTTCGTGAGTTCCCGTCTCTTCGACTGTTCTAAACGCCCGTTGCAGAAAGGCGCCAAGTTCCTTGATCCGAAAGACAACGCGGCAGGCGCCTTCGCCTCCTGGCAGCTCGCCCTCATCATCACGTACGCCCTTCTACTAACCCTTTAATCTTTTCTTTGCTCTAGGGGAGTGCTCGTTCTTGTCGTCGTGCCGCTCGGAGCTTCGGCGGTGATCGGCGCCTGCTGCTGTTGCCGCAAGCGGAAGGCGACGAAGCGCGGGGGCCGGTCGGCCGCCAAGGTGAACGCGCCGCTCGGCACTCCCGCTCAGCCGCTCAGCTCCAAGCGGCACGCGCCCGACGGCCGCAGCAGCCGCAAGACGGCCGACGGGAAGACGGCGGACGAACAGCCGACCGCCGCGATCAAGGCGCCCTCCGGCGTGACGATCGCCCGCCCGAAGGCCGCCGCCGCTCCGAAGGACGCCCTGAAGACGGCCGTGGAGAAGAAGCCGGACGGGAAGGCGGCGACCAAGCCGGGAGTCCAGCAGCAGGCAGGCGCGGTGAAGACGGGCGTCCAAACAGCCGGCTCGAAGCCAGCGGACAAGAAGCCCGATGCAAAGAAGCAGCCGGTCGGTCAAAATGTGAGTTCTTCCTTCATCCACCCGCTCACTCCTTTTGTTCACTCTGCAGGACGTGCCCGGAGAGCGCTACGACTTCTGGGCCATGGTTCGACCTTCCATAGACTCACAGACTCACTCATCTCACGTATTGCAGTACCACAAGGCGAATTTCGGGCCCGAGTGGAAGGAGCGTCTTGCGCACTTCGAGGAGGCGAAGCGCGGCGCCATGTCGGAGGCCGAGCGCAAGGCGGCGCTCGAGGGCGCCAAAGAAGGCGAGAAGAAAGGTGCCGCCACGCCGCAGTCGAGCAATACGCCCGGCAACGAGCAGAAGTGAGCGCGTTTTGATTGTGAGGTTCGGGGAGCATGTTTCCTTTTTCTTCGGTGTGCTGTGAATAAACGGTTGAAACGAGCTGATTGAGAGGATGTGTCGAAGGAGCGGTACTTTGCGCGTATCCGCTTGAAACGAGGCTACACTCGCAATGTTCGCGTCCAAAAAGTTCCGCAGATTACGTCGATTGCCCACGAGTTTCCTCCGCCGTCGCTTCGAGATTTGGAGTCGGGAGGCGTCGTTCAACCGAATCAAAATGTAGCGATCGGCACTTTTCATACAAGAGAACTTGCCAGCGAGCAGTTCGTCCGCCTTATGCTCAAGAGAAAAACGCTGAGAGGGGAACCGCACGTCGAAATGCGCGGACAGCCGCCGCACCTCGGCCTCTTCGTTGTCGTCTTGCTGCTCACCTCGGCCGCCCTCCCGAATGCTGGGGGGTTCGATTGGTCTTTCAGTGAGTGAAAAAACGCACCTCCCGAAGACGGGCGTCGGGACGCCTCGTAAGCGAACAAAAGCCTTTTCGCCAAGTCGGACAAGACCCATGAGCCCAGCAAGGAGCAGCAGTGAAGGAGAACGGTCATCGGATTCGTATGCTTTTGTGCAGTCCAAGTGAGGTGAATAAAGTCGTTCCAAGTCGATGCGGAGAGATCGGTCGGTGGTGAACGAAAAGTCGATGGTGGAGAATCACACCAGTCGCCGAGCAGAAACACGTGCTCACTCCTGACGCCGCTCAGTTCCTTGGATTCCTTTCGATGGAAGCCATGAGAACAAGCCGCCCGCTTGGGGCGGTCTCTCGTCTCGATTAAAACCATCTTGCGCTGCCTCTTGTCGCTTCGTTCACTGGGCAACGGCGACAACCGGCGAGTGGTTGGAAGGTGGCAACAACACGCGGAAGAGCCGCTAAACTGATCAACGGATGACCCTCGTCATGATCGACATGCGAAGAGAAACGTACACATAACTTCATTCTTCAACTCCAACCAACAACAATCAACCACAACAATCGAACGACAAATCAAATGAATTCTTGCGCCTTTCACTGGGCCGACTGCTCACTTCTCGTTCCCATAGAGCGGCTTCTGGACGGGCTGCGCGCCCGACTTGCCGCTGCGGGCGGACTTGCGGCCGGCCGGCGGGAGCGGCTCGTTGCTCGCCGTCGGCTGCGGGGCCTCCTCGCTGCAACAAACGAGCAGGAAATGCGAGCATCACAACCCTTGGAAACTCACAAGTGGCCGGTCTCCGTGCGCGGGCCGCCAGTGCGGCGGGAGGGCGGGCCAGCCGACGTGCCGGTCGGCTCCTGCAACAAACCGGAATAAGCGAAAAGAAGAAAAGAGTCGATTTGCCTCGACGGTCGGCTCGCGGCTGTCCAGCGGGGCGGCGGCGGGCGACTCGACGGCCGTCGGCTGGGCGCTCGGCGTGCCCGCGGCGGCGGCGGTGAGGACGTCGCGCTCGATGTCGTCGCACTCGGCCTGCACGGCGCGAATCCACGCGGGCGCCATCGCCGTGACGCCGGGGATCCGGTTGACGGCGAGCTGCAACAAAGAAGTCGTGAGAAAGCGGCCGTCCTCACCTCCTCCAAGCTGTACGGATGGGCGGCCTGGATCGCCTCCAACGCCTTCTTCACGGGCATCATCGTGGAGCGCGCCTCCACCTCCACAACCCAACAGCGGCGCTGGACGAGCTCGGCGACGGCGGCGGGCGTGCGGGCGAGCAGCGCGGGCATGCGGCCCTTGCGGATCCACGTGGCGATCTTCTTGTTCGGCCAGTCGGGCCACGGCTTGACGCCGTCGTTGAAGATCTCGTAGAGGAGGACGCCGAAGGACCACACGTCCGTCTTCAGCGAGAACACGGCGGGCTCTCGGGCGCCATCCGGCGGCAGGGGATCGGCTCGCCGCTGTCGACGCGCCGCGCCGCCTCGCTGATCACCTGCGAGAGGCCGAAATCGGCGATCTTCACCGCCCCGTGGCGCCCCATCAGGCAGTTGCGGGCCGCGAGGTCGCGGTGGATGATCCCCCTGCAACGGACGAGCGAGTGAGTGATGAGCAGTGCGGGAAGGGGACTCACTTCTGATGCAGGTAGACCATTCCCTCGACCGCCTCGAGCGCGAACTTCACCCGCTCGGCCGTCGAGATGGCGGGCGCCCAGCGGCGGAAGAGCGAGAGCAGCGATCCGCCCGGGCACAGCTCCAGCAGGACGATCACCGGCGGCTGCTCGCACGCCATCCCGTAGAACTAAAGGGCCGACTGATCACCGAAGAACGGAGGGCACTTGCCTGAATGACGTTCACGTGCTGCACGGCGAGCATCAGCGTGCCCTCCTGCAGGAGCGTGTCGCGCGCGGCGGCCACCTGCCGGTCCTCGTCCGATTTGCGCCCGTCCGCATCGCGGCAGATCTTCACCGCCACGTCCTTGCGGTTCCAGCGGCCGCGGAAGACGGCGCAGAAGTTGCCCTCGCCTGCAAACACAAGGGTTGAAGAGAAAGGTAGAGAGAGGAAAGTACTGAGTTTGTCCCGCGTGCTGTACGCGATGTCCCGCCGGCTGACCCACCAGCGGGGCTTCGCGCACGACCGTAGCAGCCGGAACTTGCGCCCGTCCAGCTTCAGGTCGTTGATCGCGTAGAAGGCGACCAATTCGGCCAGCGACGGGAAGCCCTTCGGGTCGAGCTGCAAGCGAGCGAGTGGGCGGTGGGGGAAGTGGAGACTCACGCCCGGCAGCACCGTCCAGTGGGCGTTGTGCGGACACCGGCGGATGGTCAGGTGATTGATGCGGCCGCCGGCGCGCACCACCAGCACCAGCTCGCACTTGCCGTTCTTCTCGCTCGCCCGCACCGCGAACTCCCCGTCCGCCGTCAGGAACGGCTGCAACCGGCGAAATGAACGAAAGGAGAGAGCGGAGCGGAGTGCGGGAGACGACGTGTGGAAGCGAGGAGAGCAAAGGAAAGAGAGCGGCGAAGTGAGTGCAAAGTGAGCGGAAGAAGGTGAGAGGATTACAGGAACGAGAAAACAGGAGACAAACCAGTGCAGCGGAAACTCGCCTCGATGCCCTCGCGGCCCATGAGCCCCACGTACCACTCCTGGTCCTCGAGGCGGGCGCGCCGCACGACGGCCGCCGTCTGCCGCTCGGCGGGCGCCGATTTCGAGCGGGCGTCCCGCGTGCCGTCGGCCGTCTTCTTGCCCGTGGGCGGCATCTCGGAGCGGAGCGGAGCGGAAAGCGGGATTTGGAAGCGAGAAGTGGAAGAACGGAGGAAATTGGACGGCTGAACGCGAAACGCGGAGGGAGGAGAGCGGCGCTTCGCGAAACGACCGGCCGCTCCTATCGCTTGTGGGCAGAGTGGCGAGTGCGGCGGCCGGCCGGGCGGCGGTTCCTCATTTTCGTGCGTGGCGTTCTTTCGGGCGGTCTGGCGGCAGCGAGCGAGCGGCCCGAACGCGCCCTCCTTCCAGCTTGCCGGCCGCCTTTCGGGCGTCCGAGGGCGTTCGGCTGGAAGACCGAGCGGGCGGCCGTCTCCTTTCCGTTCGCGGCTTCTCTTCCGCACAGCGGCGGGCGTCCATCCGACCGGAGCGGGCGGTCGGCGCATGATCGAAAGGCCGAAAGACGGCCGAATGCGAGCGGGCGGGCGGCAATCGGGGCTCCAAAAGCACACCTTCTCTTCGCCATCGAGTAGAAAGAGCCGTCCAATGCAGGATGGACACGTGTTCAATGCACGACCGAAAACAGCGATGAGCGGGAAGCATAGCATTGATCCTGCGCTCTTTCCCGAGCATTCACTCACTTCCGATCCACGGCTTTCGAACGCAAGGGGGAAATCGCCGCGATTTGAACAAAGACGTTCAGTTCATCGCCTCAATCGTCAATATTCGACTTTACTCGCCCGCCGTTAGTGTGCATGTGGGAAATAATGACGTGTAATCACAAAAGTCGCCGAAAGGACGAGAAATTCTTGACCGATGGCAAGGGAAATCCGCAGACGATCCCACTCTTGCAGCAGCGCTCACTCGCCAGCGGAATAATCGAGTCCGCTACAAATGATGGAAAAGAGTTGCGCAATCCCGAACGCAACTCGCAACCGACTTCCAGCGAGAAAGCGGTCGGCGGCCAGTCGCTCGTTTGCTCCCTCCTCTCGAGCGGTCGGCTCCTCTCTTCCGCTCTCCGCCTTCCTCCTTCCGTTTCCCCCGCCGACTGCGAGTGAGCGGTCGCTCCCGGCTGTTCGGCAGAGGCGCTTCTCGTGGACGGGCGACGGCGATCGTTCCTCTGTGCGGGATGCGGACACTTCAAGAAAGAAGCCACAAGTTCGTCGACGAGGTCGTCTGTCGTGTGAGTCTTTCCTTCTTCTTCCTGTCCGCCGAACCCGCTCGCTCGTTCCAGAAGATTGTGGACGACGAGGAGGATGTGGAGCGAAAGCAAAGTCGGGACTGCTGCGACCCGACACAACGGGCATGGTCAAGATCCATTGGAGCAACGGAGAAGAGCCTCTGGACTCTGCTCTTTCTTCAGCCGTGCGGCACGTCGAGAAGAACTCCGACTTGCGAACGTCCGCTCCGTTCACAAGCTCACTGGTCAGTTCCTCCGCTCAATTCCCTCTAATTCATCTGCTGCTTGCAGGCCGACGCGTCTGGGAGTCGACCGGCAACCGCTCCTGCTGCAACTGCGGACCGAGGCACATGCGATGCACTCGTCAACTGCCGCCTTCTCTCCAAGTCGTGAACGATTGAGGACAATCGAGAGCAACCGACTTGCGAACGAAAGGGCTTCTGTGTGTCAAGTCCGTTGCCCAGATGGAAGACGCGTGAAGGAGCTCTCGTCCATTCCGTCCTTCACTTCTTGGCCGATCAATCGGGTAAGAGTCCTCCACTCGCCACTTCTCTCATCCAATCTGTTTTTCAGCATTCTTTCCGCGATGAACAACTTGTGACGACGTCGTCGAGCGCATCGCAAGTCGTGCTGCTGGAAAGAAGCGAGACCGCTGGAGGAGTCCAAACGTTGTGCCCGTGGTGAAGCTCGACGATTCGCATTGTTGCGAACGAGATCGCCGATCGACTGCGCCTATTCGAGATCTTCAACGACAAGCCCCCACTCCAACGGTCTGTCAACTTCCATTCGCTCCCCTCTCTTCATTGCTCTTCTTGTAGGCGGGACACACGGACGATCGCTCGAGATCCGACAGCGAAGAGATGAACACGTCCTCTCTGTCATCTGTTTGTTTGCTTTGATTTGTGGTGAATAAACAGTCGAGTGAACGAGTGTGCAAGCCGCAGACCACCAATCTTTCAGACCTGCCAAACAAGCCCGCAGACCAGCACGCGGCCTTTGGACCTCACGACACGGAGCGTGCAGCTGCCGCTGATCGTCACTCAGAAGCTGCAAGGAGGAGGAGTTGAACGAGAGAAGAAGGCAGAAACTCGCCTGAATTCAGCGCTCCCGCACGGCCAAGCGTACAGTTGAACTTGCGTAGTTTTGGCCCATTGCACGGCGATGGAAGTCGAGCTGCAGGTCGCCAGCTCGCTGAAGAAGTCGTCTGAAGGCGGCGTTCGAAGCCTCACAAGAGCTGCATGCCATCGCTCGTCTCAGCTTTCACGCACAAATCGAAGGCCGTGTTCTGTGGGTCTTAGAGGAACACGGCCTCTCCCGACTGAAGCAGGAAAGGGCTGAAGACGACAAGCCGCAGCGGCGAGCGGACGAGCCTCTCGGGCGGGAGCGACCGTTCGACAAGAACGAGAGCGAACAGAAACCGAAATACCTAGCTGCTTTCCATTCGTTCGCCGCTCTTCTCGTCGTTTGTCGGCGTGCGCCATCGAAACCAGCCGGTCAGTTTGCGGAGGTAAGTGGGCGATCAAGCGGCACTTTGCGGCGTTTCGCTGGTCGATTACCGCTCTCGCCTCCTCGTTTATCCCACTTTCTCACATCTCTTGTCCGTAGAGAACTACGGAGAAGAACAAGAACGAGAGCAGCTGGGGTGCAACGAGTCCGGACAACCATCGAAATTCCCTACGAGTTTATTTGATCGAGCAATGAACGGAAGAGAGCGTCGCGCAATCCCGAACGAACCCCGGACCGCTCCACCCATCGCTTCGTTCATCCGACGGGACCATCTGAAACGCGAGTAGAGAATGAGGACGACACTCGCTGCTGCTCAAGGACGGCACTCGCCGAAGACGACAGTCGTCAAACTTCCGGCCTAAACTTGTGCCCTTCAATCCAAACAACCTGCGAACAGTCCGTGGAGTGAACGAAAGAGACGCGCGTCTGCTTCCCCGTCCACAAAAGTCCAGCACTCTCTTCGGGGATCCGCTTGCTCGTTCGGGAAGGGAAAGCGGCCATCGCCCACGAGATTTGAGCGCCGAAATGTCGGCAAGGACAGCGTGATGCTTTTCAATTCGATCCGAGGAGAAACGAGCGGTTCGGGCATTGCAACGTCCTTCCTTGGCTCGAAACGAACATGGCTACCGGTGACCTGCACGGCGGGCAATCTTTCGAATGGAATCGTGCGCAATCCGCTCGTTCTTGTTAAGCGGGATGTCGACTTGCCGCTTTAGGAGTGCGGGGGACTTCGAGTGGAGCTCCAGCTGTGTGGTTCTACGCGATAATCCGGCCGCCGACGGCCAACAACTTCCACTTCATCTGCTTTAAGAGGAGCTGAAGCAGAACTTAAGGGCCGCACTGATGAGCGGCAGTGCGGGCTACAGAGCGGGTGACCGACGAAGCCGACTTCGAGCTACGGGGTGTCGACTGAGGGCACGGCAGAGAGGAGCGGAAGCAGCCGGCGTTCTAAGAAGGCGGGGACGAGTGGGCGGACGGAGATTCTTCTTGCTTTGGTCGGCAGTAAGCTTAAAAAACGCTCGAAACAATCGGTGGGTTCGCTCGTCTGAAGCCGAGAGGCCCCAGTTTTCGTCCCTCGTTCCGTTTGAGACGGCCGCCCTCAAATAGAAGCAAGTAGCGATCGGAAAGCTCCAACGCCCTTACGTCCCTTCGCTCTCTTGCGTGCACCAACGGGCAGCAGACGGTTAGAGGTTGGATCCCATGTGAGTCGAACGCAAGCAGCTGTGTCCACCCGCTTGCGGGTCAGTCCGCTCGTCTACTCGTCTCGCTCGTCTTCGGCTCGTTCTAGCTCTTCGATGGACGCGGAAGAAGCCGCTTTATACCGAGTTTTCCTACGCGAAAGAACCCACTCGGTGGAGATCGTGATCCCTGCAACTCCTCGGCTGGCACTGCGTTCTTCCTGGTCGTAGCTGCGGGCGCCTTCATGTTCCAACTGACCGCGTGCTGACTCCACACCTCTCTTCTGATTCACTACCTCTCCTCGTCTGTCCGTCAGAATAAAAACGTTCTTTCCATCGCTCTCCGCTGTTCGCTTTTGGCTCGTTCGATGTGTTCCCTGGCGGTGGGCAAACTCGCAAAATTTCCATCCGAACGTCGACTCGAAGCCGGGAGCCCTCATGTGACGAGCAAGGGGCGATCTGCTCGATCCGTCGCGGTAGTCAGCCGCCGACGGTGACGGCCGAGCGCTACGGGGCCGTCGGTTCGACCGACGGTAAACGCAGGTGGTAGCCCGCGGGGCCATCTCGGCTGAAACCGGAATGAACGGAGCGAGGAGCCGCTTTCCCCCGTCTTCCCAGCGAACGACCAACGAGAAAACGCGATGGGCGCGACGCGTTTGAGCCGCCTGCCGTTCTCTTCGCCTGCCGGGATCTTTTCCGTCGTTGCGTAGGACCAGCGTGTGACGGCGCTTCGCGCCGTCCCCAGCTGGGGGTGTCATTAGACTGGTGCGTATCAAACCCTTTGTCAACCTTGTTTTGCAACCGATCGCTCATCGCAGTGAGATAACCTCAAGTCGCGCTTCACTAACGTATGGGTTCGATTGCAACTCGGCGAATAGGCTGTTGTTGATCAATACTGGCTGTTTATCAATTTCGCTTTTACGATCCCAAGTTTGAACTGCAAAGCCGTTTGCGAAAGCAACTTCTGAGTACGGCGGCGCGCACGGCGCTCTTCGTCACTTGCAAACAACGCCTCACAGTTTGTTTGGATCCCAGCAATCGGAAAAAGTGGGGGTTGGTTGCGGCGGCCAAAGAAAACGACCGCAAAACCCGAGGGGAGAACCCCAGCCCAGAACGACCAATTACTCATCGAAAATCAACCGTGTGAAAAATCTGAAACGGGGGTAAAGAGCAATTACGTGTTCGACATTTCTGCCAAGTTTCAGATAAATCCGTCCAATCATGTCAAAACCCGCCCGGTGTTTGCGCGATATCAGGGGTCCGCTTCACGCAAGCCGCAGTGGCCAAGTGGGCCAAAGACAACAACAACATGCAGTTCGCTGGAAAACGCCGATTTTGCGCTTTTGAATGAGCCCACACATGTATCGTCACGCCCGATAATCGATGAGAACGACGGATTTGAAATTCGCTTCAAATTTTCAAATCGACATAAAATCTTAGGTCCATGAGCCTGAGCTTCTGGCAACTCCTCCCGACCCAAATGCGATCTTGAAAGATGCGCCAAACCCTCCTTGAGGGAGGATCTTTTTTGTGTTTGCAATAAAATTCTGGGAGCTGAGAACGGCACATCCGAGTGTGGACCTTTTCGATTTTCCGCCCCGACCTTCCACCTTCTGGCGACCACAACTTTCTTCAACAATGTTTTCTGATGATGGCATCAACTGATGAAATGTTCCTCGTTCCACGGCGCATCTTTTTGTCCACAGGGCGGGTGAATTTGAGCGGCGGAGCAGAACGGTACGTTGCGGAACGTCGGCACGGAACGTTGAATGTACCCGCCGGCGGTTGAAATGCACATTTTCGGAGTTCGCGCATACGAGTTACTCTAGCCAGAAAAAATTTCAGATCGATAGGGGCAACGGCTAAAAAGTTGAGGGTGCGTTTGGGACGAACAAACGACCCGGTTTTCCGCCTTTACGGGGGGACAAGTACGACGATTCGACGGACTCGAGTTCCGGCGACTGGGCGGAAGAGAACGGGAGCACGTTGAGCGACTCCGAAGAAGTTGCGCAGGCGGAAGAAGGAGCGGAGAACACGGCGACGCTCACTCCGGCGGCTTCCGACCAGCAAGTGGCGCCCGAACCGCCGCCCGCCGTCCAAACGGTCGCTCAGCCGGCTGCTCGATCGGAGGTTCGATTTTTGTTGTCTTCGAAGCGGCTTCTCATTTCAGGCCGACTGGGAGGCGCGCTTGCGCGAACAACAAGCGAATGCCGAGAAGAACCAAACGGAACTCCACGCGCGCATTCGGAAGTTGGAGAAACAGGTCGCCGACCGGGACGCGAAGCTGGCGACGGCTGTCGACGAGGTGTGTTTGGGCCCCCCATCACCAATCATCGCTTGTGTTTCAGAACTCGGCTCTGCTTTCGAAGGTCGCCCATTTGGAGTTGAAACTCGAAGAGGGGGAGAACGAAGCGAAGGCGGCGGCTGATCGGCAGAAGGCGCTCGTCGAGCAGCGCTCTGTGCTCGAACACCAGGTGCCTTTGCTGCCGCTTCTACTCGTTCACCGCATTGCTCAGATCAAAGACCTCAAGTCCACACTCTTCAAGGAGCAAACCTGTTCCTCTATTCTCTGGCGCCAAGTCGAGGAGCTCGAGCAGAAAGTGCACGACTTGAACGAAAAAGCGGTGGAGCGAAAGCGTGTGTTGGCGGCCGTACGTCAAAAGGTGAGTCTCCAACGTTCCGCTTCCTCTGTTATTCGTTCCAGAACGCGGATTCGAACGTGAAGAACAAGAAGCTGAGCGCCAAGGTCACCGAGCTGACGACCGCCTTCGAGATGCAGAAGCAGGTGGCAGAGGCGGCCGTTGCGGAGAAGACGGCGATGGAGAACGAGGTGAGCCGGCAGTTGCATTTCCCCCCGTAAAGCGCGTAAAATTGTGCGTTTGTTCGTCAGTCTCGCACCCCCAACTTTTAGCGCTTTGCTCCTATCGATCTGAAATTTTTTCGGGCTACACTAAAGTGCCTGTGCGGAGTCTGAAAATGTGCATTTCGACCGCCGGCGGGCACGTTCAACGTTCCGTGCCGACGTTCCGCGCCGTACCGTTCTGCCCCGCCGTCCGAATTCACCCGCCCTGTGGACGAAAAGATGCGCCTTGAAACGAGGAACAGATTATCAGTTGACCGCATCATCAGGAAATGCTGTTGAAGAAAGTTGTGATCGCTCAAAGACGAAAGGTCGGGGCAGAAAATCGAAGAGGTCCACAATCGAGCTCGCCGTTCTCGGCTCTCAGAATTTTATTTGGCAAACCCAACAAATGGTTTCTAGAAAAAGGTCTTGCGCTTCGTTTACGGCCGGTTTTGTGTTAATTGGACCAAATACAAAATCGTATAAATCGGAGAAAAATGGTGTGTCGATTTCAAAACTTTCGGTCAACTTAAAGTTCGTCGTTCTCATTGCACTCTTGACGTCATGACATGAATGTGGGCTCATTTGAAGGCGCAGAATCCAGGCTTTCCAGTAATGTGCAGTTTGTTTTTGTTTTTGGCCCACGTGGCCACTGCGATGCCCGCTAACCGAAGCCCCGATTTTGCGCAAACAGCGGGCGGGTTTGAAGAGACGTGGACCGGTTCTTCTGAAACTTGGCAGAAATGTCAAACACGTAGTTGCTCTTCTTACCACCGTTTCAGATTTTTTAAACGGTTGGTTGTCGATGAGTAAGCGGTTGTTCTGGGCTGGGGTTCTGCCCTCGGGTTTTGCGGTCGGTTTCTTTGAGCGCCGGTACCAACACTCACTTTTTCCGATTGCTGGGATCCAAACAAAGTGTTGGGCGTTGTTTGCAGGTGGCGGACAGCGCTGTGCGCGCCGCCATACTCAAAAGTTACTTTCGCAAACGGCTTTGCAGTTCGAACTTGGAATCGTGAAAGCGAAATTGAGTAAGCAGGCAGTTTTTGATCAGCAACGGCCAATTCGCTGAGTTTCGATCGAACCCAAACGTTAGAAACGCGACACAATGTTCTCTCGTTGCGACGACCATTCGGTTTGGTAAAAACAATTGACCACAGTATCGATACGCACCAGTGTAATGACACCCCCAGCTGGGGACGGCGCGAAGCGCCGTCACGGGCTGGTTCGCCAAAAGGTGCGCCATCAATCGCCATCGTTTCATTTTGCTTTCAGGAAAAGTGCTGGAGCGAAGAGAGGAAGCAGTTGAACGCCAAGATCTCCGCGCTGACCTCCGCGTTCGAGCAACGAAAGCAGGCGGCAGAGGCGGCCGCTGCGGAGAAGTCGACGGCGGGGAACGAGGTGAGTGCGGCGATCCATTCGTTTTATATTTCTTCCCGTTTCAGCGCGATGTGCTGCTCTCAAAGATCTCCGAGTTGGAGCAGCGGAGTGGACAGCCGGCGGCCGACCGCGTCCCGGCGGCTCTGTGGGCGATGCGAACGGCGGGCTTCCTCACCGATTTCAATCTCGTGGTCGACGGCGAAGCGATTCCCGTAAGTCCGCAGTGAACAAGCGGTCAATCACCTCTGGCTTGCAAGTCCACCGCCCCGTCCTCGCCTTGAAGTCGGCCTTCTTTGAGGCGCACTTCCGCTCCGACCCGCAGGCCGCCGAGTTCGTCGTCCAAGACTTCTCCGCTCGCGTCATCCGCCGCTTGTTCGAGTTCTGCTACTGCGGACGTCTCGACGGACTCGTGAAGGACGCCGTCGAGCTGTACACGGCCGGCCGCCGCTTCCAGATCGCCTCGCTGCTGGTGAGTTCTCCCTCTCGCTCCTTCGTTCGATCTTCTTCTTGCAGGACGCGTGCACTCGCGTGTTGAAGGGGGGGGGGAATCTCCAGCGACAACGCGACCGACCTCCTCGTCCTCGCCGCCCGCCACAACGACGAGCAGCTGGCCGCCTTTGTCGTAAACTTCGCGGAGGCGAACGGCGGGAAGTTCCGCCTGCTGGTCGCCGACTCCGTCCACTCGCTCGTCCGCCGCCAGCTGGACGTCTACGAGAAGAAAGTCCGCTTGCTGCGGGGCGGCTCGATGGACGGCGGAGCGAGCGACACGCCGCCGTTGCCCCCGGACGGCCTCCAGTCGACGGAGAACGCGGACGACCGCTCCGATTCGAGTTCGTCCAGCGAGTGGGAGCCGGTCGATCAGGAGTGAACCGACTATTTTCTTTGTTTTTTTTCGTTCGAATAAATGAGTTCTTTGCGGGCACACGGAGCAGTGGAAAGGAGTTCGTTGGAATGTGCGGGTCGAACGAACATGAACGTTGACTCATAGCGGCACTGCACGCGCGTTTTGGGGCGACCGTTTGCGAATTGCCGTTTGCCGTCGGGGGTGAGTGAGACCCGTGGACGTGGCGGAAGCCTCGTGTGTGCATTCTTTTGGTGAACGAGGTGGGAGAACTGCAAATTGATAGCCGTCTTTTTACCGCTCGAGTCATGTCGACAGCAGACGCGTTGGTGTATGAGACGAGTGCCGATCAGCATTTGCATTCGAATGCCCAGATTTGCCTCGAAAAAAACCGTCGGCTGGTCAAAAGCCGCTATTCAACCGCCATTCATGCGAAATTCGCCACTTGCCGGCTAGTCGCCGCTTCTTCCGTCCTGTTCGCATGCGGCGATTTCGGCGGGACGCGGCGTCCTGCCCGCCTGCCCGCCTGCCCGTCCGCTCGCTCGGATTGTGCGCACATTTCGGTCTGCGGGCCGCCGATCGCGATCGGAGGGGCGAAAGCGGACGGGCGGCGAGCACTCGAGCGTCGTTTTGTTTTTTGCCTCTCCGCCCGTCCGTTCGGCCGATCGCCCGTTCGTTTTGATCTTTTCGCATCGTTCGCGCGCGCGTTGTTTCTGTCCTCACTCGCATCCTCTCTTTTTGGATGCCCGCCGAGTCTCGACCGAAGATGGTGGTCGCGTGCAAACACTCGAGGTTTCTCGCGGCCACTCACGTGATCCACTTCCGCGGAACGGACGTTCAAAGCCCAAAATCGGAGCTTGCTTTCCGCCCGGGCACAAAGTTCAACCTCGTGTTGACGAAACCAGGGGCTGTTTTCGGCGCTGTGTGGCACGTCAAGATCGCGATCGAAGGCCCTACCGAAGGATTGAAAGCGGCCATTTGGAAACAAGACCGCGATGATGTCAAGCAGCTCTTGCGTACGTCCCCACACCTTCAAATTTTTCATCCGTTAATTGATTGCAGACACGAACGTTCAATTCAACAGCGAGTGGCACCCGCTTCAAGCGTCTTTCGGCGATCGCGTGTTCTGCAAGCTGTGGACCGAAGAGTGCTCCTTCTGCAAGGACGAGGCAGGACTGAAAGCGACTCACGAGGAAGAGCTTCAGTCGCTGCGTTCGCTGGTGCAGTCCGCAGTTCAACTCATCAAACTTCTCCTTCCAGCTGAAGCAATCGGAGGCCCGCTGGGCCGAGCAGCGACCCGAGGCGGAGAACACGCAGACGGCCCTGCAGTCCCGCATTCGGCAGCTGGAGTACCAGGCGACTGAGCATGAGCAGAGGCTGGCGACCGTCGTCCAAGAGGTGAGCGTCTTCCATTGCTCTCATCTTTCGATCCGTTGCAGAGCGACGCCGCATGACGAAGAACACGCTGCTGGCTTTGACGATCCAAAGCTTGGAGACGAAACTCGGCGAGCGGAAGAAGAGCGCGAAGGAGGCGGCGGAGCGCGAAGCGGCGCTCGTCGACCAGCGCGCCGTTCTCGAACACGAGGTTCGTCTTTCTTTTTCATCCTTCTTTGAGCACTCCGTTTCTTCAGATCGACGACCTCAAGTCCGCACTCACGAACGAGCGAACGCGCTCCTCTTCGCTCCAACGCCGAGTCGACGAACACGAGAAGAAGGCCCGTGAATGGAAGAAAGAAGCGGTCGAGTGGGAGCGGAAGCTGTCGGCCTTGCAGCGAGAGGTGAGCGCCCATTCTTCTCCTTCCTCATCGCTTGCTTTAGAACACGGCCTGCAAGGAGCAGAAGGAGCAGCTGGCCGTGAAGATCGCCGACCTGACGGCCGCTCTCGAGCAGCAGAAGCGGGCGGGAGAGGCGGCAGTAGCGGAGACGTCGGCCGTTGCGGACGAGGTGAGTTCAAGGGACACCCTTCGGATCATTGTTTGTGTTTCAGAACACGGAATTGAAGGGGAAGATTGGGGCGTTGCTCTCGAAGATCGCCCAGCTGGAGTCGCTACTCGAAGAGCGGGAGAACGAAGCGAAGACGGCGGTCGATCGAAAGAAGGAGCTCGTCGACCAGCGCTCCGGGCTCGAGAACCGGGTTCGTTCTCTTTCTTCCTCGTAGCGGTTGGTCGGTCGAATGTAAGCAGGCGCCGTGGAGGCCCAAACAGCTCACAGTCAGCGGCAGTCCTCTCCGTTAGCCACTCGACCACGCGGTCTCCACGGCGCGAATTCGCGCATCCGACCGGCCAACCTCATCGATTGACCGCACCGTTCAGATCGACCGTCTGAAGACGGCGCTCTGCGAGCAGCAAAATCGCTTCTCGTCGCTCCAGCAACACCACCGCGTCGAAGTCGAAGCGCTCGAGAAGCGGGCGCACGAGCCGTCGAAAGCGGCGATCAAACTGGAGGCGAAGTTGGCGGTCGCTCGCGAGGAGGTGAGCGCCCATTCTTTCATTCGCTTGATCGATCCTTCGGTTGCAGAACGACTCGTTCAAGGCGGAGACGACGCAGCTGGTCGCCGCGATCATCGAGCTGTCGGCCGCCCTCGCGCAGCAGAAGCGGGCGAGGGAGGCGGCCGCTGCGGGGAAGGCGGTTTTGGAGGAAGAAGTGAGTTCGCTCATTAAATAAACCTTGTTGATCATTCGGCTCGTTTCAGGTCGAAGAGTTGAAGCGGCAGAACGAGACGTTGATCTCGCAGCTCACCCACACGGAGCAGCGGGCGGGCGATGGCGACTCGCAACGGCCGCCCGCTCTCCGCTCGACGGACGACTGTTCGCCTTTAAGTTCGTTTAACGAGTGGGAGTCGGTCGCTTCCAAATGAACTCTCGTTTTTTGTGCGATTCTAGTCTGTCGTTCTTAATCGGTGTGTGCCCGTTCTCCTCATGGTCCTTCACTTCCACACGTCCAGTCATACTCACTTTGCTCGGGCAATAAACGTGGGCAGGACGGCTCCTTTCTGCTTTGCTCATGAAAACAGGAGGTCTTTAGCTGTAGCTTGAAGAACGAGTCGCGAAAGCAACTCATCAGGTTGTGGTTGAAACGTGCGCACTAACGGAGACGAACATCCATTCTTTCGGCTTCTGTACGTGCAGGTCGATCGGAAAGAAAGCATTGGGCAAGCCGCTCGGCCTGCTCGCACTCGAGCGGCAGCGCCGGAATGCCCCGCGGTACCGTCAATACAGTCGGTCGGGGGTCGCGTTCGAGCGCCAGAAAGCGGCAGAAAACGGCTTCCTCTGTCCATTTGGCGCGTTGGTCGATTGGCAGCGGCAGTCCACTCCGACCGCTCGCCAATCGCTTTCATTAGTGCTCACGAACTCCACTCGTTTCACCCATGGAATCCTGCGAGCATTCCGCTCGTCTATTCGTTCAATCCCTGCGCTTCCGCGGCCAGTATGCGCAAAGTGGAAAATACGCGCTTCCGTTCCGTCAGGCCACGAAATGCTGGATCGCCGTGTCGAAAGTTTGCGCTGAGGGAGTGTGGAACGTGAAGATCGCAGTCGACGGCAATGCGGACGGTCTGAAGGCGTCATTCGTCGTATTTAACGAGTTCGAAAGCAAGGTTATTGAACGTACGTTTGTGAGGTCGTTCTAGAAGCCTCTGATCGTTCACTTGCAGGCACGAACTTGCAAGTCAATGCGTACCACGTCGTTGGAATGAGCAGTGGTCGCATTTTATGGACAGTCTCCCAAGAAGAGTGCGCGACGTGCGATGAGAAGCAGAAAGCGGCGGCACTCGGTGGAGATCGCACGAAAGAGGTCGAAACGCTTCGAGCGGAGGTTTTTTAGCTGTTTTCCGTTCATAACGTCGACGGCTTCTTTTAGGTCCAGAAACTGCAATTGCGAGCCGTTACGGCGGAACTCTCGCCTAGCATTCCGCAGCAAACAGCCAACGATGGCTTTGAGGAGCAGCAACTCCCGCCCGTCCCCGATGTCTTGAGTTCTTTCTTGCAAGACGCATCATTCCGGGGCTTTCAGCACAAACTCGAGACGGCGATGCCCAAGGACCACGAGGAGGAGGCGGAAGTCGTTGCGGAAATGCAGAAGGAGCTCGTCGTCGGCGCGGTCAACACACGCCCGAGGTCAGCATTCGCCGCGTTTCGCTCCAATTGCTCTCGTTCCTTTCAGGTCGAACAACTGAAATCGAAATTGCGCGAAGAAGAAAGCCGGTTGCTCTCGTCGCTCGTCGAACTCCATCTTCGAGACGACGAGCAGAAGGACGAAGCGGCGAATGAATCGGTCGTTTTGAAGGAGAAGTTGGAGAACGCGTTGAAAAACGTAAGGCCACAAGAATCAGCTCTGTCTGTTTACCCCACACGATCGTTTCGGACCGCAGGGCTGAAAAAGGAGTGTGCGAAGTACGAAGAGGAAGCGAAGGCGGCGATTAAGCTGCAGAACGCGGTCGAGAACGAGCTCAAAGACACGGTCTACACTTTTCTGTTTCCACCTCAACTCCGATCACCTTCCGGTCGTTTAGATCGAAGACTTGAAGTCGAAACTGGAGCAAGAACGAACGCGCTGCTTCACGCTTCAACGCGAACACCAGCACCAAGTCGACGAGCGGGAGCGGAAGGACGAGGAGGTGGCCGCGCTGGAGAAGCAGCAGGCGGAAGCCGAGGGACGCGTGAGTCCCAACGATCACTCTTTTTCGCTCACTTGTGTCGTTTAGAGCAAGCAGTTGGAAGAGGAGAACAAAATGATGCACTCAAAGCTCTCCACCGGCCAGCAGCAACAGGAAGAAGCCGGGAAGAGCGAGAGCGTTCAACCCACTCTGCCGGCCGACTTCTGGTCAATGCGACAAGCCGGCCACTTGACGGACTTCCGCTTGCTGGTCGGCGGCCGGACGATCGAAGTGAGCACTCCAAAAGAATTCAATCAATCCCAATCGACCTGTTTCAGGCGCACAAGCTCGTCCTGGCCGCGGAAAGCGACTTTTTCGCCGCCGAATTCGCCGCCGATCCGAACCGCGCGGAGTTCGCGGTGGAGGGTGTCGGGGCGGCGATCGTCGAGCAGATGGTCGAATTTGTCTATGGGGGCCGTCTGGACGGATTGGAAGCGAATGTGCGGGAGCTGTACGCGGCGGCTTGCCGCTTCGAAGTGGCCGGGTTGTTCGTGAGTTCCCTTCCATGCTTCAACGAGAACACTGGACGCTCTCCTCGGATGCTTTTTAATGGACAGAAGGCAGTAGTGATCAAAGAACAATGATCCCTTTTTTGCCCTCAACCCTCGTCTTGCAGGCGGAGTGCACGCGCGTGTTGAAAGCGGGCGTCACAAAAGAGAACGTCGCTGATCTCCTGCTGCTCGCCGCCCGCAACGACGACCCCGAGCTCTCCGAATTTGCGGTCGGATTCGCGAAAGACAACGGCGGCGCACTGGAGCTTCTGGTGGCCGTCGGCGACGAGCTGCTGCCTGACGACTACGAGACGTACAAGAAGATTGTGAAACTGTTGCAGTGAGCTGAATGTTGTCTGTCTTTTGAATAAAAGTAATTGTTGGTTGTAATGGACGATTACTAGAGTAGGCGATGCAGAAACAAACTACCTAGCGTGAGTTTCCGCATCCATCGTTTTTTGTTGAGAAGACCGGCGATGGGAAGTACAGAACTTGCCGCAAGTCACGAGTTCGCTTGGCGGTTCACTCGAGCGTGCTCGACGGCTAGCGGTGGTTGTGCGGAAAAAGTCCTTAGCTCGCCGCTCACTCGCTTCTTGCCTTCTGTTTTCGCAAACAAACGTTTATTCAGCGACTGTACGCACAAACAATCAACGAATCAACACAACAACAACGAGCGGACGAATGGCGGCAGTTGGCGGCGTTCATCTCCGCCCTTCACTCGCACCCCTCCGGCGACCGACTCAAGAGCCAACTGGTGCAAGCGGAACGGTTTCCTGCAATACGATTATTGTCGCAGGTGTTGACGGGGAACTTACACAACAACCAAAGTGCGGCATGTCTTCGATTCCAATTGGGAGCCGTCGAATTTGTGGTAAGTGAGGGAGTTAACGGTTGGAATATCTGCGTAAATCGACGCCGTGGACAACTCGAAGGGTCGCTGAAGGCGCGTCACGATTTCGGACCACGAGCGAGTGTGCAAATCGAAGCGGCAGACAAAGCAGTCGATGCCGGCATTTCGAGCCAAGGAATCTGCAACACCCTTAATAGTTTACGCATTCTTTTTGCCACTCACCATACCACTCGCCATCTTTGTGCTCGAAAACAATGTCCGAAAAAAACTTTTCTCCTAACCATTTCCCTCGAAGGCCTTTCAGTTCGTAGCCGCCGTCCCGTTCGACCATTTTGTCGAGAGCAGTCGGAGGGCCGCCCGCAGGTTCCATTTCGTGTGTTCCACTGCAGATATCAAAGAAATGCAAAGTGGACATCGTGGTTGCCAGTTGCTTCATGTCCCGCAGCAAGCCCTTGTATGAAAAGAAATACAAACGCCGTCCAACAAGCTGGAAGTCGGTGAGACGCAATCCTCGATCCTCCGTGAAAGTAAACAGTAGGCGAAACGAAGTGAACTGCGCATTAAACTTGTAAAAAGAAATCAATGTTTTTTCATCCACATAATCCTGAACGAACAACAGGCGTCCGTCAGAGGTTACGGGGTTCGGGCGGTAGGTGGTGACCTTCAACACTTCTTCTCGTTCCGTGGGTATGCGAACAGAGTACGAAGCTGTCTTGTAGTCCAAATCCGCAATAAAAAGATGGTGATCATTCGAAACGAACGCCGAGTTCCGCTCTTCAACGACCGAAAACACGCCGATCGTCTCGGTGAAGGGTCGGAAGAAAAACGGAAAGAATAAGTGGCGGTCGGGCCTAATGCCGAATTTGCGGCAGGCGGCCGCAAAGGATTGCTGTGGCTTGAGAGTTCTGAACAGTCACCATAGGTACCTAAATTTACAAACGAAAAACAAACCGCTCTTCTTGCAGCAAGTAGTCGTAGGCAATTATCGACTCATCCTTCATTTGATCCTCGCATTGCGGAAAGTGACACCCAAAGGCAAAGCGGTCGGAAATCGGCGTAAACAAGCTGGAAAGTTTTGGCCCATCCATTTCGAGGCGCTTCTCTACTATGTCCTTCATTTCTGTTCAACGAGTAGCCACAAACATTGTGAAATAGTAATTAGAAAGGAAGCAACGGCAAACAGGAAGAAGCACGACACAGTTGACTGCATTTCGTTGGGAAGGCGGCGAAGGTCAGGGTACCGCTTGCGGCCTGCGCAACGCCCGAATGCGTGTTTTTTGTTTGCTGGCCCTTTCTCATAAACACGCAACGTACTTCTTGTTCAGTAGAGAACGCAGACTGCATGAAGCAGAAGGAGCAGCGGGAAACGAAGATCTCCAAGCTGACGGCCGCCTTTGAGCAGCAGAAGCAGGCGAGCGAGACGACCGCCGCGGAGAGGTCGGCTTTGACGAAAGAGGTGAGTTCGAAAGTCGCCCTCGCAGTCAACCCCTCATTCTTCGTGTTTCAGATCGAATCGTTGCGCTTGCAGCTCGCCGACTCGCAGCAAAAAGGCGGACAGCAGGCGGACGAGTCGCCCTTGGACGCCGCCTGCACGGACTTGTGGGAGATGCGGCTGGAGGGCTGCCGCGCGGACTTCCGCTTGCTTGTCGACGAACGCAAGATCAAGGCGAGCGGCTGAAGGAGCCAAAGACCTCACTCCTTGTTTGCAGGTCCACAAGAACATCCTCGCCCTGAAGAGCGACTTCTTCTTCGAGCTCTTCCGCACGCAGCCGACCGTCACGCACTACGCGGTCGACGGCATTCGCATGAAAGTGGTCGACCGGATGCTCGAATTCGTGTACGAAGGGAAGCTGGACAATCTGGAGGCGGACGCCCGCGACCTGTACGAGGTCGCCTGCCGCTTCGAAATCGCTTTGTTAAAAGTGAGTCCTTTCACGCATCTCTCCTCATCCTTCCGTTTGTTCTTTCAGGAGGAGTGCACGAAGGCGATCCAGCAGCTTGAGCAGCACGAGAAGGACACAAACGAGGAGGCCGAGAAGTTGATCGACTAATTTTATTGCCGACTTTTTGTCTAACCTTTGTCGCTTGAATAAAATTCACTTCATAACGAAGAGTCTACTGTACTCGGTGATGAACGCAAGCTGGTCGGAACGCGGCAATGGCCCAAGGTCACCCACCTGCCGCTCGCATGACGGCGGCTTGAGAACTCCCGCAAGAGGCGGCGATTGCGCTCCATCGATCCATGGGAACTCCCGCCCGTTGACCCCAACGACCTCCTTGCTGCCGCATTTAAACGATCGATCGCTCGGTTGCTCCAGCAGTTCGTTAGGATCACTTGCCGTGCGTCTCCCACTCACCTACTCACTGTCCGCTTGCTTTTCCGCTTTCCGTTTCGACCGAAGATGCCGTTCTGTCAGCACAAGGATCTTCTTTCCGCCTATTGGGCCTTCCACAAAGAAGACAATAGACAGAGAGAACAGCTGCCGCTGTCGTTCCGTCCGGACACGAACTGCCGCTTCGAAGAGAACGAGCGACCGCAGCACCTCCCTTTCGTCTCTTTTGTCGAAGCCGATCGTTGGTTCTTGTGGGCGACGCAACAAGCCGGCCGGTACACGGACGTCCGGCTGCTGGTCGACGGCGAGGAGATTCGAGTGAGCAGCCGGTGACCACTCCAAACCTTCAACCTCTCGATTGCAGGCGCACAAACTCATTCTCGCCCGCCACTCCGCCTTCTTCGCCGCCGAATTCCGCGCGAATCCCAGCAAAACGGAGTTCTCGCTCGCCGGCGTTCCAGCGGGCGTCCTGAAGCGAGCGGTCGAATTCGTGTACCGCGGAGAGCTCGACGGCTTGGAGGCGGAGGCGCGAGAGTCGTACGTTCTCGCTTGTCGTTTCGGCTTCACTGGATTGATCGTGAGTTCCCTCCACTCCCTTCCAATCAATGCTCGTGTTCAGGACGAGTGCCGCCGCGTATTGCAAGCGGGCGTCACGAAGGAGAACGTTGCCGACCTCCTCGTCCTCGCCGCCCGCCACGATGACCTCGAGCTGGCCGCCCACGCGCTGAAGTTCGCCGAGCGGAGCGGCAGCCGCTTCAAACTCTTCGGCTCCTCGTCGATCCGCTGGCTCTTCCGGAACGAGAACGCGACGCACCGGAAGATTGTGGCTTTGATGCGGTCCGTGTGACCCGCTTTCACTTGTTGTTTTAAGGTGAATAAAGCGTTGAGCTGTTGTTTGTCGGCTTATCTGTAACGAGGAAAGCGAGAGATCAAGCGGGCACTCCTCGCCGTTCGCCACTCGTTCCGTTCGCTCCGACGAACAACAAGCAGGCGATCTGCTGGGTTGTTCACTCCCTCTCGCTGCTCATCTCCAACTCTGATCGGTCGGTCAGCGACAGCAGTTGTTCTCAATTCACCTTTCATGCTGCCCACCTATCACTCATCAAGTGCCCCCACTCGGATCTGTTCTCTTCCGTCTACACCGTCGAGTTCAGCGAAGGCGAACGGGAGACTTCGAAGCGGCCGCCCGCCGTCCGCGCGGCCGCCACAAGCGGCCTCGTCGTCTCGCCGCTCGATTTTCGCTTCGCGAACGCGGCGATCACGATTGACGGCGATGCGGCCGGACCGAAGGCGTCGACGGGGAGGTGCTGGAAGCACTTGAGCTCTCTTTGGGATTTAAGGGAGTGGGACGGGAAGAGTCGACTGGAGCATTTGTCGTTTGAGCACTTTTCGTGGTCTTCTTGGGCGTGCGCGTAGTGAAACGGATTGACATAAGAAGCAAACTGGCACTCGTCCTGTTCCGCCCACTCAATTCTGCCTCTTCGTCCCACTCCTTTCCTTTCAAGAGCTGCAAGCGCATTGGTTGCAGGCCCGAACGTCCAGTTCAACCCGAACTACGCGATGCGGACGCCGTTCTTTTGCCGCCGCATTCGCTGCCGCGTGTTCGTCGAGCAGTGCGTCGCCTGCAAATTGAAGCGGGCGGTCGAGGAAGCCGAGCAGAAGACGGCAGCAGCGGACGGAGCAGTCAGAGTTGAGGGAGCTGCCAAAGAAGCGGCAGGCGGAGATCAAAGCCGATCGCTGATCACCCCAAAGGCAGCCGAAACGACGCGGAAAGCGGGCAGCAAAGCGATAAAGAAGGAGTGCAAGACGGCGCTCCGCAAAGAGGTTCGCTCTCCTCACTGCCCGCTCGTTCGCCCGCTTGCTCGTTCAGCTCACAGTGCTGAAGCTCCGCCTCGTCGCCGAGCAGGCGGACGCTTAACTCGCCGTTCAGCGGCTGGAGGAGCGTGTAACCGACGAGAAGCGAAAGGCGGCGGCGATCATCGAGCAGGTGGATTCTGGGTTGATCATTCCGGTTGATGAAGGGAGTTTAGAACGAGCAGCTCAAAGCCAAACTTCTGGAGTTGAAGCGAGCGAGTGGCAAGAGAGAATTGAAAGAAGAGGTAAAGCTCGCGGTCTCGTCTTTTCGTCGGAGACCAAACGATTCGAGTAAGCAAACAGTGATTATTCGTTCGCCTTGCTTCTCATTTTGGTGTGTGGACTTCTGTGAATGAACTGGAGCTTTGAAGACGTGACAATCGAATTGCGCTGGCCGGATCAGGCTGTCCCAACGCGTGCTTGTTCGTTCCTCTCCGACTACTCCAATCTTTGGGTCGAAAGATGAATCGGAGTGGTCAGTCCGCTTGCTCGCACATGGGCGGCGGCGTTGGAATGCCCCGCGGTCAATGGACACCGCCGCCGTCGCCGTCGATCGCGCATGGGAGTTTGGGAGGGAGCGGATGGGGGCCACCCACGCGACGCCCGCACTCCCTCGTACTCCGCTACTCGCTTTCGTTCGCCATTCGATCGGTCACTCACTTTGAGCGGTTGGTCAGCAGGCGGCAGCAACCCACCACTCCTTCCCTCACTTTCGTCCACCCAACACTCCCGCTTTCGCGCACCCACCAATGCCCGCTCCTCGCTTCTCTACCAAAATGCAGGAGCCATGCCCGCACGCCGCTCTCCTCTCCGCCGAATGCGAGCGGGATCTCCCGACGGAATGCTCGCTCGCCTTCCGGCCGGGCACGAACTGCCGCCTCGAGGCGTCCGAACTGTCGGAGTGCGGCTCGCGGAATCTCTCGCTCGTGGTCGAGGGCGATCCGAAGGGATTGAGGGGCTGGATCGGGACCGAAGACGCCGACGGGAAGACGATCGAGTCACGTGAGTTCTTTTTTCAGTTGGGAGAGCGAAGGTCTTGTAATCTTGAGAAGGACGCAGCGAATCCAACCGCTGCAAGTTCGAAAGCTTGATTGCGATCGAACGGTTAAATTAGCGAATTGCAGGCAGGCAAATGTTTGCAGGGGGCCGCAAATTCGAGCAGAAGATCAATCCTTCTAATCGTTCGTCTACTTGCAGGCCTAGACGTTCGATTCGGCGTGAAGTACGTCTTCTGGGAGGCCGCCAACGCCGTCCGCGTCTGCGTGAAGGTTTGGCGCAACGAGGAGTGCGCCGAGTGCGAGGCGGACCTCCGCAAAGACCTCCTGAGCTTCCCGCCGAAGGTTCGTTCCGTGGGGTTCTTTCTATCGACTTCCGCTGTTGTAGATGCTGGACGAAGTCCTGCTAAAGACACAGGCAGTAGCGGAGAAGTTTCAAAAGACGTACAAGAAGGCTCCCGCTGAGGAATGGTATCGCAAAGACGCGGAACGCTGGGCGCGTCTTCGTGAAGCGCTCGTTAAAGTGCGCGCTCCAATCGACGGCAACGAGGTTCGTTTTTTCACGCTCCATCTTGCAACCGCCTTTTTTTAGCTGAACGAATTAGAAGACCTTGAAGCCGTCGCTGCGGAGCTTACCGCCAACGAACTCCGCTCGCTGGTCGATGAGCTAAAATGGAAGACCGAGGAAGCAAAAACGGCCGCCGTCCAGAAGAAAAAGGGAGTAGCTGCAGTGAACAAAGAAGTGAGTTCTTTGTGTTCGTTCATCTAGTGAATTGTGGCATTCCTTCCAGCAACAAGTCGGCGGGTCGACCGCATCAAAGCGACCCGTGCAATCGGAGGAACCGAAGCAGCGGGCCAATGAAGTCGACGAGCAGAAGGACGAGGAGCAACGAAATGAGCGCAAACCACTGGCAGAACGCACCGATTTCAAGCTGCAAGTGGACGACGAGAAGAAGGCAGTTGCGGAAGAACAGGTGAGTGGGCGCCTCGTCGATCACTCGCGCAACTTCCCGTCGTTTCAGAGACTCAAATGGGAAGCGCAGGACTTGCTGCTCGCCAAGGTCTCCGCCCTGAACCTCAAAGAGCGGGAGAAGGCCGAAGAAACCGAGGCGTTGAGCGAGGAGGAGCGAGCCGAGGAGCAGCGGAGGTGCGAGGAGGTGATGCGCGAGCGGCGCCTGAAGGTCCTCCACTGGCGGGTTCGTCCTTTCATCTTCTCTCGCATCGATCGACCAACTCGTTTCAGTTGGAGAAGCTGCACTGGGATTTGTCCGGTCAACAGCCGCGTGTGCGAAGCGGTCATCAGCCTCACGTTCCGAAAATGGAGAGCGGAACGAAGGAAGTGAGTGGATTCCTCGACGATTTTGATCACTCTTGATTGCAGGCCGGACCATTGAAGGCGACAAAGAACGCCCTTCAAGCGGTCCCTGCTGAGAAATTCGGAAAAGAAATCCAGCAGAAGAAAGCGGCGGCCGGAGCAGAGGTACGAGCGGAACTCGTCGACCAACCCGCTAAGCAATCGGCCGACCAACCCGCGGACCAACACGTCGACGAGCAGCTCAAGAATGAGGTCCAATTTCCACTCACTCACTTCCAATCAACCGCCTTTCTTCTTTCAGATCGACGAGCTGAAGTCGAAGCTCGCCGCAAAGGAAGACGAGTGCAACACTCTTCAGAAACATTGCTCATCGATCACCCAACAGTTCACGGCGAAATGCGCAGAAGTGGGCGCTCTGGAGAAGAAGCTGGCCGAAGCTGAGCGAGAGGTAAGCTCACTGTCGCTCAATTGAATCAATTGTTGCTTGCAGAAAGAAGAGCTGAAGGAGCGGAAAGACTCGCTGCTCTCCGCTTCCAAGCGGCAGGAGGACAAGTGGGCGGAGCTGTGGATGATGCGCAAATGGAGCCACTTGACGGACTGCCGGCTGCTGGTCGGCGGCGAGGAGATTTGGGTGAGTGCGGGGTTGGGGAGAGGGGAGAGGGTTGGGTTGATTCCACAGGTCGTTTGGGCGGAAGGCCGGTGGGAGGCTGGATTGGCTTATTAGTGACTGTTGTACGGTGCTGGAACCGACAGATGGGAAGACACCAAAGAGAAGGGTCGTTCACCACCGGCTTCTCCTCCCAGCCACTCTGAACTCTTCACCCGCCGCTTGCAGGCCCACCGGAACGTGCTCGCCCTGAAGAGCGCCTTCTTCGCCGCCGAGTTCCTCGCTTGTCCGCAGAAGAGCGCGTTCTCGCTGGAGGGCGTTCGCGCGGAGGTCGTCGAGCGAGTGCTCGAATTCGTGTACCGCGGCCGACTGGACGAGTTGGAGGCGGACGCGCGGGAGGTGTACGCGGCGGCTGCTCGCTTTCAGGTCGCCGATTTGGTCGTGAGTTCCCCCAACTCTCCTCCTTCCACTTACTCGTGTTCAGGACGAGTGCCGCCGCGTGTTGAAAGCGGGCGTCACGGAGGAAAACGCCGCCGACCTGTTCGTTCTTGCTCTTCAAAACGACGACCGCGAACTCGCCGCCCACTCGCTGGAGTTCGCCGAGCGGAGCGGCGGGTTGTGCCGCTTGTTCCTCAGCGAAGTGATCCAATCGCTGCTGCCCGACGAGCACGAGACGTACAAGAAGGTGGTGGCTTTGATGCGGGCCGAGTGACCGGCTTGTTTGTTGTTGCTTTTGGTGCGAATAAACAGTTGATTCAGAGGTGTCTGATTGTGAGAAGTGGCACAACCGGTTCGTTTGGGGAAGGAACGAGTTCATCCTCTGAGCCGGTCTCAACCACTTCTCCAACGGTCGATCCGCCCTTTCCGGAGTGTCGACGCTCGCCGCGCGGCCTCGCTGAAGAAACGAACCGGCGGGCGCCGTCCTCCGTTCGAGCGGCCGTTTCGGGTTCCCGACGGGGCGGGCGGTCGGGCGAAGTCGAGAGGAGAGCGGCGAGAGTCGAACGGAAGGGGGAGAGCGGGGGAGAAGCGAAAAAAATCCATGAAGCAGCGAAGGGATCGCCCGACGACTCGCTCCTTCCGGCCGGCGGCCGTCCCCCACGAGCGGCCATGAGTTCTCGACGGCCGCCGGGGATGCTCGACTGCTCGGCACCCTTCTTTATGATCAGCTAACCACAATCCAAGCACGTTTATTAACAACAAACAATCAAAGAACGTTCTTCAAGAAGCGGCCAACTGGAAAGCCGCGAGGACGCGCGCACACGGCGAGAAGCACCAGGCGTTCGGGTTTGCTGCAAAAGAAGAAGGGGAGAATGAACGGCGGAGAAGTGGACGGACCGAAGCGGAAACCGGCGGATTGTGTGCTCTCCGTTCGCCTCGTCGTGCCCGTAAATCGTGAGCACATCGTCCTCGTCGACGTGCACTCGCGAATGGTTCTCGAACCAATCGATGGTGAACTTCAAATTCAGCGTGAATTCGCGTGCGCCCGCCGTGTCCAAATCGACGATTCGGAGCCGCACCGCGAGGTCGGCAGAAGCCGGGCAGTTGTGCACGACGAAGAGCCGAGATTCCTTGAACATCCAACTGCTTCCTTTTCCGGATGAGTGTTCCTGAACGCAACGGGCGATAAAGAAGAACACTCAGCTTGGAAAGCTACCATTTTCTTCTTGTAGTCGTGCGAGAGTGGGATCTCTTCGATGTGGCTGTCGCCGAGCGCTCCAACAATGGAGAAAATGCGAGCGATTCGACTCAAGTGTTTAAAGTCGTAGATTCGTCTCGTCTTCGAGTTGAAATGGTAGTAAGTCAAACACGTCCACGGAAATGTCCCCAGTTCGGTGAGGATTTTCGTCCGCAGATCAATCGAGCAAACGCGCGTGGGTTTTTCGTGCCGAAGAAAGCCGATGAAGCGATCGGCGCCGTCGCGGAACCAATCGCCCAGGCAAAATGCTCTATTTTCCCGTTCTTCCGCGTAAATCTCTTCGAAAGCGAAGGTGCGCGTTTCGACGTCCAAGTGAGCGAACGACAAGGCGGTCATCTGGTCATTGACGCACTGTGTAACCAAAAGAGTACTCGGATTCAGAGCTTCCTGGAACCAGGAGCAAATTCCAGTTTGCGTGCCGAAATAGCTGAAAGTCCTGAAAAAACACGAATACTCCACATAATGATACAGAAAAGGTTGCATAACACCATTTCGATTGCTCACTCACAGCAGTTCGCCGCTCCACACGTCCAAACGATGCACGCGGCACGGCGTCCACGAGTCTCCGTCCAGTTGGAACACGAACCGCCCGTCGCGGATTTCACTCTGCCAGCCCAGAAGCGGTCGCTTTTGCACGACGAATGCCAACACGCCACTTTCGATCGAAGGCAGAAGGTCGGGCATGGCAGATTGAAAGTGGAAAGGAGAGCCCTGCTGCAGCTGCAGTGAGCGCTCGCAAACGGCGCTGCTCGTTGGGTGCCACCAGTCGGTCGATTGGACGCCGTTGCGCGATCGGTGGCGCCATCCGCTTGATTGGTTTGTGTAGGTGGGTGATCAAATCGATTCCTCGCGGTCCTAGAAAGACACACGATGTTTGTTAATGGAGTTCTTTCGAGCAAGAAAACTGCACGAATTCTGCTCAGGTTCGTCGACTTCGCCTTCTACAAACAACCAGCAACCCGCTTGTTTTTGTTCAATCACAAGAGGAGACGCGGTTTTGATAGACGGGTTTATTTGTGGTTTATCGTTCAAGAACAACGCAGTGAATGCTCAGCTGGACAAAAGGGGTTGATCGGCAGCACCTCGGCGGCGTCGGTAGAGCACGAACAGACCGGCCGCGAGCACCGCGCTAAACTTTGTTTAGTCAGTAGAAGAAAGGAGACGTGTGTTGCCAGCCGGCAGAAGCGACCTGTGTGTAACAAAAACTCCCAGGAATCTCTTCGACTTCCACTCGACCCCAAAATGCCCGTGCTCAATCGACCGCAGCCCAGAAACGAACCCGCCGAGGAGGAAGCCGCCGACCACCCACGCGACCGGAAATCCCCGCCGCAGGCAGCGCTCCTCGTAGTTGCCGGCGACCACGTGGACGACGCAGAAGTCGAAGCCGGGCGGCAGCTCGGCGGCGCGCAGCTCGAAGCGGAGCGTCGGGCGGCCGGTCGGCGTGCACTCGAAGACGGCCTTGTGCTGGTGTTTGTCCACGAAGCCGACCGCCCCGTCCGACGCGAGGCCCGTCACGAAGTGGCCCTCCAGCTCCATCGACCTCGAAGCTGCAAGAAGTGAGCGATTGGGCGGAAGGAGGGGACGAACCGTTAGAGGCGGAGGTGATGCGCCCGCGGACCGTCGAGAAGCCGCTCGGCTTCACGAACGGCCGGAGCGTGAGCACGAAGCGGCACGCGTTGAACGCGACCAGCAGGCTGCAAGCGGGCGGTGTTGAGAAAGAAGGAGTGGACTGTTTGTGAGCGGGAACGGCAAGAGGGCTGGTGGACGGAAAGAACAGGCAGCCGCTCTCGAGATGCTTGACAGAAAGACCCACTTACGCCTCCTACTTTCAGCTGCCAACAACCCCGACCGGCGGCCGCACAAGCCACAACTTCCAAACGAAGAGCCCAACACGACGACGAAACTCACTGCACTTCCCCTTCGGGCTGCCCCAATTGGAAGACGAAAATGAGCGCCGAGTTGGCGACTTCAAACCGCTCGTCTATTTGGACGGGCTGCCGCTCGAGCTCCGCCGCAATCGGCGATCTGCAGAGGAGAAACGAGTGGAGAATTCGAGAGATGACGGGCGTCCACTCACCCTGCAGGCGGATCAGCGGCGACGGCATTCGAAAGAACGACGAGGAGGAGAAGCAGGAAGGCGGGAGTCATCGGAACAATCGAAAAGAAAGAGAAGCGGCCAGGAGTTGGCCGCTCTTTCTGGTTCGATCGATCGAAAATAAACAAACCGCTTTGTTTTTGCTCGAGCACGAGCTTTGGGGCGGGCTCCAGAACGGACGGCTGAAATTTGAGCGCTTGAAGGAAGCGAGCAACGCACAACCACTAATCAATTCGTTATTTGGCGAGCGCTAGTTAACGTCAAGGAACGCAAAACTTTTGTTCTAACGTCCGCGCATGGGCATCGATTGGTTTGCTGTACGGAGTCAAACCTCGTCCGTTACTTCGATCGGTGCAGTTGCTTGAACCCCCATCAGTATAAAATTTGTTGCATTTTTCCTAAAACCCTGCAAGAATGCTCCTGGACGGTCGAGCAGCAAACGTTTCCTCCCTGCAACGCCCGATCGCTCGTTCACGTGTGCAAACACAAAGAAACGAGGCGCGTGGGTCTCTACTCCCCCTTTCTTCCGTTGCTCCCTTCTGTTGACCAAACAAGAGGAAGGCGGTCACTCCATTGAGCAAGGAACAGTGGAATCAATTGTTCATTACACACTGGAGGCACCTCTATCGAGAACGAAACAATAGACACGTTTTTTCACTTTCTCTTTTCCTCCTTGCTCACTCCTGTCTGTCCTCACCCGTCTGCAACGTCCACTCTAACTAATGGACTCGAATGATCCCCGTTGGTTGACCTCCGACTTGGACGCGAAATGAGCAGCCGGCGATGGACGTGAACGCGAGCCGCAGCGGCAGCGAGACGAACGAAAAGCCGGCGGATCCGACGGACGGCGACGGCGACCGCAAATCGTTGGCCTCCGCGTCGACGCTCCCGCTCACCTCCGGGCGACCCGCGGCGGCGGACGAGCGCGGCCGCCGGCTGCCCGTCGGCGCGCGGCGGTGGATGGCGGCGGCCGTCCGCGGAATGTGAGTGCGCATTTGTTTTGCTACTGGTTGGTTCTTCTCGCTGATTTCTGCGCTCGAGAGTAGCCGATAGTTTTTTCTGCTAGTTGTAACGAGTCTGCTCCGTCCTTATCTGCCCTTCCATCTTCTGTTTGAGAGCTTCTTGACTTCCAAGGTCCAAACAAGCGAACTGATTGCTCACAGTCAGCAATCCCTCGTCAATCCACCCCTTTCAGTCCAATCCTGCTGCTGGTCGTCTTCTCCGCCCTGCTGATGGGTCGCTTCGTGCGCGGCGCGCCGTGCGGCTGCTCGCCGGCCGCCTGCTGCCTGCCGTGCGCGCCGCAGTGCGTGGCCGTGAAGCCGGTGCTGGTGCGGGGCTGCGCGCCGGCGTCCACTTGTTGCTGCACTCCCGCCCAGACCGCCTGCACGTGCGCCTGCGCTCCGACCGCTCCGTGCGTTCAGGTGAGTGCTCCATTGGCAAAGAAGCGTTGTGGACATCTTTCCGCTGCTTTTCGCTCGGCTTTTCTCAAACCGACGAGCAAAATCCGGCCAGAATTCCCATCAACGGTCGCCATCTTCTTTTCAGTGCTGCACGCCTGCACTCACTTGTTGCTGCAGTCCCGCCCCAACGACAACGTGCGTTTGTCAGCCGGCCGCTCCGGTTTGCACCACGAACTGCGCGCCTGTTTGCACTCAAGTGAGTAGTGGACACCGGCGTTGGATTGTCTTTCGCTTGCTGTTGCCTCGAAATGGCGGCAACTCGAGCGGGGTATGCCCGTGAAACGGAGCACAGACGGGCGATTCGTGGGCTCGATTGGTTCGGAAGCTGTTAGAAACGCCGACCTCCGGCCTTCAGCAGAGAGTAACTTCGTTGACGCCTCACTAACCGCCCCCACCACATTGTGCCGCTAAACCTTGCCTCAAATCACTCGTTAGATCCACGTTCGTCCATTTTTTAGTGCTGCACGCCGGCGTCCACTTGTTGTTGCACACCCGCCCAGACCGCCTGCACGTGCGCCTGCGCGCCGACCACTTCTTGCGTTCAGGTAGGCGAGTTGAAACCGACTTTCACATTCTCTGTTTAGTGCTGCGCGCCCGCCCCGACGACGACGTGCGTGTGTCAACCGGCCGCTTCTTCTTGTTACTGCCGCCCGGCGGCGACCACGTGCTGCTGCTGCCCGCAACCCGCTTGCTGCCAGCCGGCCACGTGTTGTGCGCCGGCCGCTCCCGCTTGCTGCTCGTGCAACACGTGCGCCTGTGCTCCGGCCTGCTCTTCGCCCGCCTGTTCCTGTGCTCCAGCTTGTTCAAATCAATGCTGCTCGTGCAACTGCGGGAATCAGTGAGCAGAACTGACGGCTTCTTCCAAATCACGTGCTTCAGGTGCAACTGCAACAAGCAGGACGCCTACCTGTGCATCCCGCTGAATCAGTGCACCGTCGCCAATCGCTGCAACAACAACTGCGGCTGTGGATGCGGTGAGTTCGGGGGACGAATAGTCGGCGTGTTCTTACAAGCGCTTTATTCAATACTCATCGGAGTACCCCGTCTTGCAGGCGGGTCAAGCTCGTGCTGCTGCAACAACAATTGCGGAAACAATTGCTGCAATTCGAACCAGAATTGCTGCAACTGCAACTCGAATCAGAACTGCTGCAATTCGTGTTGTTGCTGCGGGAACAACCAGAACAACAACTGCAACTGTGAGTTCGTTGAGCCGAACCGAACAACCTCTTCTCGATTTCAGGCAACAACTGCTGCTGCTGCTGCCCGAACAACAACCAAAACAACGGAGGTGAGTCTCTTTTTTCTAGCTGCATGATGGCAACTACCAAACCGCTTGATCGATCTCTTCCGGCTCTTTTTGGGCGTTTTCTGAACCCTTCACCGCTTTCAGGAAACAACAACGGCGGAAACAACGGCGGAGGAAATGGAGGTGAGTTCATTGCGGTTTGAAAGAAGCTAGTCGGCTAGGCAACTCTGCTTTTTCTACTCGAGTCTTCTCAACTCACTCCACGATTTCAGGAAACAACGGCGGCGGAAACAACGGAGGTGCGTTGTCTTTCGAATCGCAATGTAGCGGGAGAAGAAGCAGCTGTAAACCTGCTACTAACCGGAAAGATGCCAACCCTCGCCCTCAATCAGTCTTCTAAACCCACCAATCATTTGTAGGAAACAACAATGGCGGCGGGAACGGCGGAGGTGAGTTGACTCTCGAATTGTGGAATGGCGAGTAAGCGAGCAGCTGCTCGTCTTCTACGAGCCGGGGAGCTGCCAACCTCTCACCAAACCAATCTTCTAAACACGAATCGTTTATAGGAAACAACAACGGCGGAGGGAATCCGGGAAACGGGAACAACAACGGTTCGTTCATTCCTTCAACTTTCCAGCCACTTCTTGCAGGGAACAACGGCGGAAACGCACCTCCCGGCCGCGGGAAGAAGCGGGGCGGCCGACGGCGCAAACTGCTGCTCCACTCGGCGGACTACTCGGCGGACTACGCGGAGGACGAGTTCGAGGCAGACGGCTCGCACGAGCTGGAGAGCCGCCATCGGGGGCGCGTCATCAAGCTGAAGTTGACGAAGAAGAAGAAGCGGCCGGACGAGAGCGAGAAGAGCGAAAAGAAGCCGGCAGAAACGGTCGCCGCCTCCGCCGTCCACCACATCATGACGTTCGCCCCGCCTCCACCTCCTCCGCATCCGGCGGGCGCGAGTCCCGACTTCGCTCCGTTCATCCCACAGCAACAAGGCGGCGGCAACTGGGCGAATGCGGGCGATCGGGGCGGTGCGAACTGGAGTCCACAAGGCGGAGGCCGAGGCGGAGGCGATCGACCGAACTTCGACGACCGCCGACCGAACGAAAGCCGGCGGAAAGGCGGCCGAAATCGCGGCGGCGGCCGCCCGCGCTTCGAAGACGACGAGGAGCCGAATTTTCGCGACGACGCCGAGGACTACCGCGAGGACGGCGTTCGCGAGTACGTGGAGCCGCGGAAGCGCCCTCGCACCAAGAAGCCGACCGTCGACGTCGCCAGGAGGAAGCGGGCGGTCGGTGGAAACTCGTTGCTTCAATTGACCTTGGATCGGCTGCTGCAGCCTCGACCGCTCCAGAGGCACCGGAGGAACATTGCGTTCATCCAAACGCCGCTCCAACTCCAACCCCAACAGCCGCTCCAGCAGCCGCAGTGGCCGCTCCCGATGGTGAGCCTCCAGTCGGCGCCCCTCTTCGCGACGCCGCACGCCGGCGGGCCGCTCGTCCACCTGCCGCACGGCTTCCCCAACGTGCAGGGCGGCCAGACGATTCCCGTCATCGCCATCGTCCCCAACCAGCAGCAGGTGGGCGGCGGGAACAACGCAGGGATGAGCGGTGGAATGAGCGGGCAGACGAACCAGCAGCAGGTGAGCGGTCAGCAGATGAATGGCCGCTCCAATCACCAAACTAACGGGCAGCAGGAAGAGAGCAGCGAAGAAGAACGTAAGCAGCAATCCACCCACCCACTCACCCGCTGCTTCTTACAGACCACCCGCCGACCAGCCGCAACTCCTTCTCTCGGCCCCCGATGAAGCCGGCCGACCTGCAGCCCGTTCCGCGCGAGTACACGCACGTGCTCGTCCGACAGCCCGGCCGCGGCACGATGAGCATCCCGGTCAGCGAGCTGATCCCCGAGCTGCGCAACGCCAGCGGCCAGACCTTCGTGCACGGCCAGTCGATCGTCCAGAAGCAGGGCGACGACTGGCACGTGCACCACCTGTCCGTCGATCCCCCTCCTACCTCTTCTCCTGCCTCGTCCTCGCTGCAGTCCGCTCTGCCGCAGCTGAAGGCGGACGACTCGCTCAAGGCCCGGCCGAACTCCAAGCAGAACTCTCCGCCCAAAGCCCAGCCCCAGTCGAAGCCGAAGCACCAGCAGAAAGAAGCGACCGGCCAACAAAAGGCTGTGGTCCAGCAGCTGAACGGCCGGCCCGCCGCGGCGCCCGTCCGCGGCCAGGTCGCGAGTTTCGTCTCGGGGATCGCCGCCACGGACGCGCGCACTCCGAAGGGCGCCCGCTCGCAGTCGGCCAGCGGCTCGTCGTCCAGCGAGGAGATCCCCGTCCACGTGCTGCTCGGCTTGAAGCGGCAGAACGGCGAGCACTCGGCCGAAGCAGGAGGAGGAGGGCAGCAGCAGCATCGAGCAGACGGCCCGAAGCAGTCCAATTCGCCCAATCAACCCAACGGCCACCAGCACGCGGCCCACCCGCACGGCCACCCGCCGAACAAAATGATCCTCGGGATGCCCGCCGCCAACCTGCAGCTGCCGCAGGGCGCGCGGCCCCGCTCAGTTCATCGTTCGGACGATGGGATGAGCGGGAACAACTTGTTGAGCTCTTTTACGTCGTTCTCTTTAAATGGTTTTGATCTCATTGATTACTGCCGATCACCTGTTGCAACCCACTAATTTATTGGACTCAAACGCTCAATAAACAAGCCGCACTCCAATCAACCATTCAATCACTCAACTTCTTTTCGTCCATCGAAATCCGTTCCGTTCGCGCAAACCGCAAACTCCACGCGATCGCGCGAGTAATTTCCGATGCGCAGGTGCACGCGGCCGTTCGGGTGGCGAATGCGGGCGCACGGCGCGCGTTTCCGATCCAACGACGCCACGCCGTCGATGGGGCCCTGCTCGCAGTCGCCCGAGACGACCAGCAGGACGAGCTGAGGGCTGGAGAGAAAGAGAAAGCGCTGAAAGAAAGGAAGGAGTTGTGAACCCTTTACACGTCATAGAAATCTAGGGGTTCTTTGGTTGATTCCTCAACCGCTGCCTTCTAATGGCCTCTAATCACACAGCCCCTTCGCTGCTCTCCCACGAACTCACCTCGTGTGCACGTGCCGCAAAGTCTCGCCCCAAATTCATGTCCGTGAGGCTCAAATTTCGCTGCTCTTGCGGCCCAACCGCGTCTACAAGGATCCAATCGAGGAGATACGAGTCGCTGATTTGCAGGTAGCGAGTTGGAGCGTCCGTGTCGGCGTCCGCGAACGAGCAGAAGTTGATCGTCAGCTGCAACGAAAAGGGACGATGAATGTGTAGAAGAATCAACGGGGTTATCTGCTGGAGTTTGTTCTTCCGAACGTCACTCAATCAAACAGTCAAGGTAAAGGTACTCATTTCCAATACACCAGCGCTCTACTCTCTCCCAAAACCCATGATTGCTCTTACCATCTTGACGTCCAGCGCGGGCAGCGACGAAATGAACCGATCGTCGAACACGTCCGCCCGCAAGTTCTTCACGCACGCAATGTTGTAGCGAGCGGATCGGAGCGCGCCCCGCATGAACACCTCCATGAACGCCTCTTGAGTGCACTCGAAGAAGTTGCAGCCTAAAGCGGTATTTAGTCGTGACGGAGCGGTCATTGGGCAGAGAAACGAATGCATTCGTTTCGTCTGTGTGCACACCAGTGATCGAAATGTCGCGAATTGAGCACTCGACCAGTCGGTTCAGCTGCTGAAGGTTGTGCGGATTCAAGTCGATGTACTGGATGTTCATCAGGAGAATGCACGACCGTCGGACTAGTGGCTACAAACACAGCGATGATTTTTTGGTTGTCTTGGCCGTCTTGACGGTAGGGTTGAAGCAAACTAACGATAGAACGGTCACCACCCGCAAGAAGCAACAAAACAACATGCTCAGACATTCTTTTTTACAAACCTTTCTTTAAACTTGCCTCTAAATAGTCGACGGCGGTGTCTAGTCGGTCAAAGTTCGCCGTTTGCAGTGCTCCACGAACGGGCAGAACTTTGCAGTTGAAAACGGCCGACGAATTCGAACTGTTGCCCCGAATCTGCACCATTTCCAGCTGCACGTTGAACGCGGTGGAGTCGGCGGCAATCAACGCGTTCAGCCGCGACGACTGCATCCGCAAACGCTGCCGGCTGTTCGTGTCCAAGAAATGAAGCACCTGGTCGAGAAGCAATGAGTTTGCGTGGAAGAACTCACGTCGCCGAGCACTCGGTCGTTGTTGCCGATGGACGAGAGCGACATTCCAGTGCGGGAGGACTTTGATTTGAGCGGGTAGACACAATTCTGCGATTAGATGTCCAGTCTTCAACAGCTTAGAGACTACTAACCAATAGGTAAGTTAGTACACGGGATTATTGATCGATAATTCCTTTCCTCTCAACCCTTTCACACCAAGAAGCAGCAAAGACTCACTTATTGCTTTCTCTTCGAATTACCCGCGACTACAACGCCGGATTTGGACGTCTGTTTTGGATTCCCACACTCGTCCAGTGGCCGCTTAGCAACCGGCTACAACTTCGGATGCTCACCGATCGACTGTTCGTAATGAGAAGCACGTAGTTGTGAGAGGAACGAGCAAGCGACCAGTTTGAATACGAGTTTTATTCAGAGAACAGCAGGACATCGGCAGAAATCACTCCAGTTCAACTAACTGTGTGCTGGTTCCTCTTCATGAACGGGTCGTAGCCGGTCAGTTGAAGGAGCGTCACGTACTCCTGAAGGAAGTCCGACCAGTGCTAAACATCGCAAAGTGTTCACTCAATCGGTATTGCCCACTTACGCTCATCTGGCTCGTCGTCAACACAAGGGTGCCCAACTTCACCGCAACGTCGTCGTAATTCCGTCGGTAGTGGTCTTTCAGTTGCTCGAGGATTTGATCCAACAGTCGCCGCAACTCCCAGCGGTCGGGGAACAGCCGAATTGCGGTCGAGAGGGCGTGAATTTGGAACATGCACGCGTGCTCGACGTTGTCCATGCGAAGGCGATGGAGGCGCGCCGCCGACGTGATGTTCTCGTTGCAGCAGTCGATTGTTGCCCTTCAATAAACCAATTTGCTCCCTTCTTTCATCTAAAGGACTCACCGAGCCGCGAGGCGGTAGTCGTAGAGATCGGGGCACGTCTGGACGAAATCCTGGACAACCTCGTCGCTTGCCTTCACGAACGACTCGTCGATGAAGTAGGAGAGATTGAGCTTGTGGCCCGAATTGCGCATCGTCGTCATGATCGACTGGTACAGAAGCCACGTGTAGAAGAGCTCCTTGGCCAGTGACATCTGCAAACAAACGAGATGGAATAGAAGGGAAGAGAGACCGACCGTTTGCCTCGGCTCCAGCCCGCAATCTTCGATTCCCGAAGCCACAAGAAACTCGAACAGGACGGGGAACTCCGCGCCGACGGTCACGTGATTCACAAAGCGTTGCTGCTCGCTGCCCATTCGGATCAGGGCCTAAAAAATCGGTAGCGTGTTTAACAACGAAAGAATAAGAGAACGTACGTGATTGCCGGCACACGCGCGCAGCTGCGAAGCGTACCGGTTGACGAACGTCGCGCGTTGCGCAATCAGGAGCTTCCGAATGGGCGAGTCCGCCGAAAAGCAGCGGAATTCGTCGGGTTCTCGTTCGACGATCGCCGAGATCTCCATGCCCATTTGGACGCTAAACCATGTGTGTAGTGATGGGATAGAAAGAAGGAACGAACCACTTCATGAAACGACAGAAGCGGCAGAGCGTTCGTGAGTTGCGGCCTGAAATCAAACGGAGATGACGAGTGAACAAAACGAAGGAGAGGACGAACTCGCTAGAATGTTGCAGTCATCGTTCCGCGAGCACCTTTAATCACTCAAGAAATCATGGCTTGAATTGGCCAAGGTACTCACGTGTACTGGCGTTTCAACGAGACGCTTCTGCGGAAAAATGCGGCACTACAACTCGATAAATAAGACAGGAAGAATCGCTGGGAACTCACCAGGCGCGACAAGAAAGAACGCGGAAGTTGCGAGTGTACGCGACATCCCCGCAAATGGCGCACCTCCGCTCCGAGGCGCCAACTCCGACGATCGCCACTTGTGAGGACGACGAGCTTTCCGGCAGATCGACGGGCAGCTCGTCCAACGGTTCAACTTTCGGCGTTTGATTCGCGTGCGTGGACATCCCTGTTGCAGAGCGGCTGAACGAGTAGAATTAGCGCGGAAGAGCGGAGAAGAGCAAAAAACACGAGATCCTCTCGCTTTATAATCGGGAAAGTCCGTAAATCGACAAAAGCGCGAGTTAAACCAAGCCACACGTCAACGGCAACCACTCATCATCAACGTCTAAATCGATTGAAACCGACCGGAAAGAGAACGTGGGCGACGCCAACAACCCAATCCGAAAGCCACAAACGGAAAAGAACGAAACGCGAGCAAAGCAGAGGGCAGCAGTCGATGGGCACGGAAAAGCGGACGAATTAGTCGCCCCTTTTGTTTGCACTGCCACGTCGATCGCGATCGTCACGCGCGGCGAACCGCAAACAAACATTTGATGAGCAAACCGCGGGGAGGTTCCGTTAGAGACTTTTAGGGACTGTTTCGGAGTTTCAAAGTTTATTTTTAACATTGAAAACGTGAAAAAGTGGTGGGAATCGGGGTAAAATTGAGGCGAAAAGCGGTAAAATCGGCGGGTTCGCTTGTTCTTTCGTCTCGCATCACGTCACGCTCGTGTTGCTGGCCGCTTGCTTCCCGCCGGGCTGTCGCTGACTAAAATTCGGGCGAGTGGAAAGCGGGCGGGCGGTCAGAAAGCAAAGCGGTGGGTCGACGCTTATCAGCCGAAATGACAGGTTACGCGGCCGCCGAAGGCAGGTGAGTGCCCGAAATGAAGCGGTGATAAGCGCCGGATTTTCCACAAAGCACGGCAATAAACACGCCCTGCCTACGGGTTTGCAGCAAAAGCTAAAGTTTCTTTTAGTCATTGCCTCTTGTTAGCGGGGTTCTTTCGAACCACAAACTCTTTTCGCCACACGTCATTTGCAGAAAAGAAAAGAGCGCGAGTATTTCGGCGGTTGCACGAGGACGAATGAAATGAAAGCATTACAGGCTGCCTGTTCCTGCCAGAAGAACAGAGCGTGCACGTGAACACAACGCAAGAGGAAGAGAAGTGCAGGCTGCGTGTTCCTCCCGTAGTTCTCTTCCACGGACTGACTCAATTCTCCCCGCCGTTCGGTTTTTAAGGCTACAAGCCAGAACGAGCACGAACGAACGGGCATCGCCGCCACAAATGAATCGAATTTGGTTTCCACTCGGCCGGTCGTTCGTCTAGTTTGCTGCTGCTGACTAACGAGCGGCAAGCGAATAGAACAAGCACGCCGAGAGGACAAATCGTTTTGCAAACGCGTTACCTTGAGCAGCAAACTACGGATTGAGTTCAACGGTTGACCTTCTTGAAAGAAACGACCAAACGGGCACGAAAGCGTGAGAACCTCGAGCTTTCTATTGTGTTGAGCCGCTATGTTCACTGACCAAACCCTCCGCAGTCTAAACCGACCACCAAGCAGATGCGAGGAAGTTGAACCGAGAGATTGATCCCAATTCTTCTGCTGGCCGAGTTCCCTTCTGACGTCCCGACTCGTTTTGGTCACGAGAATGTCGGGTTAATCCGTCTCGTTGCATTGAATTCAGTCAAACGACACTGGCCAATTACAAAAAGGGACTACAAACGAACGACAAACATTTGCTGTTGGTAACGAGATTTCGGGCTACGAAGTGTTGAACAGTTGCTCTTGGTGTTTGGTCGAATTGTTGCAAGCTGCGAGAGGTCGACAGAAGCAACAAATTACAGTTGGCTTTGCTCCCAACGATCCCACAGCTCCACAATTGTCATTTGTCGGCGCGCCAAACAAACCAGAGTTCATTTGTCTAACGAAAAAACCGTCATGGTTTCGAGGCCAACTACCCTCTTCTGCCGTCATTCCTCGTTGTTCCGGAACGTTCTTTTGTGTTCAGTCGCTGAGAATCTAATGCACACTTCTCGCCTCGAAGATGAACCCAAAACAAACTTATTTTCGTTCGATCAATCGCCGTCGCTTCGATTTCGTCGACAGCCACGAGTACGCGACGGATTTCAACGAAATTCGCCCAACCGCTCGCGCGATCGCCGAAGTGCACGCGGCGGCAACGTGGGCGATCGGACGGAAGAGCGGCTGTTGATGAGAACGAACGAAAACAACCGAAAAACCACGTGGTTTGTCGCACGTATAAAACGAGGAAGCGGGAAATGACTTCAACCTTGAATGTCATTAGGGAGTGTTGATTGGTGAATAGGTAGCCCCGTGATATCGCTGAAAGCGTTTTGAAACGCGGGGTATCCCTTCAACTTGTCGGTTTGTCGAGTACGTCCTCGTTTATTCACGCTTTTGTGCTTGGTGCTCCTGGTCAGAGCTATTTCCTGTCCAATCCGTTCATCCCGCCGCCGTTCACACGCAATGAATGCACTCATTCCATTTGCACCACTTCTGTCCGCTCCTTCTTCGGCCGTTCCTCCTCTTGGCTTCTGCCGGCAGCTGCACCAAACGCTGTTTGCATCAATTGGCGTAAACAGCCACCGTACGACGCATGTTGACCTTTCGTACTTCCGCTCGGTCGTAATCGTCAACTAGTGCACGTACTTGCGGGCGAGCAAAGCGAACGAGCGGCGCGTGATCGTCGCCTTCCGAAGGCGGGGCGGAAGTCGAAACGATTGCGGTCGGGAGTGTTTTTATCTCATTTCGATCGAAAAGGAGAAGCCGCCGTTGGATGGCCGTATATCTCTTGAATTTATTGTCGTTTCGCTCGTGCACTCCGAACGGCCGAAAGGCAAAAGACGAACGTTCTCGCCGCCCTTTCGCCTCCGCTTTTCACTCGATGCCGCTTCTTCGTATTGCAGTAATGAACGCAAACGAGTACTCGAGAGTTTAATCGAAAACATACGAAAGCCATAAAAGCAGGAGAGCGAGCGTCCCCGACTCAATCGTTCTCAACCGAACTGCTCGTGAGTGTTCGGCGGTCGGCAATCTTCTACCGAATTCCACCAACAGTCACGCGCTCGTCCTCGAAGGCATAAAAGAAGAAGAACGAGCGAATAAAAGTTGCCAACGGAAGGGCGTTTGCTTCTGCTCGAACAGCCGGTTTGGTTTGGGAGCGATTCGGGTGTAACACGGGCGAACGTGAAGCAATGGGGAAACTAATAAGGACGAAGGGTGGCCAGCGTTTATAACCGCCCTTTTGTAGTCGCTGTCTATCTGTGTTGTTACATTGTTTTCAGTCAAACGAGTGCTTTTTATTCTTTTCCGCAGCCAAAACACCGACTGAAACTCCTCACGCGCTTGACCGCGGAATTCTCTCGTTTCATGTCGGAAGTTGGCGTCGCTCCAACTCGCGTTTCCTTGCGGCGTGTTTCGACTCAATTCGCTTTGATTCAAAAGTTTAAAGCGAATCAACGGGCGAGAGCATCGTTTGATTCGATTCGCTTGGAGGTACAGCGTAGTCAAACAGGAATGCTATGAAGCATCAGAGACGCGAGCGAACCCATCGCAGCACTCTGGGGATTGCAGAAATTCCTAAGCGTACTGTATTCTGGTATTCAACTTTCGATCACAACCTCCGGTTTTCTCCGGCACCAACCGACGTCACAGTTCCAATCGCGCTAAACATTCTTTTCCGCAATGAACTGGTTTCTCCATTCCATGCCGTCTTCCCCGTTCTCACGCGGCTTTCGGCTTCGCTCGTCGTCTGCCGCACGATCGCTTTCGAGCGGATTGCACAACGAACGAAGTGCGAGCAAGCGGGTGCATTCGTCGTCTCCATTCGCCGTGTGATGCCCGCACTTCGTCGGCTGATCGCGAACTCGTGACTTCCGAACGACCGACGCGCGAGACGGGCGGGTTTCCCCTCGATGTTTCGGCGAACCGCCCGCAGATTCCCCGCCCCGAGCGTCGGCGAGTGCGCGATGAAAGAGGAGAAGATAGTAGGAAGTGCGGTTAAAAGGAAAATTCCATTCCCCATGGGACGCTCTGTTGTCTCCGAGCGCTCTACAATAGTCCGTTGGTAAACCTAACGAGTTGCTTGATTCACGTGGGCAAAGAGGCCAGCGGATGACGCATTTCGGAGATCTCTCGAGTCCAGTGTGGGTCGGGGATTCGTTCCATTGGCCCTCCTCCTTGTCCACGATCTCTTTGTGTCTTTCTGCTTTGATCTTCGTTTCTGTGCACAATTGATCCTGCTTGTTCGATCAGAAGAGAACGAACGACCGTGCTTTGAATGTACATTGTTCGCTGGTCAAACCGTTCAGATCATTTGCAGTTCGTGCACGTCGTGCACATCCTGCAGACTTCCCATCAACCCAAGAGCGGAAATGAATTGAGCGATTTTTGCTCCCGCCTTGCGGTTGATTGCGGCGTGAAAACCGCATCGATCATTGCGTGCGCGTCTCGTCGTGGGCGATCACGCCGCTTCTTCAGCCCGCCCGCGCGCCCGCCAGTCGGCGGCGAGTGTGATCAATCGATTGCCATTCGTTTTGCTTTCAGACCGCCGCGACCGCTCGACCGCCGAGTGCGCGACTGTCAACTGCCGGTCGGCCGCAAACGAGAAGCCGAACGGAACACACGAGAAAGGAAGCGAAGAACACTCAACGCAAAGCAGCGATGGGCTTCCAAGACCTCACGATCATCGACGAAATGGAGCTGATGGTGGGTTGATTGCCGGCGAGTGTACACACACAAACAAATGAGAGTGAAATGAAGACGAGACAGTCGGTTGACAGCCGCGCCGTCTCCGCCCGCCCCGCCGGCTCGCCGCTTTTTTATTTTCGCCTCCGCGCACGTCGACGAGCGTTTTCGTTTCGCTTTGCGGTCTAAATCGTCTTCAATTCAATCAGAAATCGTTTGCAATGGGCCATTTGGAACGTCTCAACAATCTCGTAAGTTTCGCCCGGGGATCGTCGAAAGCAGCGGTGGCTGCTGCCTGGTGTGTTGCGGACGGTCGGCCGGAAAGTGTTGTCAGTAGGAGGGACTGCTAATGTTTGGATACGCGATTGAAGTCTTTGAACCGCCTTCCTATCCGCTCGAACCATTCCGTACGCTCGCAAGCCTCTGGACCAAAACTGATCGCTTCGGCTCGATCAAGTGCGCATTCGCACGCGCTCGTTTGTCGACGAAAATCGCGCGGACTTCCTTCAGTCCGTTCGCCGCATTCCGCCGTTGATCGATCGGCCGACCGAAAGCACGTGGTCGACGGAGATCGGGATCAGAAGTAGGCGGGCGGAACGGGGTGATCGATTGCGCTGGAGATTGCCCCTTGATCGCGGGCGGGCACGAGTGATCAACATGCAGATTAAAAGGAAGTCGCAAGCAAACGAAGTCGAGCGGTCGCTTCTGCCTACTTGCGAGCGAGCGTTTCGCTGCGGATATTCCCTTTCTAACCCACCGGTCCCCGCCGCATTCAAAATTCCCGACCTAAACTCGCTGCTGCTGCTGAACAAAATGGTCATTACGATGACGCACCATCCGTTGCAGCGCTACGCAATGGACTCGTTCATTTCGGACGTGGACACGAGCCCCTCGCACACGACCATCATCTTCACGCTCAGCGAGGAGCCGGGCGCGTTGGCCGAAACTCTGCGCATCTTCAAGGTTCGTTCGGACAATAGAAATGACTAACAGCTCCTGCTTGATTGCAGCAAAAACGGGTGAACCTGACGCACATTGAGTCCCGCCCGTCGAAGACGCACGAGGGCTGCTACGAGATCATGGTCGAGTGCGCGGAGACGGCCGACCGCAACCGCGTCGAGCAGATCATCAACCTCTTCAAGCAGCGCGCCGAACACGTCCGCGTCCACGACTTCAATGCTCATGAAAAACAGAACAAGGTAGGTGGTGGAATGAAAGAATACTCGTGACTATTCACTTGTTTTAAGGCCTCCGTGCCGTGGTTCCCGGTGCGGATCAAGGACATCGACCAATTCGCTAACCGCGTCCTCAGCTACGGCGCCGAGTTGGACGCCGACCATCCGGTAGGAAATCTAAGGAAGAGTACTCTTCTGATCGATTGTTTAGGGCTTCAAAGACGAAGCGTATCGCACGCGCCGTAAGGAGTTCGCGGACATCGCCGCCAACTACAAGATGCAAGTACTTCCTTTTGCATCCTCTCATTCAAACATTGGTTGTTTAGGGGCGAACAGATCCCCCGCATCGAGTACACAGAGCAGGAAATCGGCACGTGGCGGACGGTCTACAACGAGCTCACCAAACTGTACCCCACTCATGCTTGTAAGTCCATCAAACTGCGCTAGATACTGTTGTAAATCCTTTAATTCGCCGCATAAAACCTTAAATTACCCAAAAATAAACCAGTCGTTTAGGCCGCGAATTCAACTACATTCTGCCGCTGTTGCAACAGAACTGCAACTACTCGCCGAACGCCATCCCGCAGCTGCAGGACGTCTCCGACTTCCTCAAGGGTTCGTTCTCACGAGAACTCATGGGTCGACTGCTGGATTGCAGACTGCACGGGCTTCATCCTGCGGCCGGTGGCGGGACTGCTGAGTTCGCGCGACTTCTTGGCTGGCCTCGCTTTCCGCGTCTTCCACTCGACGCAGTACATTCGCCATCACTCCGTTCCAATGTACACGCCCGAGCCGTAAGCACTTGCATCATTTGGGGGAGGTCTTGGGATGTCTAAACGTACTCATTGGCCGTACCTCTCTATTTATTTCTCTATCGACTAACACCTTCATTTACCGTTCATAACCGTTCTTCTTTCCAGGGATATCTGCCACGAACTGCTGGGCCACGCGCCGCTGTTCGCCGACCCCGAATTCGCCCAGTTCTCGCAGGAGATCGGATTGGCGTCGTTGGGCGCGAGCGACGAGATGATCGAGAAGTTGGCCACGGTTCGTCCCCTCTTCCACTCACTCCTCTTTTCATCTTCTTACTTGCAGCTCTACTGGTTTACCGTTGAGTACGGAGTGTGCAAGCAGAACAACGAGCTGAAGGCCTACGGCGCGGGACTGTTGAGTTCGTTCGGCGAGCTGGAGTACTGCCTCACGGACAAGCCGGAGATTTGCGCCTTCGATCCGTCGGTCACTTCCGTCACGAAATACCCGATCACCTCGTTCCAACCCAAGTACTTTGTTGCGGACTCCTTCACGGATGCCAAGAACAAGCTGACGTGAGTATTCACTTTTTATCTCCTGCTTACCAATTGGTTTAGCGCATGGGCCTCAACTATCCCCCGTCCGTTCCAAGTTCGCTACAATCCTGTTAGTCATGAGATGTTTCGTCCGTAATTCATCCGAATGGTTCAGTACACGCAACGAGTGGAGGTCCTCGATTCCGTGCCCGCCATTCAGGTCCTTGCGCGTGACATCAAATGTAAGCGTCAAAGGAGTATTGAGGGAAGCGCGAGAGAGTAGTCGCTGCTATCTGTTCTCCCTTATTTCTTGCCCTCATTGTTCTTTTCTGTACTCACCGCGTGCTTTCAGCCCACATGTCGACGTTGGAGGACGCCCTGTCAAAGATTCGCATGTTTGAGGACTCCCACGAGTGAACTCCCCACCGTTCTGTCAATCAAAATACACACGAGTAGTCATCAGTCAGCCAGTCAGCTCTCCAAGTACCCACTCGCTAATCCACCTATTGCTCATGTTACTCGTTTAATAAACACGTGTACATTCGCTTCACTTGAACAGAAGTGAAAGCGGACGGGGGATTGGAACAAGGCGGACGTTTAGGAGTAATTGGGGGCAATACTCGACAGTAGAACCGATTAGAGACAGTAAGTGGCCAAAAGAGAAAGTACAACCTCTGATTCGTTGAGGGGATCAGAACGGAGAGGACTTGTAGCGGACGAAAACCTCGTCGCCGACGCGAATGCGGCCGGCTCGCCGCAGGCCCAAGTGGACGCCGAAGAGCGGGGATTGCTTGTAGTATTCGCGGAGTTTGCCTTCGGGAGCGAGGCGGTATCTGAACGATCCGATCAATCGATTAGAATGCAGCGCATGAAGGACGTACTCGCGAAGTTTCTTCAACGGCTGCATTTCGGCGCTCTTGACGCCCGTGTCCGGATTCACGGTCGTCAGCACGCAGCTGCAAGCAAAATGGGTTGATAGGTAGGTAGAATATCTAATGGTTTACCGCGAGCACGCGCGGAAGCACACGAACTCGGCGTCGCCGATGCGAACCTCCGCCCAACGGTCCTCGTCGTAGGCGGGCGCGTCGGAGACGGCGATGATCGGGCGGAAGTTGCGGATTTCCACCGGCTAAACGGAAGCGATCAATCGAATGCAACTGGAGGAACGAACGGGAATTCCGTCGGCCTCCAAGTGGCGATTCAGGTCCTCCACCGACGCCATCGTGTTGATCATGAAGGAGGTCGAGTCCGCGTACTTCATCTGCACAGAAATCTGATGATTAAAACGAAAGAAAAGAACGAACGTGATCCTGGAAGCCGTTGGGCACGGCGTTCATCCACGCCTTCGGGTCGGCCGTGAGGTCGCGCTCGGTGAAGAGGTCGGGCGAGAAGCGGAGAACGCGTAGGCTCCGCTTCCCAACGACGTCGAGGTACTCGGTGAACGCGGCCGCGATCTCGTCGCCGCAGTCCAGCCCGTCCGTGCGCGTCTGGCCGTGCAGCCTGAAGCAGACAAGTGATGAGCGGTAGAAAGTGGCAAGAGGTGGAAGTTTGATGATCGCTTTGGCGAAATGCCGTGATTCTCGTTGAAAGCAGCCTATTGACCTAAGAAAAACGAAACAGCGAGTTCTTAGCGATACCAAGCTCCTTTCCAGCTCCCTCTCCATGCCCCCAAACTCACAGTCCCTGCCGCACATCGTTGCGCTTCTTGACCTCCTCCAAGTCAACGTCCACGCGGCGGCCGGTCGGGAAGCGGACGGTCAGCTGCAGGAATCGAGTGATGTGAATGAAACGAGCAGGATGAACCCACCAGTTTGTCAGTAACCTCCGTCTCAACGAGGATCATCGCCGGGTACGTGCGAGCGGTGAGGAACTGGTGGCCGTGCAGCTCGTCGACGAGCAGGAATTCCCGATCCGAGAGCCACCCGTTGCGCGGACCGCGCGTCGTGCAGTCCAGGTAGCTCGTCTGGAAGCGGCGGGATGAGTGGGAGGAATGGAAGGAGTAAAAAGAGAAGAAGGTTGAAGGAAGGATCGATTGCAATCAGTAACGAACAAGAGAAAGTGGAATCGCTCGTGCGAGAGAGAACCCATGACCAAACGAACCCCAACGAGCTCACCTCGACGCCCTTGCCCGACTTGAGCGGGTAGATGAACAGCCGCTCCACGCGGCCGGCCTCCTCGAACGGCGCCGTCCAGTGGCCGCGGTTCGTGCGGTAGCGATTCCACGCGTACAGGCCGAGCAGCGAGGCGCCGACGCCCGCGCCGACGGCCGCCGCGGCGCCCAAACGTAGTTGGTGGTTGCCGACCGAAACCATCGGGAAAACCCGGCTGAAATAAAGCGAGATCACAGGGAATTGGAGTTAACGGTGAGGAATCGCGTAGGCGAACGTTCGGCGATCGATCGGAAGCGAAATCACTCGAAATCCGGACGAAGCGAATGGAAACAACGCCGTTCCTTTGCGTTTCTCCGCGTTCTTCGAATTTGCCGACCGAAGGCAGTGAGAAAGCGGAGAGCGGGCGGAAGAAAGCGGGTGTTTATCGCCCGCCAACACGCCGGCCGCCGCCGCTCGCCGCCCCAAAGCGGGCGAACGCGATCGACGGCGAGCGAAAAAGCGGGCAGACGGCCGGCCGGCCACTCGATTGCCGGCGAGCACGTGCGAACGCGAAAGTCAGAACGGGAGGACGAGGCGGAAAGCGGGAGGAAGCAAAGAACTCGCGATCAAACGGAGGGCGGCGGAACGAATTTCTCGACCGAATTGCGGGCGGGCGGCGATTTGCACACGACGGCGTACTCTCTGCTTTCTGTTTTGCTGTTTGCTCTAGAAATATTTGTCGGTTAGCGCACGTCCGCTTGCTTGCTCGTGAGTAAATGAATGAGTGTTCATTGACGCCGAGTAATTTGCTTCGAATGGCACAAAACGCTTGGATTCAAACAACTAAAATTACTCCACTTCCTTATTTCAATCATTCGTTTATTAATCGTTCAAATACGAGATGTCTTGGTGAATAAGTGAGTACATGGGCGGACAGCGATAAATAATCACGAGCATACACAAATTTCGATTCAAAAGCAGATCGCAAGCAACACAAGACGATTAGATCAACGGATCGCTCTGCTTGATCTTTTCGCAGCTGTTCGACTTGACGGTCAACAGTTGGGGCGGCTGCTGGACGATTTGCTGGAGAGCGGTGCCCTGTTGCGACAACAAGAGCTGCTTCCCCTTGCGGCTGATGAACGAGAACAAAACGAAGCCGAACAGCAGGATGCCGCCGCTGGCTGCGACGAGCGAGAGCGGCGGCCGAGTGGAGAGGAAGCCGAGGAGGGCCGCCAGCTCAAATGCGTATATCAGGTGCGCCAAGACCTAAAGGACATTGTGAGTGATGCTGAGTGAAAAGAACGTACCTGTCGGTGGAAGTGAGAACCCAAGAACGAGCCGAACGGCGCCAGCGTGATGCTCACCGGGACGGTGACCTCAAAAGGAAACGGTTAGGATCTGGGCAAAAGGTCTTTTCAACTGTTTTCAGAGGCGTCCTACGAATAGCACTCCGTCAGTTAGTGACGGGCTGACTTTATAGACAACATAGCTATCCATTTCATTTAGGGGATGCGCAGCAATAAAGAAAGCGAAAAGACCTGCCTTGATGTAATCGTAGACCACCTGCTCCACGTCGCCCATCATGACGGCGCGCCAGTAGAAGCCGAACATCGAACACAGAGCTGCAGACAACAACGAGCTAATTCAACAAAGAATTCAAAGCTCACCCATGCTCACGACGGTCGTCGGGGTCGCTCTAAACTCGTAGGCCGGTCGCTGCTTTGCTTGCTTTAAACAACTCACGTCTTCTCGCTAACGCTGAACAGCAGCGTGGTGACGGCGAAGATGCAGATGTCCAGACCGCTGCCTGCGAACGACGTGAACACTCCTGCAATCCAGCCGGTCATTCTTTAAAGCAATCCATTCGCTTGCCTCCGACGAAGCCGGTGATCAGCAGGACGACCGCCTTCCACGTGCAAAACTCCTGAATGACGGGCACCGTCTTGCGCTTCCGTTCGCGATTCAAAATCCACAGCGCGATGGCGAACGACGACCAAATCGACACGAACAGCATCTTCTTTTGCGGCGCCGACAGCGCGGGGTCGATCTACAAAAAAGTGGGTATAGGAAATAAGGTAAACAGTATTGGAAGCCCCTGATGCCCGTTAGAAACCGCGGTAAATGGAACGAACCACGTGGAAGCCGAAGATGATGCCCGGAATCGAGGCGCTCACGCAGAACACGATCGCGCGCCATTCGATCTCCAAACGCATGAAGATGATCGTGAACAGCGACATCGTCATTGCTGAACCGAACGAAATGGATTAAGGGCGAGCGAAAGAACGTACCGATGCTCTGGATGACGATCGAGAAGTCACGACCGTTCTTTGGCGACACTAAACAAGGGATAAGGTTAGAGGAGCTGATTTTTGGAACGCAGTAGAGACCGAGTTTGTTTGTTCGAGCAAGTAAGCACAGCTGTCTGGCTTTCAGCTCTTGAAAGAACGGAAACTTCTGCTGCACCTCTCCCGTTCGCAAGTGCCATTTTTCATCCAGCAGCCCTACTTTTTCTCACGATGCTTCTACTCACTGTGAAGGATGAAGGTCATAACGGGAAAAGCGATTGCTCCACCGCCTTCGCTTGTCATTCCTAAACAGACATCGCAAGTGGTCCAAATACAACGAAGCAAAAAGTACCGGCAACAGTCGCGCCCAAGATCTGAACGCAAAGATTGATCGCAAGCAATGGGTGAACTCACCATGGTTACCGGCATGTGCCAGTGGGTGGGGAAGAACAAGTAGAAGCCATGCTTGATCGATGTGCACCAATAGAGGAACTGAAAGGATCGTTCTTGAGTGAAAGGAAAGGAGAGCCCACCTGGGCGATGACCAGCGGCACGCCGAAAGCGATGTACTTTCGGTTGCGTTGAACGAAAAGCTCTTCGGCGGTCGTTTTCCGCGTGTTTCCGTCGACAAGCGCGTCGACTTCTCCGGAGTTCGCGAGCTCTTGCCCTTCAAACGAGTGAATGAGCGGAGAAGGGCAGAAAGGAACGAACCATCAAGAAAGTACTTGCGGAACCACTGGCGCGGCGTGCGGCGCGTTTTCGTCAACACGCGAGTTTGCGAGTCGTCGTCCATCGTTGACGAGGAAGATCGGTGGATAACCCTGTAAATCAACAAGATTTGACGAAGTAAATGGATCGAATAGATAAACGCGCAGTCTTGAATCTGCGTTCAGTACAAGGCGTTGAGTGCACCCAAATGCCCCGCGATTCCTCGCGTTCAACCGTTCACGCCGTGAGATCAGAAGCGAGTGCTCGCGGCCACTCAATGCCGCAAAGAATGAACGAGTAGACGTGCTCTGCCGCTCCCTTCCGCCCTCTTGCTGGTCAGCGAAACAAAGCGGAAGCTCGCGTGTCAACAATCTTCCGCTCCTCCTCTTTGATCTCCTTCACGTGCTCCCAATCCACTTCTCTACGTGCTAATCACGTCGATTGGCGAGTCGCAACTGGGATCAACTTCTTGCTGCTCATTGTTCCCTCGCTTCTGTTCGCTAATCCACGCGATCGGAAGCACGTGCACCGCAGGGAAAAAGTGGAGCGAACTGGCCGGGAACCGCGCGGCTCGGAGGCTAACGGTCACTCCGCTTGTTTGCACAAGCGGGAACAAAAGAAGAAGTGGGCGGAATCGAATGAAAGGATTATGTTTTGTCGCCGGTCAACAAAGAAGGGCGATTGAGCCCGTTGTGCCCAGTAGCGAGCGTAAATGATAAGACGCCAAACGATGCAAGGCCTTCCTCTTCTTGAACGTCCGCTGCAGCTACTCAATTCCTAACGATCACCTGCAGGAGCGACCTAGGAACAGCAAGAGATCTTCCGGTACCAATTGCCGTCGATCACTCGATCGATTGAAACAAAGAAGGTGTCCACGAATTTCTGCCCACTGCTCGTCAAACAGCTTTGATCGCATCGCAACGCAAACAGTCGAGTTCGAAACAAAGGAAGCGCGGAAAAGGCGGCTAATCAGCGAGTTGCCGGAGGAAGTCGCCGTCTCTCGGGCCTCTTTTGTTCGCGACGTTCGAGGAGCGAGAAGTGGTCGTAAAAATTACCCGGTTGACGATGAGCGGCCGGAAAGGACCGAAAATGCCCGGTCAGCAATCGAGGAACGAGACGGCTTTCTCTGCTCTCCACGAAATTTGTGGAAAAAGGGCACAAAACGAAAGAGTACGGTGGGCTTCTTGGACTAGCAAAAAGAATCGACCCTTCTCCAACCCACAAAAAAGCGGTCACAGGACGTCTTCAAGCAGTTTTCAACGCAAACGTGAAAAACGAAGCAAATTAGTGAAGCCGTTCGATCGCGCTGTGTTGTAGCCGTGAATTCACTACGAGCTTCCGTTCGCGCACATTGGCCGTGGGCGTCCCAATCCTTCCGCCGTTTGACGCAATCAAAAGAATCAACGGGAGCCCGGCGATTAGGCGGCGGCCGCGCGACGGAAGCCAAAAAGAAAACAAACGGCGGGCAGCGAAGAGGCCGCTTGAAGTTCGTTCCGGCGAGCTTCCGGCCTTGCGGCTCGAAAAATGAAGATTTTCGTCCGTCGCGCGCAACCTTCGGTCTTTGGACGTGGACTGGCCGGCTCCTCGTTTTTGTTTTCCGGTTGGCCACGCGGAGGTCGCGTTCGCGGAAAACGAGACGACGATCTCCGATCAGCGCCGCCTCGCGTGGAGTTCGCGCAAAAAACCGAACGGAAGCTCGAGCGTTCGCTCTCATCTTGTGCGTTTTCTTTTGTTTCGAACGCCGCGGATCGCTTTCCGCAAACACGCGGCCGAGACGCGGACCGAACGTGCGGAAAGCGGGACGGAGATGCGCGAGCGGCCCCAAAGAAAACGAAATCGAAACTTTTCCTCCGACCGACCGCCGGCCGCGCGACTCGTCTGCCGTGTTTTCGCACGGAATCCCGCAAACAACGAAACGAAATCGAGCCGTCCGGAAAGACGGCGGATGGCGGCGGGCGTTCACGCGCCTCTCCTTCCAGTTTTTGCTCACGCGCCAACTTCTTCGAGATTTTTTTGTTAGCAAAAACACGAGCAAGCAAGGTTCGAGTCGCCTTACTCGATAGAGCAACACGAGTGTTGGCGCGAGACTACGTGTTATTCGGACGGCATCCACGCAAGCAAATCAGCAACAAAATGCGAGCCGAATAGGTCAAGGAAGCTGGCTCGAGTCCCTCGAGCGTTTCGGTACACAAACTTTTCCTTCACACACGTTCCACCTTCCGCCCACCCGCACCTTCGCTGCTCCCCGCCCATGACCCCGTCAACACAAACCCCGCCTTCTTATCGCCGGCCCGAGCCGAATGACCACTCGTTTATCACTCGGCTCGGCTCCGCGGCGGAGTGTCAGGCGCCGCCCGATCGTCACGCTCGCCGCTCGCCTTTGAACTCAACGCCCAGCGCTCCGCCGCGCCGCCGATCGCTTCGAATTTCGATGATAAACGGCCGCCTTCTGCACGCGGACGGGCACCCGCGAGCGGTCATTAATTTCGACTCGATTCGCTTCGGATCCACGCGCTCCGCTCCATCGCGCGCTGCCGTTCGTTCCGCCGACGCGGCGGTCACTCTTCTTCCTGGCAGTTCCTCGCAGTTCTTCGTCGCTCTGAGTGCGTTCACACTTCAAACACTTTTCTTACCCGATTCAAATGGGGTAAATCGAAGTGATAAGCAGCCGAGGCAAGGTGCCAACTCGACTGTACATTTCCATCGAACGAAAAGGGTCGTAAAACTCGATCGGCCCTCGTTTATCGACGCGACCACGATTTTAACAGCAATTTAGTGGACCCCCTAACGATCGAAATCGCATGCCGTCGGTTTCACATACTCTTGCAATCCCCCGTCCGCGCCGAAGTCCACCGAATCAAAGAAACAATTTTATTAAAAACGAACAGTCAAACACACCGACGTTCAGCACAACCGAACAAACAACAACAAGAAAAGGGAGTCATCGATGAAGGAATAAAAAGATTAAAGGCTATAAAATTCAGAGGAAACGTTAGACGGAATAGATTAAATTGAATACAAGAGCGAAGGAGATGAAACGGAGTTCTGGACAACCACGAGTCCGATTTCGGTAAATAAACAGCAGCTTTTAAAGAACAACCAACGAATAACCAAGGATGGATGGGCAGGACGAACAAAGAGAAAAATGGGCAAAAGCTTTCTGCACTCCGTCCCGCAGACGGCCATGCAGGACGATCACAACGAGCGAGGTTTTCAACAATCAAATCGAAAGGAAGTGTCCAATAGAGAAGCTAGAAGATGAACAGAAAAGACGGGAAACTCTGCTGCTTGTCACAAAAACAAAAGGCGAATTATGCGGAGAAGCATTCGAGTGGACGAATAAGGAAAGGAGGCGAACACACAACAGTACAGCAATGAACGAATGCAAGTGGAAAATCAAAAGAATTGTGCTTGGCCTGTTCGAATCAACGAATGCGGCGCTCGTCCTGGCGGTCGTTCCCGTAGGCTCCGCGACGGCACTCGGCGATCACCTGCTCGGGGTCGCGGAAGGGCGAGATCGGGTGCTGGAGGAGGGAGCCGAAGCTCAGCTCGCTGGCGCGGCTCATGCGGCTGCTGCTGCGCGCGAGCAGGTCCTCGCAGTACTGCACGTCTTCGGCGGTGCGCCGTTCGGACATCGACGGGCGGAGGGCGGCGGCGAGGCGCGGGAACGAGAGGCGCAACGACGTGCCGCTGGCGTTGTCCTTGAACGCCTTCTGCTGCTGCCGTTGGGACGGGCGCAGCTTCGCGGCACGCGGCGCGGCGTCGCCGAGGTAGCGCGGAGGCGGCGGAGGCGGCGAACGACGAGCGCGAGCGCGCGGCTGGCAGCGGAGTTCTTCGAGGCGTCGGTTGGCGTCGCGGACGGCCGCCTCGGTGGTCGCCGCCTCCTCGTCCAGCGGCATCTCGTCGTTGGTCGCGTGGCTGCGCGCCGGCGTCGTCGCGATCGCGCCCTCCCGCACGCCCCACTTCGTGTCGATGGGCGACGGCGGCCGGTAGTCCCACGCGATCGGCTCGAAAACGGCCGTCGGCAGGTGGGCCGGCGACTCGGCGATCGTCGAGAGCGGGCGCGGCGTCGGCGGCCAATCGACGACGACGTCCGGCTGCGGCACGATGGCGTCCGGCACGTGCTCCGGGGTCTCCATTTCGTCCAGCAGCGTGCCCAGCAGGTGGCCCTCGACCATCGGGACGTCGGAGGGCTCGTCGAGGAGCGCCAACTCGGCGCGCTGGAGTTCGTCGGGCGTCTGCAGGCCCATGCGGCCCATCGCCGACGAGAGGCGGTCGTTGGTGCTCGGCGGGCAGCTGGAGGTGCCGGAGGCGGCGGCGGAGGCGACGTGCGCGGTTAGGGCCTTCGTGTACGCAAGGATGGAGGTGTAGTTCGACGGCGGGAACGACGGCGGCTGCTCGACGGCCGTCGGCGTCACGTTGCCGTCCGCGAGGTCCATCGGCTGCTCGCCTTCCTCCTGCTCGTAGCGCGGCGGCGTCGTGTTCGCCGAGCGAACGGAGGTGCCCACCGGGAGGTCGGAGAGCGCGCTGCTCGCGCTCCGGAACGTCGAGCGCGACTCGCTGCGCACGCGGACGTCGCGCAGGTCTTCGGCGAGGTCGCCCACGCTCGACGGCGCCCGCGGGGACGCGGCGCGGTGCAGCCACGGCAAACGCGCCGGTTTGCCGCGCAGCTGCAGCGGCGGCGGGTTGAACGTGCCGCGTAGCGGATTCACGACCCACTCGGGGAGCTGCGGGTACAACGAGGTCAGCGGCACGGTGCCCCCGGTCAGCTGAAAACGGAGAGCAATCAAATGAACTCAATTCAGATGGAAGGAACTCACTTTGTCGCGCAAACACGTGTAGATGGTCCCGAGAACGTTGTGGCCGTTCCAGAAGCGCGGCAGGAACGGCAGCGTGGCGGCGCTCAGCGGAAACTCGGTGGGGACGAACACGATGACGTTGGCGCCCTTCTGCGTGTCCCACTTGCGCACCGTCTGTACGCGATCCTCGGCCGTCCCGAAGAACTGGTCGTTCGGGTCCGAGTAGACGATGCAACGCTGTCCCGTCGCCACGAGCGCGTCCTGCACCTCCTTGTGGTCGATCATGCGCTGCAGGATCGCGTACTGAAAGCGGGAGGTGGTAGCGGTGGGTTGGATTGATCGGGAAGGATGATTGATCGCTTGAGTTCACTCCAACCAATCCCAGTGTTCCCTCGCGCCCAACCAAAGAAAGAACTCACCTGAATGTAGAGGAGACCGCGCTTGACGAACCAGTCGTCGAACTCGTCCTTGGAGACGCCGTTGTGGATCAACTGATTGCGCCAGGTTGTGTCCTCGCGCTGCGGATCGTAGGGGAGTTGGCCGTGGGTCAGCTCGTCGAACATCTTCGTGCGGTAGAAGTCGTACACGCAGCGGTACACGCGGCCGTCGATAACGAACGAGTGTTCCTGGAAGCGAGCGAATAAAACAAGAAAGAATGAAGCGAACTCACCTCTTCGTGCGGCGCGAAGATCGAGCCGTGGGCGCTGAAGAAGAAGAGCTCCGTACGGTTGATGTACAGCGTGCGCAGCGGAGGCTTCTCCGAGTCGCCGTTGATCGCCTGAAAACGAACAGAAGTGAGAGAATGAAACGAATATTTGCGGAAGGTTGATGGAAAGCAGTGAGTAATCAGCGGTCAAAAGTTGTGGGTCAAATGAATCCCGCCATTCCACACTCCTTTCAATCGAATCCAATGGAACTCACGTGAGTGAACGCGAGCGAGCGTCCCTCAAAGCTGAGGCCCGAACTGCACAGGCGGTCGGGCTTGTAGGTGGTGGGGACGAGGCGGTGAATGCGCGGCGGTGCCGCCCGCCGCAGGATCCCGTGCCGAAGCGCGTCCAAACGCCGCCGTTCTTTCGCGGCTTTGGTGCGCGTCATCACCGGATAGATCGGGTGGGAAACTAAAAACACGGCAATGAGCGGGCGAAGGTCGGAACCAGACGAATGGAACAGAAAAGTACGAACACATTTCTGCAGCTGAAGACGGAGACGAAAGGACTGGAACGGGACGGTTGGACGAGACGGGAAGTTAGACGAAGCACCAGTCAATCGTTCACGTGTTCCTAGGGAAGACGATGAGCACGAACTGGACACATGAACGCAACGGTTGCACGAAAAAGTGACCACAAAACGCGCCCGCCCGCTTCTTCGCCACCTTCCCGCGCTATCGGCCGTCGCCCGCCGCCGCTCGTGGTCATTCGGAAGCAAATCGATCGCGAGACGACCGGCGGCCGAGCGGCGCCGCTCATCAACGCGCCGCCGGCCGGCCGCTTCGTCACGCCGAGCGTCCAGCCGACCCGCCGGCCCGAGCGGTCATTCTTTCCGTCCACCCGCTTTTTCGTGCACCGCCCGCGGCTTCATCGATTGCGGCGGAACAAAAAAGAGAGATGCTCGTTTGGGGATCGCTTGAATGGGGGCGGGAAACTGGTTACTCGTTGCATAATCAACAAAGTGTGGGTGAACGGCCGGAAGGGGAGACTTTCCCGCTTTATTGAAGCAGAAAGTGCACTCAAACCAAGTAAACAGCCGTCGAGCATCTCCAGCGGCCGATGAGCGGAAGGAATGTGCGGGCTACTGTAGCTTCTGCCCCGCGCTTTCGCGCCTTCTTTTTGCGTCGAGGCGTCCTCCGTCCTCTAGTCTCAAAGCAAAAATCGCAGGTGCACTTTGTGGCTTGAAGCGCAACGGGAGGAGACGGTCGGCGGCAAAACGGACGCCGCCAGATGTCCTCCGATCGTTCGAATGCGTGCGCGCGCCAAAATTTCGCACGGCGGCCAGTGAGCGAAGGAAAAGACGGGCGCCGTCCGTCCGCTCCGCCGCCTCCAAGCGCCCGAGCGAAAGCCGTTGCGCGCACCTGGACGCCGGCGAGAGAGCGGGGCCGAACGAAGACGGCGGGCAAGCGGGCCGTTTGGACGGAGAGGAGGACGGAGTGAATGGAAGCATTCGTCCCTCGGTGTAAACAAGAGGGCGGACATCGAAAATGGCGGGTGGGAAGATGGCGGCCGGCCGCTTCGTTCGCCGACTCGCCGCAAAGGATCGGCGGGACAAACCGGGACGCCGTTCGAGGCGGTCGGCACGATCAAAAGGAAGCGCGAATTGCGGATGGGCGCCCGATTCGCAGCGGCCGCAAGATTCGCGAAATGCCGCCCGAAATCACAAGATGCCGCTTGACGATTTCGAAAGCGATTGAACGGCAATGCGGGCGTTACACCCCGCACCCTCTTCTCGGCCTCGTCCCCGTCTTCCCGTTGCGCAAACGGCTCGGGCGAGTGGGCGGCAGGACGGGCGGGCGGCCGACTCGACACGGCGGGAGGATGGCAGCACACGAGGGAGTGGGGGCGAGATCAATTCGATGCGAACAAATTCGTGAACAGCGGCGGCGCGAACCAACCCAAACGCAAGTCGCCGCGCACAATCCAGAGTCGGTATCGACGGCCGGGAAGCCGATCGAGGCGTCAACACGAGGATCGGATGGCCGCAAATCCCGAATGAAACAACACGATGCAAGCGGATCCGCCCACTAATCCCGAAAAGCGGAGGGGCGCCAACGAAAGATCGCGATCTGCTTTGACCTTTGGCACTCGACGCCACTCGGCGCAATTGGATGCAACGCGCAACAACGAGCGGATTGCGAGCGGGATCGAATGACCGGTTGCGTAATGAGCGGAGAACTTCGGCGGCGGAAGGGAGCGGTCGGGGCGGTGGGGGACGAGCCGACCGAACGGCCGCGGGGAGATTGGCGCCCAAAAACCGCGAATCGTTCGTCAACTTGACGCCCGGCCAGCTGGTCCGGCCGCCCGTTCACTCGCTGGATGCCGTGAGAGTCGACCGCGCGGCCCCTATTCGCATTCGCGCGTGTCAACACAACCGATTCCCGGCGGCATAAACAGCCGCCGACCGGCCAAACGGCGGCGTCGATCGGGGGCGCCGGGGAGAAGCGGCCGGCGAGCGAGCGGAGTCGGCAAACGCGGCCGCTTTTCGCCGCCGATCGCCGCAAAACGGCCGGCCGGTTGGCGGGCGGAGGCGCAAAGCGGACGGCGCAATGGGAAGACGGCCGGCAGGGACTCGAAAAGGGAAACAGGGAGTTGAGTGTGGAATAAGGGATGAAGTGAACCGCGTACCGAAGTACGGGACGTGAATCAGGACCTCAAACAAAAGAACAATCCACTAGCCCGATTGTCCGAGAACGAGCGAGAACTTCTCGACCACGATCGGAGAAGTGGACGCCTCGTCTCACGAGTCCGCTCCGGAAAGCAAGGACCAACGTCCACTCACCCCAACGAGTCACCGCTCCCGACTGGCGCGAGCACAACGCCGAAAAGAACGGTCGAAAGGCCGTCCAAGAGGCCACCGGTTGGCGCCGAGCCGGGCGCAGCTCGCCGCCGACGGGCTCGCGGACGCGGCGGTCGACTGGCCGAATTTCCGCTTGTTTTTGGCCAAATCACCTCGTTTCGGGCTCGAATTCGAGCGGAAAAATTCGAGAGCGACCCGAGGACGTCGAGTCGATCGAATCGAACGGAAATTCGCGACTTCTCCGTCGAAATCCGGCGAACTTTGCGGAAATCACGAGAAATTCGCTGGAATCCGATCAACGGTTTGTTTCTGCCGATTCTCTCGATTTTATTACTTCTTTTGGCTTTCAGGAACCTTCCCACCGACTCCTCGACGAGCTCCACGACCCAACCGGCGGCATGTCGCGCGGCCAACCGAAACAAGCGGCGCCGGAGTTCAAGTCGATGAACGCCGACCTGTTCACGCTCACCTACGGCGCCCTCGTCATGGACGTGATTCGTGACCGCGAGCAGCCCGAAGACGTGAATCGGCAGCTGGAGAAGATCGGCTACAACATGGGCCAGCGGATGGCCGACGATTTCCTCGCGAAGAACCCGCGCATCGGCCGCTGCGCCTCGATGCACCAACTGGCCGAAGTGTTGGCCAAGCAGGCGCTGAAGACGTACCTCGGCGTGCAGGCCAGCGTTCAGTACAACTCGCACGAGGAGTTCCAAATGCAGTTGGAGTCGAATCCGCTGGCCGAGTTCGTCGAAATCCCCGAGGAGCACAAGAATCTTCGCTACTCGCAGGTTCGTTCCATCTTTCTTCGATTTCTTTTGATTTCTCGAGTTCAGGTGATTTGCGGCGCCATCCGCGGCGCCCTGGAGGCGATGCAGATGGAGGTGAGCGCGCAGTTGATCAGCGACATCCCGCAGCCGACGATCATCCGCGTCAAGTTCCTCCGCGTGCTCCACGAGTCGATGCCGGCCGGCGAGGACTGAACGGAGCCGATCGGCTGCATAATTCTGCTCTCCATCAATCGGCCGTCCATCCTCCGCTAATCACTTCCCACTTCCACCGTTCTCTCCCGAAATTCCACTTGCGTCGGTCCGTCGCCCGCCAATTCGTGCGGGTCTCTTCGATTGAATCTTTCTTGTGGTCATTAATTAATTCTTCTATCGATTGTTCATGGTTAGCTGTTGCGAAAATAAAGGAATCTAAGCTGTTTCTTGGTGTTGGTTTGCGTTCTGATCTCCAGAGTACGATGGGAAGTTGGAGCAAGTAGAAGCGACCGGAACTTCCTCGTGCATTCGACTTGAAGTCCGCCTTCACCCGTGTTCTTTTGTTCTCGCATTCAATCGAAATTTCGCCGCTTTGTCCGCTCGTCTACCGATCGCTCAAATTCGAAAAAATCGCGTGCTCCCTTCGTTCTCCGAATTCATCCCCAAAATCGGGCGTCATCGACGCTGAAAGACGGGAGCTCGCATCCGGTTTCTTTCGTTTTCCGTTGCCATGGCGACAAATTAAATGGAGGCGGCCGACGGAAGAAGCCGTCGGTTGGGGCGAGCACGGGCGACTTTTGGCCGTCGACGTGCGGCGGTTTTCGTCGGCCGGCGGACGAGCGGAGGCAAGCGGCAGGTGAGTTTCGCGTCGTGTTTTGAGCGAAATCGACGGACTTTCAGCTAAGCTTTGGGTTGACAAGTTGTACGAGAAGGCGGCGAGCACGTCGTTGGATCGAATCAGGAGGGTTAGAGAGACCAAGAAATTTGGAGCGTCATTATGTAATCAATAACGCCTGGTACATTCCTGCAACCTCCAACCGCAATTCTAACGCTTGCCCGCAGCTATTGTGTTCAGCTCTCAGCGTCACCCAACTGCAAGTGAGCGGCAGACGACGAGGGCGCGTCAATGCGGCGACCATTCCAAACCTTGTCGACCTTTTCATTGCGGCAACGATCCTTGAGGATCGAAAGGACTCCTTCCGCTCCGCGTTTGTTGTCCGACCTTGACACCGCCAACCGACCAACCGATCGGGCGGCGTCGGTCTTTCTGGAGGACAAATCGTGCGGATGAGGCGGAAGGCCGGCAGATCGGTTCGCGTTTCGAGCCGGCGAAGAGGGAATTCCTCGAGTCGCTTGGAAGAAGGCAGTTGCGGAAGCTCTTCGGAGTTGGTCGCTTTGTTTCTGTTGCTCCTCGACTTGCTCGCTTACCGATCGACGATCTGATTAATGTTCAAAAGCCCGCTTCCGTCTCGTGGACGTCCCTTCAAATTCCTTCGAAGTTTCGGGACGAAGAAAAGCGAGCCGCAAATAGCGGCCGCGTAAATCACTCCGTCCACACGCCGCCCGCCCGCTTGGCCGCCTTTCACTCATGAAAAGCCACTTCGATCGGCCGCACGTGATTTCGCTTCCCACTTTGCTTCCGAGCCGTTCGCCCGCTAGATTTGTGGCCGCCTCGGGCTGGTCGCGGGTGGATTCGGAGAGAGAGAACGGGGGCAGTCGAAAAAGAATGAAGATTTTGATAAGAATTGATCTCAATTGCCCTCGTCTACCCTCATCATCGTTTCGAATCAACTAGCTGACATTTCTAGTCAGTTTTTCGATCAAAAGCATGCCGTCAGCGGGTTGTTTACGAACGAGCGGGAGGCCGCAAAACAACGCCGAGCGGCAGGCCGCCGCGATCCGAACGGCTGACGCCGAAGAAAGCGGGCGGGCAGCGGAGAGAGCGGCTTTCGGATGTTTCGGCCGCTGTTGATCGTTCCGGCGGGGCCGAAAGATGCGGCGATCAGCTGACTTTCCGTTCGACTCGTTTCCGGCCCCGGGATGAAAAGCCGGCGGGTTCGGAAACGTTTCTGTCATTCTGGATGAGCCGTTTCATGGGCAGAACATGCTTTCCGTTCCTTTCTTGCCTTCCGCATCGACGTTCGTCCACTCGTTGCTGTTTCGAGGAATCCACAACCTTTCAAAACCTTGCGAACACCCCATCCGCCTTTGCTTTTGCGCTTCGATTGGTTCGAACGTCGACGATGTCGATGGGCGAATTTCGCAATCGAGTTTCAAAATCCTCTCGTTTTTCCGTTCGATTTCTTTGATGGGATGAAGAAATCGGTAGTCGTTGAGCTTGTGAGCGAGATTCCGCTTTCTTGTTAGTCAGATCGACGTCCTCGGGTCGAAAGAGGCCGTGAATCCGCCTTGACTCATAGGAATCCACCGCTTATCGATCAAACACTTCTTTTGATCCACTTATTCAATCCGAGCTCTCGCGCAGTCGACTCGCGGCAATCGAGCGGTAAAACGGGCGGGACGGAGGTCGGCTCGCCTCAAAGTGGCGAACGCACTGCCCCGCCGTTCTTCACTGCGGCAGAGGCGCACACCACGCCCGATCGTCCGTGTCCCTACCGCCGGGCGGATTTCGCAATTCGGGCGGGAAATCGCGCATAAAAGCGGGCGTTTCGATCGGCCCGCCTTCCATTTCGTCCGCTCGACGGGCGGCGAAGAAGTCGTGAGTTCCTGGGGCTCTTCTCCGCTGATTCCTTTCGTACCTGCTCGCAATCCCTCCATCCGTTCCCTCATCCACCTACCAAAACAAAAGAGGGGTGTTCTCTTGCTCCGCCTGATCCCCGGGGGAATGAGCGCGCGCTCGCGTGTTGGCATCCGTTGCACGCTTGTCACTCGGACCGCATTCGTAGGGATTACTCACGCCGCCCGCCCGTATCGTCGCTCATCTGCCCGCCGCTCGGCCCCCGTAATTTGCGCGCCGCTTATTCCCAGCCGGCCGCTCGGCGCTCATGAGCCGCGATGTCCACTCCCTTTTCTTCTTTCCATTAGCGAAAGAAAAAGGGATGCAAATGGCGTGAAGATTTGCGGTCAACCGAGCGTCTCGCCGATCCACCCGAACACTTCCCCTCCGCTTCCTTTTGCGCGACCTTTTGACCTTTCGGGAGTGCGGGGCGGGGCGTTGTTTCGGACACCGCAGTCCTTGAGATCGACTCGCTTCCCCTGCGATCGCCGGGCGCCTTCTTTCTGGCTTGCTCTTCGGTCGAATTCAACGCGCGTCTCGTCCCCCCTTTGTTCAACAGCAGGCATGACATTCGTCATCTTGGGATGAGCGCCGGCTACTTGCGATGCTCATAACCGAGAACCGCCTTGCGTGTTCGCTTTCGACCAAATCCAAAACGAATGGGTTGTTTGCGCAGTGGGCCGCTCGCCCGCTCGCCCGCTCGAGATCCTCCGCTTTCGATTCGAGGCGACTGTCTGGATTGCGAGGCTTTCGGCAGGAAAGAGAGGAGATTTAATTGCTCGAGGACATCTGCGGGTGCTCTCACGAAATCCTTGCGATCCTCCCTCTCCCGTTCGCCCTCGACATCGACCGGAGCGTCGAGTCGAACCGATTTGCGCGCCAATTCGCCGACCTTTCGAATTCCGACGCCCCGTTCCGCCGGCCGCGTTGTGCGCCGCGCCTTTCGCGTCGGCCGAACGGGAGGCCTGCGAGGCGGACGCACCGGCTGTTTGTTTTTGTGTGTGTTCGCCGCGACGTGCAGACGGCGGCAGCGGCGGCGAAAGGGGGCGGCGCCTCGCGAGCGCCCGACACGGCGAGGAGCGAACGGGCGGGCGCGAAAGGCGGCGGGCGGGCGGGAAGGCGGGCCCCGCATTCACTCGCCTTCTTCGTCCTTGATCGTCGTGAGTGTGCGGGGCCGGCCGGTCGCCGCGATGAGCGTCCGGCAGCGGCGGCGGGCCCTTCCAGTGGGGGGCCGCTCGCGAACGTTCCGCCGCGATGGACGGCCCGTCTTCCTCGTCCCTCTTTTTCCTCGCCTCGCCCGTCTTCTCCAGCCCTCCACCTCCCCCTCGCCGCCGTCCCTCCCTTCCTGCCGGCTGTCCAAAAAATGCGGCCGCCATTCCCAAAACATTCGCTTCGCCGCCAGCGCCCGTCTTCCCCCTTCCGTCCGCGTTCCTCCGCGCTTTTTCGAACGAATTTGCGGAACTTCTTCGCAAAAGTGGACGCAAAAAAGTTGGCGATGCGGCGCAGGTGTTCGAGAGCGCGGCCGGTCACTCTTTCGAGACTCTCGCCGCTTCTTTTGTCGTGGCCGCCGAGCGCCTCTGCGGTCTTTTGTAGAGCGTGGGGGTGAGCGGAAATGTTCGGACGTGTTGGCTGGAGTGGACGTCGCTCCCGAACGTGCGCCCCAAAGTGCCCGCCGATCTTCGGTTGTTCACCTTTTGAACTTCGGGAAATATCGATTTCACGGTCGCATCGCGGTCCACTCGTCGCTCTCCGCACTTTGGAGATCAAGGCCCCGCCCACTTTCGATTTTTGAAGATCGAAAATGCGCGCGCGTTTTCCGCCCCGCCCGCGCTTGTTGTCTTTTGGGCGGCGATGAGTTGGCGGTGGCGTTTCCCGCGCTCGCCGGCCGGCCGCCCGCCCCCCGTCTGACGCGTTCGCTCCGGTTCCTCTGCCGCCCTCCGCTCGTTCACCTTCGCGTTCGATCGCCGCCCGGTTGCGTCATCGGGGCCCCTCGCTCACCGCCGCCACCGCTGCTCTCCGCGAACGCGGGGCGCGGGACCGGCCGTCTTCCTTCTTGGGGGCCGTTCGCATTCGCGAGCGGGGCAGACGGCCGGTGGCGGCGGCGGATCGACGTCCACTTTTCTTCTCAAAAATTCCCATCGGCTGCCGCCCTGCTCGCTCGCCCGTCTTCTGTCTGGGGGTTGTTCGCCGTAAACAACGCGCCGCTGTCCGCTCGCTTCTCCTCGGTGCCGTCGACCCAAAGAAGTCGAAGATGGTTTTTGATCTCGGGGCTCCCGATCGCGATGCAATCAAACGGGGGTGTCCGCGGGGCTTGAAGTTCGGGCTTCGCGCATCGCTTCGGGGTTCGGCTTCGAGAATCAAACCTCACAAACGCGCATTCTTTTACCTCACGTTGATCGAAAGCCTCCGCAACGTTCGTTTCGCTCCCGCTTCCTCCCGCCGACTTTTGCTCTCGACATTTTGCGATCAAAACAAAACAAACCCCCGCGCCGCAATGCGAACTCCCACGAAGCGGCGGGCTCACAATTAGGCGAATTAGAAGACGGAAGGCGGCGGCGGACGTGAGCGCGCTCGATTTCACCGCCGCCGTCCGCTCGCCGCTTCCTTTCGGGCCGTGCGGCGAGCGGGGCGGGCGGCAGCGGCAAACGGGAGGCCCGCAAAAGGTCAACAAACAACTCGGCGGGCCCGCAGTCCAGCGCGCTCGTTGCCGTCGGCGTTTTGCGCGTCGATTCGCCGAAAATTGCGGCTAATTTCTCGTTTGCGGGCGAACTGGTGGCGAGTTTTTGGACACGCCGACCGCGCCCCGCGCTCCCGATTCCAACCGCGGGTGTCCATCCCGCGGGTTCGAGACGGGAAGCAAACCTCTTCGGAAGTTGCCCCGTCCAACGCGGCCCGCTTGTTTTTTGCCGCTCACCTGATTTCTCCGCCGGCCGCTGTTCGCCGTCGGCCGCGAGCTTTCGGTTATTTTCGTCCAAAAACAACGCCGCCGCGGCCGGCCACCTGCCCGGCGGATTACGAGGAAGCGGGGCGGCCGGTCGTTCCGAAAATCGTGCGGATTTTTGCGGCCGACGGCGGCGACCGGCGAAAAGCGGCGATTTCTTGGGCTTCTCGACGTTTCTTTCGCTTGTCTTTGTCTTCGACGCGGCGGAAAACGCGGCGCTGCTCGACGATCTCGCGTTGTCCCCGCTCCTTTCCTGCGCGGTCCTCGGGGTTCTGCTCTTTGAGCATCGATCGTTTCGTGAATCAACAGTATGCTCGTTTCTTTTGCTCGATCCACACGTCACTTCTTTACCCCACAGATCGAGATCGCGCCGTGCCTCCAACCCTACACGTCGTCCAACAACGCCACTCACCTCCCGGGCTTTCAGGTTCTCCAACGCTTGTGCTTCGCGCCCAACGCTTCTGTCTTCGCTTCGTGCAGCTTCACGCTCGACCCCTGACCCCAGCAAGATGACCGACGTCAAGGACCAGACCACGCCGGCGCCCGAGTCGGAGCTCGCCGCCAAGAAGACGGCCGCGGCCGACCTGGAGCTGAAGAACGGCAAGCCGGAGGACGTCGATCCGACCGCCAACGGCGACAAGCCGCCCACGGCTAACGGCGACGCCAAGCCGGCGGACGTCGTCGAGAAGGCGGCCGAGGACGCGGCCGAGGCGCCGGAGGCCGCCGACGCCAAGGCCAACGGCAAGGACGCGCCCACGGAGGAGGGCCAGGGCGAGAAGGCCGCCCCCACGGTCGCCGCCGAGGACGACGCCTCCAACGACGCCACCGCCGAGGTCATCGAGCCGGAGCTGGAGAAGAAGGTGAGTCCCCCGTCCATCCACTCCTCCCTCTAATCCCTGGCGTTGCAGAGCCGCAAGCGGGACTCGGACGGCAACGAGAACGACGAGAAGGTCGCCGAGACGGCGGCGGAGGACGTGCCCGCGAGCAAGAAGCTGCGGACCGAGGTGAGTCGCCCCTTCCATCCATCCCCTCTCAATCGCTTGCTTGCAGGACGAGGTCGCCGCTCCGGAGGCCGAGGCGCAGTGAGGCGCCGGCTTCCGACGTGGACCCACCGACTCCTCTCGTCTCCTCGCAATCGCCCTCCTCCCATCATTGAATGTTGTCGTCCATCTCTCTGTTCCTCTTTAAATTCTCTGTCTTCCTCCCTCTCATTAGACATCTCCGTTCTCTCGCTCTCCATTGTTGTGTACGTAGTAATTTATGAGTGATTCCCTCCACGTATTTTGCGTTCGATCAAAAAAGCCGCGTTAATTTCTCTCCTTCCTCTCGCGCCACTGTGTTTTGTGTTGTCGTTTCGAAAATAAAAGAAGCGGAAGGACTCGGTCGGATTCCTTGAATAGAGGAGGGGTTGTCTTGTTTATTACGGGGGAACGAGTCGATCGATGCGATGAACGAGGGGAGCAGAGGAGAACAAAGAATGTGGGGGAGAAAGAAGGAGGAGAGGAGGATGGGAGTGAAGGAATATCAAACGGGAATCAAACGGATAGGAGAGAGGATCCACAAAGATAAGAGCAAACTAGAACGAGAAGTGTTTGGAACAAATCGGGGCAGCACCAAATCGAATGAGAAGAGGCGAGCGAGTGGACCTTTTGTTCGCGAGTTTCGTTTGTTCAAGTGCAGGGAAAGCGGTGGGCAAGCAGGAGAAAGAAGAAGCGAGCAATCGAAGGGTTTGTCGTGAAAAGCTGTTATTAATTGCAGTAATCGAGCAATGATGGCGGTTAGTAGTGATGAATCTCGCGCACCTTGCCGCTGCCGCCGCCTCGATTCGTGTCGCTGAGCGTCGAGCTGCCGGCCTGGTCCACGATCACCTGCAATCTTCGATTAGGCGAAGCTTCTTGTTAGTGCGGGGAATCAGAAGTGGGTTAGAGAGTGGTGGGTGTGAGTGGCCGCTTTTTTCCAAACAAAACTCCGAAAATCCACGTGTTTATCGCTCGTTCCCGCCCGCCCGCTTTCCGTTGACGTCAACGCCGCCCTCCGCTCTGCTGATTGCGGAATTCGGGGAAGAATCGAGCGCAAACCAACGCGGAAAGTTGCGTCTTGTCGCCCGTCTTATCAGCCCGCCGCCCGCTTTTCGACGAAAAGAATCGCCGCTCGCCCCGTCGACTGAAGAGCACGGCGGGAAAGAGAAGAAGGTTGTTCTTTCTGCTGTGAGTGCTCTCCGCCGTGCTCAACGCACGAACGGCGAGAGACGAGCGGAAGCGAACGAGCGGGCGGGCGGGTCAAGGTGAACAACTCAAAGATTGTTGGTCACTCGGATCGAAAGCAACCGGGAGCGGTAAACAAAGGCGAACGTTTGGAAGCACATTTGAATTTGGAAGCATAGAAAAGTGGTTAGTAGCATGTGATTCCCCCGTCGATCGGTCCTCCCCCACACTCTCCCATTAAAACAAAAAAAACGACGGCTATTTACATGAGGATCACACTAGCAGGCAACCAAAAAAGGCAATCAAATGACCAAGTGGTGTTCCTCGTCGATGGGCAGCTTGGAGCACTTCAATCCGAGCAGCGGACTTGCCTGAAAGCGGGGCGCCGGGTGGGGCGCCGCCGGGTGGACGTGCTCCGCGTGGACCACGTGCACGCCGTCGGTGCTCGTCGCGCCGTTGTGCTCGAGTGTGGGCGTCGTTTGGGTGGGTTGAGCGTCGTGATCGCGGCGTTTCGTGTACAGGCCGAACAACGAGACGATGATCAAGAAAGCGAGGTACAAAGAGGTCGTCGTGCCGATCAACGTGATCACTTTGTCCGGTTCGGAGAACTCGGCGTACTCGGCGGTCTTCAACAGAATCTAATCAGGTCTTCTTGATGGAGCTTACGGGAATGGTGAAGGCGGACAAAACGGCCGTGCAGAACGACAACCAAAAGCTGTCCGGAGTAGCCGACGAGTACAAGAGAATGGTGAAGGCGGCCAAGAACCAGAGGTAGACGCCGATGCACGCCGCCAGCAGGTGCCAATCGTTCAGCTTTCGGTCGGCGAATTGCTTCCGCAGCAGCCACTAAACGGACGAATCAAAGCCGAATGCTCGAAAGAACGTACCCGAATCAAATTCAACGTCGAGTAGGCGCAAATCAGCAGGGTGCCCATGAAGAACGGGACGCCCAGCAGGCAGTAGAAGAGTGCGAAGATCTGAAGCGGGAATGAAGAAAAGAATGCGGGAAAAACACACTTGGCCGCCGGTGGTGGTCGGCGAGCGACTTCCGTGCCCCAACGTGGTCAGCAGACCCCACGCGTAGTTCAGCGAGTTGGTCATCGTCCACGCCTGTCGGTTGGGCAGCCGCAGCGGCAGTTCGTTCTCGTAGTCGCGCAGCTGTTTGTTCAGCACGTCCTGCAGCCGTTGCGTGTTCGCCTGGTCGACGATCACGAGCATGTTGTCGTTCTTTTCGAACAGCACCTTCGTCATTTCGCGCGAGAATTGGCGGCTACAACAAAGGAATGGATTGGGAGAAGGGCCGATCGAAAGGGATAAGTGACGTTTTGGGATCACCGCTGGTGCAAGAGAAGCCAAATGCACCAGCAAGAACCTCTCCATTTGAACCCCCGGACTCACCGCCGCACGCCGAAGTTCAAGTAGAAGCGGGAGATCTCGTGCTCGTGCGTCGCGTGCTCCAGCGACAGGAAGGCGGCGGCCCCGAGCAGCAGGTAGACGAGGACGGCGGCGAGCATCAACGGCGGCCCAATCTTCCGCAGATGCTGAGCGGCGTCGGCGGGCAGTTGGACGCGCGATCGCGCCCGCTTCACCGCCCGGTTCACGCTGTTCATCACTAAATGGAGTGGGATAAAAGAGGATTATGACTGCTAGTTTAAAGAATTTAACGGACAGGTCAGTACCGCAGTTTAAACAACTTTGAAACACATTGTTCCCCCGCTTACCCTCGCCGAACACCTGCTGAATGGCGGCCATGTAGACGACCGGCGACTTTCCGCGAATGAGCGGCGAATTCAGCCAGTCGAACATCCCCACTACGCGGGAGAGTGCGGAAGGATTCGCTGCGGCCAATTTGCTCGATCGGATTCACTTTCCGCTTCCGCTCGATCCAATCGGTGGTTGCTTCGCTGCAACCGTCGTCTCACTTTCGCTTCAACGCCGCCGGTCGACTCGAAGCGGGGCGAAGGGCGGAGTTCACAAAGCCGACCGCCTTCCGCTCGTTCGTTGCGTCACGATCAGGGCGGAAAGCAGAAGTGAAATCCTCGGGCAATTTGCTCCAAGAAGCGAGCGAATCCGAGCGACCTTCGTCTTCCTCTCTCCGCTCTACAACAATCCCACTTGTTTTCGATCGAAACAAATTGGCTGCGGCTCGCTCGCTCGCGGAGGACGACGAAGTGAATCCGCAAGCGGTGCGGGCGATTCAACGGGCAACGGGGGAGAAGTGACGGCTTTCGTTTGGCGAGTAAAGCCACAGAAATTAGCCAAATCGATAGAAAACAGTGCGGAAGGAGAAGGCGAGTGGACATTCGACTTATCGGATGGCCCCGGATGTCGCCGCCAAAAGCATCGCAACGAGTGGACCTTTCAGCAAAGGCTTGCATAAAGGCAGGAGCGATTAGTAACCTTCGTAAATGGCCGAAAGAAACGATCCAAATTGGCGGAATTCACGAGAAACTACAGCCATTCACGCCCTCAAAAAAAAACTAGCGGTCACTCCTTCTTGGCCGCGTCGTCCACTTTTTTGCCGCCCTCCCGCTCACGCCCGCGGCCGACCGGCCAGCGAGCAACAGGAATCAGTCCATTCGTTCCATTGTGTCTATTCACCGGCCCGTAAGCACGAGAACACGAGATGGAGGAAAGAATACAAGGGACAATCATTCGTTTCATTGCTCCTGCTTGCCGTTGCAAGCAATTGAAGCTTTGAGCACGTGAGTAAGTGGCTAGCAAGTGTGAACGAAGCGGAAAATCCGCCGGAATCGCCGTTCGATTCGCCTTCCGCTTTGTTTTTGTGCAATCGAGTCGCAATTATGAGCGGCGGACCTTCCGTCGCTCCAACTTTACATTAGCCGTTGCTCGATTTGTTTCCGCTTGTCGCTGGAGATAATTTCCGCACAAACACGGCGATGAGCGGCAGAAAGAAGTGGTGGAAGGCGAGTCGCGTTGCGTAATCCGTCCACTTACTTATGTTCTTCCTACTCACCCCACCCATCCCTCACTTGCCTCTCGCACTCATCTCCCCTTCGAACACAATGGCGGGCGGAACAAACGAGATGGAAGAATTCGCCGCCCGCCCGCCCGCTCGTTCGTCTCGTCAATCGCCGCCAATTTGCTCCGCCGGCGCCGACCGAACGGAGCGAACGGAAAGGCGAGCGGCTGGACTAATTGGGAGCGGATGAACAGCGGAACGCTTTGTTCGTGATGGATTGAATGTTCGTTGATTGACCCGCTCCTTTGCTCACTCGGCAAGGGCTTGCAAATGACTTTCCCGATTGATATTTCTACTGCCGCAGTTTGAGTGTCGAATTGAAGCGGAACTCACCGTTTTGTGCTCGATTGGGCATAGCGGCAAGCAGAGGACAAACGATAGCTCAACAAGTGGGCATGGACTACAGCGGTGAGCTGCAAGCAGTGATCGTTAAACGTATTGACAAAATTCCTCGAGCACAACAACGCGCAGAACGAGTCATCACAAGAACGCTCGACATTCCCAACCCGTTCGCTCGTTTACCACCCGAGAACAAAGAAAAGGAATGCGGGAATCCGGATGAAACGAACCGCTGGACGAGCAACAAGTCGACTCGGTTAGTCCGTCGGCGAACAAATGGCCCCCGAGCGGGCGAGTGGGCGGCTTTTGGTCTCGCCGCTCGCCGGCCGTTCGCATCAACGGTCGATTTTTGCGGTCGCCGTTTGTCTTCGCGAATTCCCGCATCCTCAGCATCAGCGGAGGGCCGGCGTTCACGACCGCCCGGCGGAAGAAGTCGGCCGAAATCGGGGCGGATGGCCGCCGAGCGGCGGAATGCGTGACCGCCGCCCCCATCCGCTCGCTCGGCCGGCCGGCGGCTTCGGCTCCTCGCCTGCCGACCCAACAGGCCGCCCGCCGCCCGGGGGTCAACAGTCAAATTGGCTGCCAATTGGTCCGCAAAAGCGAGCCGCGAGGGTCAATAGAAAGGCGGCAAGCCGGAGTGAAAGCATGAGGACACGCGAGCGAGTTGAAAGGGGAAGTGGACGGAGGCAGAAATAGATCGGTAATGCGTAAGCGAGTGATCGGAGAGACAAAACAAGAATCCACCGGACCCTGTAGGCTTCAATCAGATATCTACAGTCCTTCCACAAGGTCGCAAATCCATATCGCCTGCTTCCTCTCGTTACTTTCTTTTTGAGGTCGAAACCGTTTATTCGCTCGAGCTCGAGATCCTTCCGCTTGCTCGGCGAATTGCCGAAGACGCCCACCCGCGCGACTCACGCGCGTCCGGCCGCGAAATTCGCTTTTCGGGATTTCCGCCCCGCCCGCCGGCCGACGAGCCGCTCGGGGGCAATCGGCGGCTCTCGAAGACGCGCGAACCGTTTTGCCGCGCGACCGTTTGGGCGCCCAATCGAGCCGCTCCGGTCGGCCGATTCGGGTGGACGGCGCGTGCGCGGCGCGGATTAAATTCGCCGAGCGGGTCGACGGCGAAACAAAGGCGCGCAAATGATGTCCAGCGGACGATGGAGAGTCGCCCGGCCGTCTCGAGATCCCTTCGGACTCGGCCGACCGACCGCCACGCCAACCCGCGCGTCTTTGCGGAGATTCCAAAACTTATTGGAAAGCGGCGGCCAATTCGCGGAGATTTCCACTACGGGCGGCCGACCGCTTCGCTTCGGCGGTCATTCCGCAAATTCGGGCGCGCATTGTTGCTTCCGAGTCGGGGCCAAAGTTTATCGCGCGATTGAATTTGGGGGCAGCGGCGTTCGCTCATGGCGAGCTTTAAAGGAAGTGGGAAGCAGGCACGTGTAAGAAGGAAGAACAACAAGGGCATAAGTTCCGATAGAGTCCACTAATTACTGCTTCAGTAAGGAGCAAGTGGATGCGTAAAGCAGTACTGTTTCATCTCTAAAGAACCCACAGTAAAAACTGCTGCAGCTCGCCCGGCTTCCGCCCCCAAATCAACGTCCATTCGAACGCGAGCCGCCGGCCTACGAATTGCCGGCGGCTCTCGATTGTCCGAAGGGAGAAGAAGGCGAAAATGAGTTTCCTTTCTTCGTTTTATCGACTCAACAGAACTGTGGGCGGCCATACGAATCGTATCGCTGGCCCATCCGGCCGGCCGGCCGGCTATCAGCCGTCGTCCACACACTCCCGCACCGACCGCGAGAAATCCGTGCGGAAACAAACGAGAAGGCCGGCAAGAAATTCGCACAGGCCGACCGCAAAGAAAGGAGCCGAAGTCACGATCTCGGCGGCCATTCCCAACGGAGCGCCCACTCCTCGACGGCGCGGGTGTTGAAAGGATCGACGGCGAAGAAGAAGGCGGTTGATTAATCGCATTTCCGTCCGCTTCGTCTTTGCCCTTCGCATGGATTCGGAGTTGTTTATCTTTCGACTATATAAACCGAAAATAATCGAGCGTTCCGCTTAAAGAAGCTAGCGAGCTGAACGAAGCCCTCGTTTAATTGAAGTCGAAGAAAGGTGGACTACACGCTTCGAGCTGACCTTACTGTTGCCACTTGTCTCTCTTACCTGTTAGCTCAAAAGAAAAGCTGCTCATTTTTCAGTTTCGTTTATTGTTTGTATTCGAGAACAATTCGAACAGGTGCGCGGAACACGGTAGTTGAACATGAAAAGGAGAGCCCTACGCCAATATGCACGAACGAGAAACACGACAGATGAGTAGGTACACGAGACAGGAGTATTCAATTCGGTATGAGGAATAAATGCATGCACAAACAAAAAGAAGAGGGTATATCTGATGAGTGAACAAAGAGCCCGATTGGTGATCGCTACAGTCGCCCCACTACCTCGTCAAACGAACAACAAAGAAGGAAACTAAAAGAATCTAATGGAAGATGTAAACAAAGGAGAAGAACGCAATCAAAACGAAAAGAACGGAGAATTCGACGCGATTCGCGGCCATGCGGGCGGGCGACGGCCGGCGGGGGATCGTCTTGCGGACGGTCGACGAGCGCAACTCGTGGCCGCTGGAGCCGGACGGGACGCCGTTCGACTTGCCGTGCGCCAAGTGGCCGTTCCAACCGGCGGCGCCTCGCGATTCCGCCGGCTTCGTCGCCGTTGCGTTCGGTTTCGCGTCGGATTCGCGAACCGCCGAGTCGAATTGGGCGGACGGACGACCGGCGGGCGCGACTTTGAGCAGCGACTCGAACTGCGCCGGCCGCGAGTCGGCGCTCAGCATGTGCACCACTTGGAGCCCACCGCGACGGCCCGCGTTGAAGCGCAGTCGGTTCCGCTCCAGCACTTGCTCGTGGCGAGACAGGCTGAAACGAACGAAGGATGTGGGTGGAAAGAATGGAGAGGTGATTGCAGTGAACCAAGTTTTAAGCGAAAGCGAAAAATATTGCTGGATCAAAGCATTGCAAAAATTTGGCAGAGGTTTGCCCGCTGCGTTGAAAGAAATTAAGACAAAAAGTAGTAACAAATTCTCGTTCGCTTGCAGTTCGATAAAGACAACTGAGTTCTCTTGACTGGCAACAAAAAACGCCTTATTCTCGCGAAACCCCTTTCGGACGACAAAACCAAAAGAAATCCCGCAATTCGTGTCGTCTTTCGCGAATTTGTTCGTTGCGAACGGCGCCGCCAATTCGGGAGTAATTGAGCGGGGGCGTGAAAAGAAGTGGGTTGGGTTTCGCGGCGCCTCGGTTCGAAATTCGGGCGACGAGTATTCGGAGGAGGAACAAAAAAAGTAAACTGCAAGTCGATCTCGATCCTCTTCAACTTCCAACGGCTCTGTTGCTCAACCGATCCCGCTTACCTCCGCTCCTTGGCCACGTGTTTGCACCAACAGACGAAGACGAAAGGCGATCGTTTGGACAGCTGGCAGGCGGACTGGACGTTCGGCTCCAAGCGCTCGCCCACCACCAGTCGCCGGATGCTCTCCGCTCCGTTTTCGGCGCACAGTTGATCGTCGCCGTAGCCTAAAGAAGCGATGAATCGGGGGGACTTCGTCGTTGAACTCACCGTTCTCCTCGTCTCGCTCCACGTAGCAAAAGGCGACCTTTCGGCCGGCCTCCGCGCACTCCTTCGGGTGGCAGTAGTCGCAGTCCGACTGCTCGCCGGCGCCGCCGTCCGCCGAGTCGTCGCGCGTCGTCGACGCGAGCGAACGCAACGGAATCGACGAGTTGCGGGCGCGCGTCCCGTGCACGGTGGCCGCCGAGCCGAAAGCGACTAGCGGCGGCAAGGCGAGCAGGACGAACAAGAACGAAGAGAACAAGACCGTTCGGCAGATCCGACAAGAAGGAGTCGGTTGATGCGATAGGCGGGGCATGGGCGCAATAATTCAAGGATTTACGGCTGAAAACTCTTGATTTGTTCGTCGTTCATTGACCCGATCGAAATGGAACTCTCAATTAATCGCGCAATGGAACAAGAATATAAGTTGCAGGGCGTAAACCAAGTTTAACGAGCAGAAAAACAGGACAAGCTGCCGGGAAAGCAGGTGCTTTACTCGTTCCCGTTTTCTTCCGCCAATCTCCGACCAGCCCCTTCACATCTTCCGCTTTCCATGAGCACCGCCCACCGTCTACTTACGTCGAGTAAAGGGAAGAGTTCAAACGGACACGCACAATCGTTGCAAAGTTTGAAGAGGCGGAAATCCAAGGGATTTAACGGTCTTGAAGTTCAAGAAGCCGCCCGTCCACTTTCCGTCTGCTTCTTCTGCTTGTGACGTCGTCGTTCGTAATCAAGCGAAAGAAAGGCGGGAAGACTCTTGATGAAGGCGGAAGATGGCGGGCGCCAATTGAACGCGAATTTTGAAGTGAATTTCGATTGAATTCGCGCCTTTGCCGCCCGCTCGCCGAAACGAGGCGGTTGCGTGACAGTTGGCCCTTCCGCGGGAGGCCGACGAACGAAATCGCCGGCCGATCGCTTCCGGCGACCAGTCGGGCGGGCGGCCGGCTTTCTTTTGTTCCGGCCGGCCGCTCGCTCGCTTTTTGTTTGGGCGGGAAGCTCCCGGGCGGAAAGAAGTGCGAAATCCTGCGGCCCCGCCCACTTCGCTTCGATTCGATTCGCTTTGTTTCGATTTAGGCGGGCGCGGCTGTCCGGCGCCCCGATCGGAGCGCAAATTAATTCTCGTCACTCACGATCAACGCATCCTAGTGTCGATCAGAGTGGTGACGCAAACGGGGGCAATGAAAACGGCGGCCGCAAATGAAGAACGAGCGAGGACGAACGGAAGTGTGTTTCGGGGGAAAACAAAGGTAAAACGCGTGTATAAACGGATAAAGCGCTGGAAGACAAGAAGATTATCTAATGTAGCTGCCGGGGAGCACAGTGTCGAAGTTGAGAACAAGGAGCAAAGAACACGACACGATCCTTGCACTTACAGTGTTCTTCAGCTGCCTAACCAAACGTTGAACTCTGCGCAAACAACCCGCAACTAGCCGACAAACAGTCCTTCCCACTAAGCGGAATTGATTTCGCAAAAGCGGGACGTTCGGTTCGTCGCCTCGGGCACCCGCCGTTCTCCGCACTCCTTCTCGACGGTTCGCCCGCCCGCTCGATGGCCACTTCTCTTTAGCGGACTCTCGTGTTTGCCGTCGGGACTCCCGAATTCTCGACCGTCTTCTCTCGATTTCTTCCGCCTTCCCGCCCGCCCGGCCCGACTTCAAGTGGCGATCTTGACCGTCGACGTGCTCGAAAAGCCGCCGTTCGATGAAATGCCGAGATGTATGGTGCGCTCAGCGGGGACAAAGTGGAAATCGAGTGAGAGTGTGAGAAGAAAAAAGCTGTTCGAAGCTTCCAGGCCGAACGGAATGAAATCTCGGCCGGAGTGTTGAAGAACTCTCTGTATAAGCAGAGCGAAAAATCTCTTGGCTCGTCAAAGAGAGATCGGATGGCGGCGATAAGCGGCCAAACGCCCGCCTCAAAGTGAATAAATGGATTGCCCAACGCAAACAAAAACGCCGTCTTGACGGAAAGCGAGGGCTTCCGCCTTTCAAACGGGACAGAAAGGGCGTTAATGGCCGAAGAGATCACAAAGCTCCCAGCAACTATTGATGCGTGTTTGTGGCACTTCCGCATTCATCGGCTTTGCTTTGAGTCTGTGCTCTTTCCAGCCCGCAGTCGAAGACTCGTGTTTCCTACTGCAATTGACAGCCGTCGTTAACTGAACGCACTCCTTGTTCGCGTGCCCATAAGACACGCGGACAACCACCTAAAGAAGCGCACAACGTTCGTTTCCGTGAGAACAATGGGTAAATGTAGGCGCGGAATGCGTGTTCCATTGTTCATCAAATAAACAACGTAACGCGGCGCTGAACATAGTCGAAGGTTTCCGGCAAAGCACAGTGCGAAACTCCCAATTTAGCAATCGAAAAGTGCAAGCGGCCGATTCCAAAGCAAGGCAACTGGATTCCACTGCGCAATAAACGAGACAAGCGGAAGTGAAAAGAAGGGCCGAATGCGGGCTAGTTAACTGCGAGTAAAACGCGGATTCACGCGGACGAGCGAGCAACTGCGCGCGAATTAGACCCCCAAATGGATTGAATGAGGACGGGCCGAAAGACGAGCCGATATTTTCATTGCGGCCAGTGTTCAGTTGCGGCTTGGACACACCAGAACGAAACAAACGCCGCTCCTTGCGCCCATCACAAATACTCGAAACAACATTCGAGCAACACCAACTAACTTGAGAAGTCCAAAAGGCCAAACCGAAACCAGAAACGATTGGTGTCAATCCCGTGTTTCGAACTCCGTGGAGCGGATTTCCGCGGGTAATCGAGTGGATGAATGCGAGAGAAAGGCGTGAGTGAAGGCACGAGTGCGTGAAAGCGGCCGCTTGTCCGCTGGCTTGCGTATGAATGTGTGAGAAAAACGGCCGCAAATGAACACACGAGAAGAAAGTTGGTTCGTGTTCTTTGGATTAACGAAGTAAGCGGAGCGGAAAGCTAGAAGAAAGGATTATCCGGCGACTTTCATCAAACAAAGCCAACTGTTAGCTCATTGACTTTAGAACTCGAGTTAAACTTCAAAAGAGAAGAACAAGAGCGGGTGTTTGTTTTAAACGACCTCATCAATCGACACGCTCGTTAGCCGGCCGGCCGGCTTGATTTATGCTCCGGGCGCCGAAGCGGCGTGTAAATCGGGCAGTACGGAAGTGAATGGATGAAAAGAAGTCATGAGATCACGCCGTCATGAGCAGCAGGAGCAACCCCGTAGCCAGTGCTAAAGAAGAACAAAGTAGCGAGCATTCTTTGTTTGTTTATCGGGTTTTGTACGTGCAAAATGCATCCAAAACGGGCGGCCAAACGGGCGGCCAATTGGAAAACACTTGAACGAACGGGAGTCGACGACGAATTCCTCCCGACCGCTTTCTTGTCGCCCACTTCTCCGCTTTCAACGGCCGCTGCCCAGCACTCAACGGCGAACCACAAGTCCTCGACCAGTCCATGCACTGGGTAACGAGTGGAGCGAACAAACTGCTTGATTCGTGGTTCAAAACGGCGAGCACGTGGTGAGGCACGTGGCGGAAGAACGCGTGAAAAGACTCGTAAATTGAAGACTTCTTGCAAGGATGACGCCAAAGAAAGGATTCCAGGGTAACTCTTGATGTGAAGACACCTCAAAATCAAACCATGTCTCTTCAACAACCAAACGCGGCCGTGGAAAAGGTCACCCTCCTGTTCGATTCGCTTCGAAACGAACGTCCCACGGGACCATTTCGAGCTCGACTTCAAGCGAACGCTAATTACTCCTTCACACGCCCGCCACTCGCCGGGGGATTCGGGTAACAAACGAAGTGGCATCATTTCGTTCCCAACGGACATCCGGCGAACGAGTCCGCATTTGTGGTCGAAGGAATGTGAAAGCGAACACTGGGTTGGTGCTAAGTGTTCTCTCGGTGAGATTCTCGAGTGTTCGCATCGTCGGAACGGTCACGGATGCTCCGTTGGACTCATGCCTCGTTTCAACCTCGAATTTGACCATTTTGATCGAGTAAAGGCGATAGAACACTGACAAATCAATGCTCGGATCGTTGCATTTATCGAACACAGGAACGTCATTACAGCCCAACAATTCTCCATTGTCCCGTTCATCCAATTGTCCAGCAAAAAAGAAGGCAAACTGGCGAACAACGGAAACGTTCTTTGTTCTTCTCCGTTGTGTCCAACAACAACAGACATCCGGTGATTTCATTACCGTATTTTTGGGCACAAAGAAGAATTCAATTGGAGGAAGATGAAAACGGAACAGCGTTTGAAAATCAGAGAGTTTCACGCCCCACAGACGACGAGCACGTGAACGGCAGCCGTAAAAAAGGAAACAAAAGAAAACAAACGTGTAATTCGATTCGAAACAAAACGGGCTGAAAAGAAGTGCGCCTGTTGCAAAGCGGCCGCAAAATTCGATTCAACGGAGACTGCGCGCCGCCGTTCGCTCGGCGCTGCGCCGTTGTTCTTTGGAGTCCGGCGGCCGAAGAGCGGAGAACAAAGGCGATCGGCGGAAGGCTACGAAAAAGCGAGTGGACATCGAAGAACGAGCAGAGATGACGTGCACGGCAAGAGTTGCAAAAAACAATGGCTTCAATTAACGGGAACAAAACCGAGTGGGAGTGAAAGAGAAAACATTCACGACATCAACGCAACAAAAATCCTTCTTCTTTCCGCTCGGACCGCCGGCACCTCGCTGCCGTTCCGTTCGAAACCGCCGGAAACCGAAAAGCGGAACGTCCGGGAAATCTGCCAGCGGACGCGCGAGGCGGAAGCCGAAAATGAATGGCGGGCGGGCGCGCAGTGAGTAATCGAGAACAAAGAGCACACTCCATTTTTCGGCCGCCACATCCGCCCGCCGTTCGAGTCCCAGCGGGGACGAGCGTGGCGGACGGCGTGGGGAAGTGAGTGATCATCGGCGAAAGAAGTCGAGCGGCCATTTTCGGACGGTCGTTTTTGCGGCGACAAAAAGCAACTTCTTTCTCGGGGCTTTTCGGAAACGATGAGAAGAAAGCGGTGGTCAAGAAATGGGATCGGGTTTCGTTCACGCCTCCTTCTCCGCGTGAAGCCGCGCGTTTGTGTGGGCGGTGCGGGGTCGAAGCCGTCCGGCAAGTTCGAAAACAATGAAACATTTGCGCGTTGACCGCAACTTTTCGACCGGCTCGTGCTGGGCAGGCCACGCGCGAACACACGGCGGTCAGCGCAGAAAGTCGGCCGGCGGTTCGCTTGTTGAATCGATTCGAAACATTCGCGCTTCGAGCGTTGCAAGTCTCTTTGCTCCCCGCTGTAACGGCGCCCGTCGATTCCCCGTCTACCGTTTTCCGAACAGCATCGAGTGGACTTCGAGTGCCGGATCGAACGTCAACCAGATCAAACCCAACTGCCCCTCGTTCGATTCAATCCGAATTTATTTGATGGTCTTTCGCGCCATCGTCTGCCGTCGGCGTTCTTTGATCTTCCGCACAAAAAACTTCGAATGGACAGCCCGTCAAGGAGGGTGAGGGATTCTCGCGGCGGCTGCCGAGGTGATAAACGAGACGAACGGCCGCTCTTTGGCATTTGCGCACGGAACGGATGGGTGGGCGGGCGCTTACAAAGCGGCAAGTGGGATGGAAAACCAAGCGTTTGAGTTCATTTATCTGATTTATTCGACCAGCTCTTGTAAGCGGTTAGTGCAAGCAAAAGAGACTGACGCGGGATACACTGGAAGGCGTCCGTGCGAACAGGGTTGTATATTTACTGCAAAAAAATTGAGAACTACCTGCTACGAATCGGATCAGTGGAGATAAAAGGAATGTTGTCATAAGTAAATTAGAGTAGATCGGTCGTAAATGAAATCAAGGTCTGAATCTTCTGTAGTGTGTGCTCAAGGGCTACTTCGCGCTGCTCGCTCCTCGCTCAATTCCACGCGGTCCGTTTGACTTGAAACTGAGTGGCGGAGGACCCGCCCGCGTCCTGCGTGTCCCGACTGCGAATCCCGAGCATCGTTTGCCATCGCATCAGCGCGCGCTGCAGGTTGTCGGAGACCGCCAGCCCGGGGCGTGTCTTCGACATCTTAACGACTAATTAGAAAGAAGGGGAGGACGAACGCACCATCTCGCTGACTTGATGCAACGCCTGCATCCGCGTGATCCGCTGCGTTTGCATCAGGTAGGCGGCGACGAAGGCGGGCGCCCGGTTGCGGCCCTTCATCGAGTGGATCAGCACGCATCTGCAAGCGGGTGGGTGAGTGACAGCCTTGAAAATAACTGGCGTATTCGATTTGGTTTAATACTATACGTAAGCACCCTATACTCTTCCAGTTCTTCAGTTTGCCCCTTCTGCCCCTTTGAGAACTCACTTGCCGCCCACGCGCGCCTTGCGAATGATGTTGATCAAGTCGGTGAAGTACGTGATGATATCGGCGCGTTGCTGCAATCCTTCGAGATTGAGTGAGTGGAGAAAAGAACGCACCTGGTCGCTCAACTCGACGCGAACGTTCGGGTCGCTGTCGTCCTTCAAACTAATGCTCATCGTCATGCGCGAGTGGGCGGTCTTCCGCGAGCACAAGCACGGGCATTCCGGCCGTAAGCGGGAGAAACTACAACTATATAATTCGATTAGATATTCAACAAATTCTAACCGATAGATCGCCTCGGACTCCTCGCCGCACAAATCAATGATGTACTCAATGTTCAGACGACACAAGAGGTTCAAGTTTTGGACCGCTTGAATCCCGCCGCAGAACACGAGGTCGTCCACCTTCAGCAAGCGTTAGAAGAATGCAGAGGGTGTGAACTCACCTGCCAAACGAGCTCGCCCAGGTACGAACTGCGCGGGCGGGGGTACGAGTTGTCTTCCTCGGGCTCGTGGGTTGCGCATCTCCACATCGCCTCGCCGCGCGTGCGATGGTGCAACGGCGAGCGGGATGCCTGAAGTTTGAAGAAGTTAGAGAAAATGGGGTTGGTTGCGGCTGTGAAACAGAGTTTGCGCATGATCTTGTTCACTTGCTAATATTATTGTTTTGTAGCGGTTTCAAAAGTTTCTTTATCGTTCGAGGCATGTGCCTTCTCGTCACGAAGACAGCTCTCCCACATCTCCTCCCTGCCCTCGTCTCTTCGCTTACCGCTCGAGCAGCCACGGTCGCGACGACAGTGGACAAGTTTGGGGTCGAACGCGTGGACGTGAGCGACATTTGACTCATCTGCGAATTCAGTTCCTCCTTTCCGTTAACATCTGCAATCGTAGTCGAGTTGGAAGAACAGCCAAGACGTCACTCACTCGTCTTCTTGCTCCCGTTCTCCACTTCCTCGTCGCCCGCTTCTTCTTCCTTCGATTCGGCCACATTTTCATTGGGATTGGCCGGCTGGAAGCCGCTGGTGCCGGCCGCCTCGTCTTCCGGCTGCTGCGACATCGTGATGATCGAATTCAAGCTGTGCAGACTGTCGCCTCGCTTCATGTACAGGTGGATGTGCCGCGTGTCCAGCACCGAGTAGGTCGTGGACGTCGACTGACGCGACTGCGAGCGTCTGCAACAATCGAATGAATATGGAATTAAATATCGTAAATACTTACTCATCTCCACTGCCGACGCTGCTCATGCTCAAGTGTCTTCCACGCGTGGTAATCGATTGGTTGAGCGGGCCGCCGGGCAGGGAAATCGAGTAGTCGTCCGAGCCTGCAAGCAGTCCGAAAGATGAGTGGGAACGTGCAATAAATCGTTGGAGCTAAACAGAGGTCACTCAGTTCATCGAACAATGAGAGCGCAACTAGAAGCAAAACAACTGCAACAATCCTGCTCAAATACTCCCCACATTTCACCCATTTTTATCCAATTTCTCCTGCAAACTACGAGATTTCTCGTTTTTGTCCACGTGCCCTCTCCATGTTCTTCGAATGTCGAAGTGTGCGTCCAGAAATGGAATCATTTCACCGGTTTAATCGAATCGCGCCGACTTTCGGAGGTCAATGACGCCGTTCGGCTGCCATTTTTGACTCCCGGTTGGACGTTTGCTTCTGCAGCTCGAGCCGCAGCACACACGAGAACAAAGAACGCTGTGCATAAGAAAGCAGAGAGAGAAGAAGTTACTTGCGTAACGAAAAGAACAAAGCAGCCGTTGCCTACGAGTAAAAAAGAACTGCTGGACTCAGAAGAAAGGTCGCTGGCTTCGAGTTCCTCCACTGCACAATGAGCAGCCGTCCATCCCTCCGCATCGCTCAACCCGCTCGTTCGGCTCGCCCGCCTGCGCATTTGCTCGTCGCGTCGGCTACAGTAAAACGAGCTCGTCCAGCCGCCTAATTGCCGTCCGTCGATCCGCCAAGTGCGTAAGCAGCCGGCTGCGCGCACACCCCACCGACCGCTCGACGAACGTCATCGAGCGGCGCGGAACGAAGAAAAAGAATGTTCTTGATGGGATTAGACGGCGGCGAGAGCGGAACGACGCCGAGGAAATCGAGCCGCCAGCCGGCCGGTCGGCTGGTGGAGCGGCGAGGTCGTTAAATCCGATTGCCACACGCTACCCACCGCTCCATTTCAAGTGGTTGGACGAAAAGTAAGTGAATAAGAAGCCGGCGGAACGAAAGCGGCGGGAAGCGCCGTGTAACGAAGTCACCACTCGACGCCAAACCTCAACCGAGCGGTCGATCTTCTCCTCTCCGCAATGAACGAGAGCGAACGAGTTCGGGAGTTCAGGTGCGCAGGATTGCGTTGTTGATCGGAAAGGTCAAAAGCTGGCATTGCATCTTGCAGACTAGAGAAGAGAACGCAAAAAAGAAGACAGGGGTTGCTACACGTTTTAACTCAGCGATCAATTGCTAACACAAAGGCCTTCCTGGCATCTCCGTCCCTTCGCTGCAAACCATCGTGGAACAATAGCCTCGCTGCACCCCCTTGCCACCATACGGCGGCCGAATCACGTACGCGCACGCTCGCCGGCGAATCCAAACCTCAAACTCTTCGCTTCGGCGCCGAGTGACGAAACTCGAAACAAAACGCGACGAATTTGGGGCGTGTGAGCGAACGGGCGGCGGGCAAACGTCAAGCACGCCTCTCCTTTCAGCCGCTGCTGGTCGTTTGTGAACCCGACGGGTTTTCGTGCGGCCGGGGGAAACGACCGTAGCCGGTGAAGTGAACGCACGTAGGTGTTCGTTTGCTCGTTCGAAGCAAGCGGATCGCAGCAAAAAAAAGTGTGGGAACAAACAAGAGTGCAGTCTTGATTCGAATTGGGTTGATTCGTTCGACAAGTGGATTGAATGGATGGGGATGGTGGACGAGTCGATGACGTCATGAGAGAAGAAGCTGCTAACGACTGACTACCGTAACAACGGCATGGCTCCGCTCCCACAATGTTTGTGGTCGTCAAGAGAAAACTAAAGCGTTTCCTCGATTCAACACTCAAAGCAGCACTTCTCGACACAAACCGAATGGCCGCACTTCGCCCGAAACCTCTCAATCCGCCGACTGAACGCGTCGACCAACGGAAGACGGCCGCCCGACCGTACGCTCCTCTTCCTTCGAATTTCAGCTGCCGGCCGTCGAAAACAAACGCCCGGAGGGACGTCGTTCGTGCCACTCGACCGGCCGGCCGACCGCCTCGAAGCGGCCGGCTTTGAGGTGTGATCCCCCGACTTCGAAGTCGACGGCCGACAACGAGCGAGCGGCTGTCGCCCCGCAGCGAACAGGTGAATTTAATCGAATTCGCCGTCCTCCCCGCTCGTCGATGTCAATGCCCGAAGGGCGCACAGGTCGGCAAGCGAGCACTCGGCGGAGAAGGGAACGAGAGCGAACGAAAGGCTGCTGTACGGAGAGAGCGAGTAGCTTTTGATTGAGGGAAATGGCGGTCAGAACAAAGAATGTGCAGATGAGAAGAAAGGAACACGCAGTTGTCTTATTTTGCTCCATAAAACGAAAAGGGAGATTGCCTGCCGATCAGTCCTGCGCACGCGCATCGACAAGTTCCATGCCATTTTCGGCATCAAAACAAGAGACTCACCCGTAGTGATTGAGTAAATCCGCTGCCATTGCCCAACTGTTCGGGGAAAACCAAACGAGCGGGGCAGAAGGTTGCGGAAGAGGCGGAACTTGACCAAGTCGATCGCTTCTTGCATTTCGTTTCAAATCGGAGCAGATGAGGAGTGAGGGAGCGGCTGAACAGTGGAGAAGAAGTGAGACGAAATCGTTTCGATTCGCGGGCACAACGACGGGCGAGCGAGGCGACGCGACCGACGGCGGGCGGGTGTTTTCGAAGCGAACGACGAAAATACGCCGAACGAGCTGAATTTTCGAGCAGTTCGGCAAACGACGACCAGGCAGCGGGCAGCGAGGAGAACGCGACCGAAATAAGTAAGAGTTTTGAAATCTATTGCAGGGATCGCTTATGAGTTGGGCGAGTCAAGTGGAGTCTACCGATGAGACGCCTTTCCGCTCTTGATTGTGAGTTCCTTTGAACCAAACACACGACCCTTGCGAGCAACAGTCCGCACTTATTCGCTAGGTAAGACGACTGCAAGATGCCCACGGAAAGACCTCAACAGCCGCCCGAGCTGCCGCCCAACCGCGAGCAAATGCCAAGGGCCAGTTTGTACGATTCGTCGTCCAAATTCGGAAGCCAGGACAAAGAAAGCGGGGAATGACGAAGTCGACCTTTGCGAATCGCCCCCAAACTCGTTTGAAATCGCAGCTGTTCGTCCGCTTGCGCTGACATTTCCGCGAATTCGAAAGAACGCCCGCATTTGGTCTTTGATGGCGTAGGTAATGGCCGTTGCGCGCAGAAGCGGTTTGCGACGAGAAGAGAGCTACTTTTGTTGGAGCGGGCAAGAAAACATCCGAGCGGTTAGGAAGAGCGGAGAGCAGTTATAAGATCGAGAAAGTCGACTGCAAGAGCGACTTTGATTGCAGCTGGAAGAGGGTTCAATGCCGTGATGGAAAGTCTTGCGGCCGCAGTTGCTTCAGCTCTGTTGCCCCACAACTCCGGCAGCCGCCCGCAGCCCCCCGCCGAATGAAAGCAATGACGAGAACCCGCTCCTTTTTATCCCAAGAATATCCTCTTCTTCGGGGCAAATTACATAGCAATTAAGGGCATCTTGCGGGCATCCGGTGCCCTTCTCCCCGCTGCTCCCGTGTTTTGCTCGCCGGTAATTTCGGAGGAGCGGCGATCTTCCGTCGATTTCGCAGCAAACTTCCGGCGGAAGTCGCTAATTTGAGCTGCTGTGTGGGCGGACGGACGTCAGCAACCGCAGCTCCCTAATCACTACCTCATTTGCTCTTCGTGAGCCGAGTGGGTCAAAAGAACGACGCACACATTCAAAGAAAGTAAGACGTAAAGCATTCACTCTTTGTTTTACTCGCTAGAAAACTCCGATGAACAGGCATCCCCCCGTAAAGCGCGTAAAATTGTGCGTTTGTTCGTCAGACTCGCAACCTCAACTTTTTAGCCGTTGGACTGATCGAGCTGAAATTTTTTCTGGCTAGAGGAAGTCGGATGCGCGAAGTCTGAAAATGTGCATTTCGACCGACGGCGGGCACGTTGAACGTTTTGTGCCGACGTTCCGCACCGTACCGTTCTGCGCCGCCGTTCAAATTCCCCCGCCCTGTGAACAAAAAGATGCGCCTTGAAAGGAGGAACATTTTATCTGTTGATTGCATCACCAGGAAATGTTGTTGAAGAAACTTGTGATCGCCCAAAGTCGAAAAGGTCAAGGGCAAAATCGAAGAGGTCTACACTCGAATGCGTCGTTCTCGGCTCTCCGAATTTTATTCAAAAAACTAAAAATAATCCTATCTAGAAAAAGGTCTGGCGCATCTTTTGATTTGCAATTTGTGTCAATTAAATGTCGCTTTTACAACGAGAAATTCGACCGAAAATGTTGTGTCGGTTGGAAAACTTGAAGCGAATTTTAATCTCGTCGTTCTCATCGACTGTCAGTCGTGTCAATACGTGCGCGGGCTCATTCAAAAGGGCAGAATGCGGGCTATACGATGATGTGCAATTTGTTGTCGTTCTTGGCCCACCTGGCCGCTGGGGTCTACGCTAACCGAACCCTTGATATCGCACAAACACCGGGCGGGTTTGGAGATGCGTGAACGGAATCTCTTGAAACTTGGCAGAAACATCGAGCACGTAGTTGCTCTGCTTACCACCGTTTCAGATTTTTCAAACACTTCGTTGCCGAAGAGGAATGGATTGTTTTGTGGTGGGGTTCTGCACTCCGGCTTTGCGGCAGGTTTCTTCGGTTGCCGCTGCCGCTCTTCGCTTTTTTCTACTTGCTGGCATCAAAACAGAAAACAGACTATTGAGCGTTGTTTGCGGGTGGCGGGTGGCACTGTGCGCGCAGTTGTACTGGAAGACTGCATTCGCGTGCAACCGCAGTTCGGATCGGGTTTCATTGGGACCGTAAGAGCGTAATGGACGGACAGAGCTGTGTCTGCTGAGTAACGGCTCGTCCGCCGAGCTTTCATTAACCCAAACATTTGTGAATCGAGGTTCAGCGTTCTCCCGTTGCGACGAGAACGTGCTTCGTGAAACAGAGTCTACAAAACCATTCGATACGCACCTGTCTAACGACACCCCCAGCTGGGGACGGCGCGAAGCGCCGTCAACCGCTGGTTGACAAAAAGAATCAGATAAGGCGGGTTGATTGATTCATGTGATTAAATGCGCCTTGTTCGCTTCTGCTCACTTCGGCTCAAATTTTTTTTTTTTTAGGACAAATTTAGTTCCACACTCAGCGGGTTTCCGCGGTGGAGCGGCTGCCGAAGCGGCCGCGGAATTGGCTACTACACCCAGCCGAAGCTTGCGGTCGCCGAGCCGCGTGGGCGAGTGGGGCGCGGTGGGATTCGAACCAACATGCGGCGCCAACCCGACGGGAAGTCCGACCGCCTACCAGCTGAGCCACCACCGGCCCCACTTCGGCTGACCTCCCTCTTCTTCCGTCCCACCAGATCATTTCGCAACCAACCCTTTAAACAACCGTCCCCGCAAACTCACTTGTCGACGACGAGTACATGGAGAAGGCGGTGGACATTCGCGAATGCGGCGTGGACGAAGGGCCGGAGCGGGTGCGGGAGGCGGCGGCGGTCATCCGGCGGCTCAATGGGCCGGCGCGCATCCCCACCGGTCGGGGGCGCGTGCTGGCGAACGGTCGGCCGTTGATCGGATTGTGGAGCGTGCTCGGCGGTGCGCCCGCCTTCAGCGACTGCGTCGACTGGGCGACCTTGGCGGCGGCCATCGCGTGCGCCGCCTCGAGCGCCGCCCGCGACGCGGCAGAAGTCGGGAGCGGCGGGTGTGCGGCCGCCGACGTCGACGGTCGCGGGTAGAACGGCGAGGAGGGCGGCAGCCGGTGGTTCGGGTTCAGCGAGGAGCGGTGGTGATGAGGCGGATGATCTATTGAGTGCACTTCCAGCAGCTCGTCCGGTGGGATCGGCGAGTACAAGTGCGACGAGTCCTCGTCCTCTTCGATCAGCCGCCGGTCGTCGTCCGCGTCGAGCGGGCGCTTCTCTTCGGCCGCCTCCGCCTCGAGCAGGTGATCGTGGTGCCCGTCGCCGCTGGAGTCGCTCGAGTAGCCGCTCCCGCCGCACGGAATGAGACCGCGACGACGCGACATGCGAGCGGGCGAGAACGCGGGAAGCTGCAGGGATTCGATGGTGAGTGCGTTGAAGAGATGGGTGGCTGAAAGCATCGATCGATTAATGAGTGCATAACGGTGGAGGACACGGCTCGAGCGAGGCACGGAATGAACACGTGCGATGGAATGAACAATCGAATGGTAACACGACGGCTCCAAGTCGCCCTTCAACTCGTAACAAAGCGATTCGATTTGATTTGCGGACCATTCGATGAGTGCGGCGCAAAGCTACGAACCGTTGATCAAACACGGTCGTTGCGAAAAGAAACGAGAGCAGGAAATCCGACAGAAATCATCATTTCTCACCCGATTGTGTCGAGCGGGCGCGAAGCCGAGAGCGACGAGAAGAAGCGAGCGAATTGTACAAAAACAAAACCGCCGACTCGTGCCCGTTGCGACGACAACCGAGCGGAAGGACGAGCCCGCAGCTCCAAACGAATCGTGAGTCTTCTTCGCCGCTTCGCGTAGTTTCGATCCACCGGCACAATTCAAGTGCACACTCCACGCGGGACGGTTGGGTAGCTCGAAAGAAATGGGACATTCGGGAGTGAAAAACGAGAACGTTGGGAAAGGCATGGGAATGAATGGGCAACGCCAAGGAGTATGCGACCACGAGACGGCCGAACGGAGCGAACGACGAGAGGCGATGGTAGTTGCGAACAGGCTGAAGGAAATAAGGCCCGTGGAGCAACAGTAGAAGAGAGCAGAACGAAGGAATTTGAAGCATGACAGGCACGAACTCTCAGAAAGCTGTGAGAGTCACGAGTGAGGCGTGGGAATCCCGAACGGCGAAGTTCGAGAACAAAATCGAACCGCGAGCAAACAAACAAGCGGGATGACGAAACGGAGACGAATTTTCCCGTCGATTTCCTCGGAAAAGCCAAGGGATCAACGAGATCCCCGTGCTTCAAGGAAGGACGGGAGATCACGATGGCAACAAAAAGCGCAAAGAATTCCCGCTCGGTGGCCCGCCAGTCGGTTCGTTTGGGCGCGAAACGGCGGTCGCAGCGGCGGTCAGTAACTCAATTCTTCTTCCGCTTCTTTGCTGCTAAAGTGGGTGCTTTCGGTTTCGACATCCATTCATCGCACTTGATTTGTGCACGCGTTGAATGGTGGGTGGAAAAGCGGGTGGACGTGGGTTCAGGCAACCATTGCACAAAGAACACAAAAATTGAGTTGATTGAAGATGGAACGTTCGAAGAGGACTGCGGAGTGGGCGCAAGGCAGCTGGGAGTACATAAGAAGCAAAAATAGAAGCCACAGTGTTGTTAAGAAACGGCATAACGAAACAATCAATGGCTACGATTCCCGTGCTCGCGATGCAACAAGCGCGACAACAAAGCTAGCTGACTCGATTCTACAAGTGAGTAAAAGTGCAAGCAAGCAACTCACTTCATTTTCTATGGCCGTCGATGTCGCCGGCTGCTTCACGAACTTCTTCCGTCCGCAACTCCCTCTCGTTCACCCACCAACTCCGCAGACTTTCGAACGGACAAACGAACGAAGGAACGGCCGAGAGGCAAACGAACGAACGAGAACGAACGAAAGCACGGCCGTCGTAAAAGGGCGGCCGAAAAGGAGCGGCACTCGAACGGGATTACGGGGAGTTATTTTCGGTTCGTGAAGGTCCGCGAACTCACGTACCCACGAGAGGGGAGAGGTGAGTAAACGGATGCTAGTGGATTTGTTCGAGGAGAAGCCCGAGATTAGTCGAGGCAAAGAGCGAAGAACGCGTGAAATGGTTGGGAGTTGCACATCTTTACCGATGAATATAGGACAAAGTGGAAAGCGGAGAGGTAACGGGCAATAATCCATGACAATAAATGATTCCAGTGAACTGAATTGATCCTACAATCTCCCATTTCTTCCTCAATCTTCGCTTGCTCCCCGCACTTTCTTCTCATGAAATCACCGGCGAGACCAAAGCTCGCGTGGACATTTCGGCGCGAAAAAAGCCGCCGAATGGCGGTGGTGGAGGCGGCCGGCGGCCAAGCGGGCGGCAGCTGAAGTCTGCAGCGCGAAAAGCGGGCGGGCGGAAGGTCAACCGCCTGCTGGTCATTTCGTCCATTCACTGGCTCTCGACGGAATGAAAGAGCGGGTACAAGGAGCACAGGACGGGTCGGGCACTCCAGCCAGCTCGTTTCGTTTTCACGTGCCTTCTTCAGCTCAAAAAAGTTTGGAGACCGTCCCAAAACCCCGCACGAACTAAACGGTGGCCGCCGGTGACTTCTGTTCCGTTCTGCCTTTGCTTCTTCCTTCGTCGAACTTTGGACACTTGGTCGTCGAATTGATCGCGTTTGATTCGGATTCAATCTCAAATTTTAGCGCATACTTCGAGCGAGATATGAATCAAAAAAGGTCGACGCATACGGAAGTGCGAAGAAAGGACAAACAAGCAGCAATGATCCGCACTGCTCACCTGCAAGACCAACTGCTGCTTGCAATACGGTGTGGTCCTCTCGATTAGGCGGACAAACACGAGACCACACTCCGAGGAGAAAACTTTGGACTCGAACAGGAAGCGTGGCGAACTAGGGGGAAGGCTGAAGATTGCGGGAGGGCACGGAAGGTGCCGCCGGTGGGAGCCGCGTGCCGGGTTTGCAGGCACGCAATGCTTCGTTTTCGATTTCTTGAGCAAACTGAAAGTATTAGCGCAAAACGAACTCTTTGATTGTTCTTTTTTACGCTGGGAAAACCGCTACGATTGTCGATTGATACCGATTGTTGTTCGCGGTTGCTATCGATCACACATTTCGAGCATAACATTCCACTTATTCCCACTTGCTTCCATTGACTCCATCGTTCTTTTCCGCTTTCCAAGGAAGCAACAGAGACCAACGGCAATCACAAACATCTCCGCGAATTCCGAATTCCATCCGCCTTTTCGCCCGCTCCGTCCGCTTCCTCCGTTTTGTTCGTTGGGAGCAAAACACGTGCACGTAGACCGGTCGGCACACAACTTGGGCGGGCGGGCGGGCGGTTGCCTTGGAAATTTTAATGAGCAGCCCAATCGGTCGCCAATGTACCTATGGACCACAAGAATTCTTTCGGCTTCTGTTTGCTGGAATTCGAGGAGAGGAATGCGGAAGGCAGCGAGCGGATTCCCTCGTAAAAATTGATCGCAGTTCGTGACCCAACGGAATTTGTGAATTGCGGAAGAAACGGGTGGATTTCGTGTCCACGTGTCATTCACTCACTTCCGCTCTCCCAATGACCGTTCACTAATAAATTACGCTAACGGGATCACGGAAATTCCAACAAACGATAACCGCATTCCATCGGATTCCGCCGAGTTACGCCTAATCACGTCTAGTTTCCGGTGGACTTCCGAGCAACACCACTGAACGATCGACTGTTCTTTAAGAGAAGTTCGTGGCCTTTCCGCCAAGCAGCTCCACTCAATACAAATCGGAAAACACAGTGCTTTTTGCATAAAAGAAGAGATTATGACGAAAGATTGAGGAGGCGAGAAGGTCGTTGCTTGTGTTGAGGGTGCAGCAAGAAACGAGGAACGCGTGGATTTCGGTGAAGAATGTCAAGAATCAAACGAGAGAGCAAGTGTTGAAAGCGAGCGGAGAGCAGCAAATTAACGAGCTGATTTGTCGATAAACGCACTACACAATGACAGGACCCAAGATGAATTGACGATTAATAACTTCGACTTCGACGCACTAGTCACGACAAATCTACCTTCTTCTTTGAAGGCCGACCGTTGCCTTCTCGTAAGAATCGAGCGAGATCATCGCACAAATCGAAGATTCTCGCAATCCGCCGCCTACAATCGCGAACAAAACAAAGAAGAAAGAAAGCGGGCGTAAACGAGGCCGAGTGTTCAACAGTCGGGCAAAACGACGTCACCACGTGCCCGTGTAGGTGTTTGTTTGGGCAATAAACCAACGGCCACTCACTCTCGTGCGGGCGTGAATGCGGTGTGATTTGATTACGGGAAAAAGTAAGCAGAAATGAAAGGGAAATTTGGAGTTTTAACAATGGGAATCCCGAGAAGTACGGCGACAGTGAAACGGCAAGGGCAAAATACAATGGCGTCTCCTTTACGACAAAGTAAAGACGGAGATTAATGCACCATCTGTAACTTCCGTTCGCCACCCTTAGCCGATGACACAACGAAGACGACGTGTAACGTCAGCCCATTTACAAAGCTCATAACAAAAAAGAACGATTAAAATACAACGCTGGGTTGTTGGCGCTGTTTTCCCGCCCGAATTTCGCAAATCCAGCGATCAAACAGCAAACAGCACGCGGAAGAGGAGTGCGTGGGGGCACAAACGCGTGATTAACGAGCAGGAAAAACGGTGAACCGGCCATTAGCTTTGGACCTCCAGTCAGCCATACCCTTTCTTCTGCCTTTTGCCTACGTTTCACGGTCACTAACAATCTTCAAAGAAGACACTCCTTGGACTCTTAGCCATAAGAAGTCACCAGTTCGTTGATTGCGGGCTGCAAGAGCAAAACTCAAACGGAAGACGGAATGAGTACCTTAAAAGTGCATAAGACTCGTCTTCAGGTTGCAGTCAAAGCCCAATCATCACTCACTTCATACGTAGTCGACGCGCCGTGCTGCCTCACGCTCTTGCTTTTTGGTCGTAACTCTTCTTGCTCTGGAGTCGGCGTGAAACTTGGATAGGAAACTGCGGAGGAATAAACCGATCTTTTACTTGGTAGTTTCCTCGAAGGCATGCGACCGAGTAATGTGTCTGTTTGTGGGTAAGTGATGAACGGAGGTTGGCTCCTGTCCAATCACTCCGTCTTATTTCGTGCCTCTTTCATCTCCGCCGTTTCGGGAGCCAATTAGTCGTCTTGCACGCCGAATACGCGCCGAGATTCCGCGAACTCGTGACGTTGCAGGCGGCTGGCGGCCAAAAGCGGTCAATGAGCAAAGGTGGGCAGCGGCGACGATCCCGCAATGTTTTCGCTTTTTGGGTGGTCCGACCAGTCATCATTCTAACGTCTTGCTTTCAGTTTGTTGCGTAAGCGGCTGACGTTATGTGTAGGGCTTTATTTTGAATACGAGAGACAGAACAAACAGCTTACTGGCCAGCATTTTGCTATGGAAACGAGAGTGATCGTTCGTACGGGGCAGATATGTGGGCCATTGGATAGAACAGCAAGGGGACGTGCAAACGCCCGACAGATGTGGGCGGAGGACTCGAGCGCATGGAAATCGGCTAGTGGCGATGGAACGAACGGCAGCACTGGAGAACGAAGAAGAGAGAGTAGGGAGAAAGAGGATCCGTCCGTAAAAACGGCTACTTGCCACCAGCCGGCGGCGTCTCCTTCACGAATTGCGTCAGTTTGATCGCAAACCAACGCGGGTACTTGATGTGCAGGTCGTGTCCGCCTTGCGCGTGGACTTCCACTCTGAACACGAAAATACAATAAGTAACGGCCGTCTCAGTTTAAAGGTTACCGCGAATTGGGCAGCTTTTCGGTCATGTGCTTGGGGTCCATGATGAAGCGATCCTGCCCACCGTTCACGATCAGAACGGGCTGCTTGATTTGGGCGAGCACCATGTCCGCGGGGAAGCGGCCGCCCAGGTCGCTGTACACTCTTCAAATCAAGCCGGTAGATGAGTAGTCAACGGGATGAACTTACTGGCTAACAACGTCGCACAACGCCGCCCATTGGACCTTCAGGTATTCCTCGGAGTAGTGCTCCAAGTAGGTCGCTTTGGCGGTCGGCAGCCATTGGTCCGTGTTCCGCATTCCCTAGACAACGGAAGATATGAGTGGGTAAATGACTATTGAACTGAGACCGGGAATAACAGCAATAGATGTCCAGTAACCTCACCAGCTGCTTCAAAACGCACCTTGAACGCCATGTCGCCGCGGAAGTCCACCTTGGTGCTGGTGGAGAGCAGGACAACGTGCGTGCACAGCTTGGGCGCCAAATGCCCCAAGTGGATGGCCGTGCGGCCGCCTTCGCTCCAGCCGAGGCACGCGAACGGCGTGAGTTGGAGTTTCTGCAAGCGATTCAACGGAATTCCTTAGATTTCCTCAATGCATGCCTGCATCAACGCCAGCCCGAACTTGGCGTCCTTCTTGTTCAGGTTGACTTCTTGCTGACGATCCGGCGGACGGGACTCGCCGTAGCCGGGCGGATCGATGCAGACGATCGTGAACTGGTTGGGGTCGAAGGCCCGCAGCACGTTCTCCGGGTAGTCCTTCTTGTAGCAGCCTATATGGAACTTGTGGCTTAACGAACAACATGGATGCTTACCAACTCCACCGCAAATGAACAGAAAGTTGATCTTTCCGTGGCCGTATCTGAAGTGCAAAAAATGAGTTAGAAGAAGGATTAGTCATCGGTTTTCCGTAAGTGATGCACCACTCGTCGTAACTGCTTACCGCTGGTATCCAATGTTCCAGTCGAACAGCTCGACCATCCCCTCGGTGATGGGCTCCACGGGCGGGCCGCTAGAAGGCGCGGCAGCCGTGTGCAGCGAGGAGGCGGCCGAAACGGGCAGCTGCTGCTGCGAGTTCCCCGCGACGAGTGTGTTACTCATCTCCGAGTTGTTTGCGACTTGGCGGTGAGGCAGCGACTTAGACTGACGAGAATCTGTAAGCGAGTAATGAAAAAAAAGGCGTCGAATAATCTGGGTGAATCACGTAAAGGAAGGTATCGCGGGTAGCAGTCGTGAATCGAGGGCAAAATACCAAACACGTCTTTCGATAAAAAACGTTCAATGCTCGCAAGAAATCTACCTCGATACATCCCGCAGACACGTATTTCTTTACGCTAACCTCGCGGATTGTTCCAGTCGTCCCCCGCGTTTCCCGCTTCTTTTAGCGCCGCCACTTCGTTGCGTAAATCCCACCGCACTCGCCGATCCCAACGGCCCGCCGGAGGAAAGCGGCAGTTGAGCAAACGACGCGCCCGAGCGGTGAGAAATCAACAACAGGCGGAGGGGAAACGTCAACGAGCTCAGCATGTGATCTCCACAGCTCGTTTGCAAGGGGGTTGTCCAGCACAAAGCAGAGAGAAGCTTGAGACCCTCGCTCTGGTTTGGAGCCCTCTTGGACCTCTTTTATAGGAGTTCAAGCGCCAGATCTCTACGCTGCTACCGCTAAACCGGTGAAAGTCCCAACGGATCACAAGGTTTAAGCCGCAACATTCACGACTCCACCCATTTCCTCCGGGATCAGCTTTGCTGCACTCCGAATCCACGAACTGCTTCAGCAACACAAAAGCGATCATCTCGTGCGGCAGCTCTGTCAACTCCACTTCGCAAATTTTTGGCAACGAACCTTTGGCACGCGAGCAAAACAAACAGAAATCCGTTCCAATTGATCAGCAAACGTCAAAGTTGCTTCGAAATTGAGGTTTCACGTGAGTTCAGAGGTGGAGAGAACAAACAAGAATTACAGGCAATTTCGCACTGCGAAGATGAACTGTCGAAAGACGGTCCGAACCAAACGCATGAGCAGACGGTCGACAGGAAGTCTTTGCCCACCGTGTGCCCTCCGAGCGCACAAGCACCTCTGTCCTTATAGAGGCTTTTAGAATGAACTTGATGGAACAATAGCGACCAACCAGCGTGTGACGGCGCTTCGCGCCGTCCCCAGCTGGGGGAGTCGTTAGGCTGGTGCGTATCGAATATTTTTGTCGACGCTGTTTGACAATCCAAGTGCTCGTTGCTACGAGAACGCGCCGAGTCGCGCTTACAGACGTTCGGCTTCGATTGAAACACGACACAAATGATCTGTTTCTAAACAAAACTGCCTCCTCTGTTGATTCTGCCCCTACGGCGCCAAGAAAAACGGACGCGAATAGCGAGGACCGCTCGCAAGTGCAGTATTTAAGAGCTACGTCGCGCAAAATGCTGTCCATTATCGACAAACGATGCCCAGCAGTCTGTTTTGATGCTAGCAAACGGAAAGAAGTAAATAGCGGTAGCGGTAACCGAAAAAACCTGCCGCTATAACCCGAATTGCAGGCTTCCACTACAAAACGATTTATTACTCCTCGACAGCCAAACGTTTGAAAAATCTGAAACGGTGATTCGAAGAGCAACTATGTGTTGGACGTTTCTGCCACGTTTCAGGAGAATCCGTCCATTCACGGCCAAACCCGCCCGCTGTTTGCGTGATATCAGGGGTCTGGTTCGCGTGAGCCGCAGTGGCCAAGTGGGCCAAGAACAACAACAAAATGCAGTTCGCTGGAAAGTCCGAAGACTGCTCTTTCCAACGAGCCCACATTCACGCCATAACGTCAAGTGCGCGATGAGAACGACGAGGTTGAAATTCGCCGAAGTTTTCAAACCGACACACAATTTTAGGTCGAATTTCTCGTTGCGAAATCGACCTTTCATAAACACGAAATTTAGCTGGAAAAATGCGCAAGACCTTTTTCTAGATTGGATTATTTTTAGTTTTTTGAAAAAAATTCGGAGCGTCGAGAACAGCGCCTTCGAGTGTGGACCTCTTCGATTTTCCGCTCGACTTTTGCGACTTTGAGCGATCACAACTTTCTTGAACGACATTTCCTGATTATGCCGTTAACTGATGGAATGTTCCTCGTTTCAAGGCGCATCTTTTTGTCCACAGGGCGGGTGAATTCGAACGGCGGCGCGGAACGGTACGGCGCCGAACGTCGGCACGGAACGTTGAACGTGCCCGCCGGCGGACGAAATGCACATTTTCGGACTTCGCGCATGCGAGTTACTCTAGCCAGAAAAAATTTCAGATCGATAGGAGCAAAGCGCTAAAAGTTGAGGGGGCAAGTGGGACAGACAGACGCACACAGGGTCCCGCCTTACGAGGGGAACAGCAGCAGCCGCTTGAGAAACGGAAAACAACAAAGTGACGAGTGGAGTGGGCGGTTGACGGAAGCGGGCGAATTGCAAAACGGAAAGAACGCCGACGATCGCGACCGCTCGTCATCGGCGAGTGTAAATTGACGCACGTTCTCGAATCGACGGAGTGCGCAAAGAACATCACAGAAATGAGCGCAGTTGAACGAACGTGATCAATGGAACATCGAGAAACAGGCGAGGCGGAACCGGAAGTGGAAAGAGCCTCTTTGCTCGTCGAGTTCGCAACAAACCATCGGTTACACGAAGAGTAACGCACGTGCACTGATGGCTGTTCCGGAGACTTCTCTAGACCTGTTCGCTTGAGCGATCGATCGAACCCAAAAGAACGTGGTCGTTCCGACACCCCCGCAATCAGAAAACGAGCGAGCGCTTCTTGCGCCGCGTCATCCGCGCGCAACGCTTCCATTCGATTCGCGAGCTCCACGACTTCCCTTTTGTTCGCTTTTTGGGTGGGAGCGTCACGAACAGAACAACGAGCTCTTTCGCCGGACGACCACAAGTCGTGTTGTCGGTTTGCTCCAACAGAGACGAGTACTTTCTCTACACGCTCGCTATCGACCACCCACAGCGGGCAAATTGTTGTGCATTGAACTGCGCATCGAAACAGCTGGAAGCCTCAAAAACCATTCGATCATTCGAGCTCGCAGAATCGTAGCAGACAGATGAGCGACAAACATCAGTTGAATCAAACACGAACAAGCGAACGAGCAACTGAAGACGAGCGAGTGACAAGAGGAGACGTCGCTCGGAACCGGACGCCCGCCGGTTCGAGCGGACGCGTCGGAGCGGCGGGACACGACCAAAACCATTCGATTTCTTCTGCCGACCGCCATTCGCTCGGTACGCGCAATTCGTTCAGGTTCTCGTCGTTTCGAAACGATTTCGATCGAACGCGTCGTGTCGCTGGAGGACGGAATTTGTTGAGACAAAAATAAACAGTCGAGGGTGAAAAAAGAAAGTCAAAGTTCGTAAAAGGAAGCGGAAGAAAGTCGAAGATCACCGTCACGCCCATGCGGAGCTCAGCGCGTCGAAAGGACCGCAAATCAATCCGCGTTCATTCGATTAACCGCACGCTGTGTTCGTAAACTTTCGTCGCTCATCTTCCGCGAACAAATGCGAGCTTGGATGGATGAGCGCGGAAGACAGCGAGCGAGCACCTTCCAAAGAATTAGAGCGGGGTCAAAACAACTCAAAGAAACGTCCGTGATGAACGCAGCGCGATCAAGCCGCGACGAACCACAAGCGGGCGACTTTCGCAATTGTTCCCATCGGTTTGACCTTCAACCGCCCTCCGCTTTCTCTTTCCTCCCATTCGAACCGATCAATCGATTGACTGAACGGCTGATTGATTGTTCGTCTCGCCCAATCGATCGAAGAGCGCGCGACGAGACAACAAAACCGAGCGGTCGGTTCGAAACCGTTGGGTCGTTCCGATCACGAGCGAGCGAGACGCCGAAGAGTTCACGTGACTCACCGCCCCCGTCTTTACGAACGACGACCAAATTCCCGTTTTGCTCCTCCGCAATCGACGAGTTCCGATCGACGCGAGTCGGCGGCGGCGGCCAGTGAATTGCGGGCGTGTTTAAATTCGAAGCGAGAAAGCGACGGACCGAACCAACAAAACGCTCGAGAAGAATCTGGAGACAAATTAGGACTATTGAGTCATCGGTCCGTTATGTGCTGAACTTGAGGCAAAGTGCTCTCTGAATTCGTAAGAAGCACCCGATCACTCTACTGCAGGTTCTATGGACCGTCCGGTCGGCTACCTAATCAACCTCTCAATAAACGACGGACGTGTCCAACAAAAGTGAAGAGTGGTTTGAATTCACCGCTTTAACTCCCTCGCTGTTTTTCCGCTAGCCGCTCGTTTCGGTTCGACCTTCGGGCGCTCGCGGGAATTTGCGGGCGTCGATTTCGGCTGTGATCGCCGGCGGACGGTCGCCAATCAAGATTAGCCGCAAAGAACGACGTCCGACGGCGAAAAAGTGGGCGGCGGAGGTCACCTGGGAAAGACGACCTCCGTGCTTCCGCTTGTACGGCATGTCACTCCTGGTTGCAGGTCGAGCGAGAAGGACTGAGAAGTTCATGACTCACGGCAATGCCAGTAAAGAGTTCAATGATTACTTCTTCTGACCTGAACCCAATAAAAGAATACTCGCGAAGCCTCTAACCCACAAATCCACACGAATCCTCGACAATCGTCCTTGCGGATCTCTCCGAAAAGCCGCCGATCCGCACGGACGCGCCGCGGTCAACAGGAGGCCGGCTTATCGACGGCGCGAATCGACTCGTCGCGTCGCCAGACGACTCGCCGCAGCCTCGACGGACGTGCCGAACCGAAACGAGCGCAACAAATGCGAGAGAAGTCGCCGAACAGGCGCCAAAGGAATCATTTCGATGACCGAAGAGATAGCCGGTGAGTGATCAGCGGAATGGACAGAACAGATGACGGGCTACTGCGATGTTTCAAAGGAAAGAATTACCGGCGGCAACTGCAGCAAGGTCCAAATGAACCAAATGAAACGGAAAGTGCGGCGAGAATGAAGGCACTAAACCGATCAAAACCGAACGCCCGCCGCGTTCATCAATCAGTCCGCCGATTTCCGCCTGCGAGAGCGAAGAACGCCGCCGAACCGAACGGAAGTGTCTGCGATTTATTGGCGGCGATTCCAACGGTTGCCATTTCGGACGGTGAGCGGTCAAACCATCAATTGGACGGCAGTGAAGAAGGCCGTAAAAGACCGAAGAAACGACTGGAAAGTGAAAGGAAAGGCGGGATCAAAGAACGCGAGTGTTTCACCGTTCTCGTCGTTTTATACGAATTACACACGACGAACGCCTGTAAAAGAACAAAGGACGTACAAGGCGGACACAACGAATACAAGCGAGTGAAAAGAAGGAAGGCGGGAATGCGGCGAGTAATTAGTCACACTTTCGATTTCGAGCCTCCCGCTCTTCGAATTCGACGCTTTCTTTTGTTCGAAAAGAGGCGCTTGATCGATGGGCAAAGCAAACTAGAGACACGTGCAAGAGTTGTTTGTTTGGCATCTGAAAGCACTTTCGTTCCGTAAGGAACTAGTGGAATAATCCACCCACTCATCGCTGCGACCGCTTGCGCCAGTGGCTAAACGAACCACAATCCTTGCACGAGTGCGCTTAAAAGCGATAAGGGACGATGATGTGGTGGGTAACGCGTTCTGCTATTCGCGCCACGCTTCAACCAAACGCTGAAACGTTTCACTGATCGCTCAATCATGAGCGAAAAACGCAGAAGAACCGAACGAACGTGCGAGAGCGGGGAAACTTCCTTCGGGTTTCGAATTCACCCGATGAGACCCGGAAGTTACACTTCGCGGTCGACGCGCAACTCCAGATCGTTCGTCACGTTGTCGATCGATCTTCCACGCAAGGTCATTAGTTTATTTCGAGCAAGAAGAGGCAAATGTGAGGCACAAATGGACAGCTGAGTTGGATGCGTAAGCGATGACCGCTAGTTTGAAACGCCTGCTGGTCTGAAACAATGCGATCAATCAAAAGCGAACAACTCATAACGAAGGTTTCATTCCCAAAAGCGCAGATCACATTCCATTGTCTCCATGAAGCGCGCCCGCTTACCTCGAGAACGAAGCGACGGCCGCCACTCCAAAGATGGTCTCAAAGATCACGAACACGCCCTCGATGCAGACGCACACCCGCTCGGCGAACATCACGAAGTTCTGGAAGAAGGCCACATACACGCAGATCGCGAGGACGGCGATCCCGAGCAGCAGCGCGAACGAGATGAACGTCGGCGTTTCGGTGAGGTTTCCGCGGCGAGCTGCAAGCGTTCCAAAAGATAAGAGTAGGGGGATCTGAGTAGTGAGTAGGGAGAAGTAATGGGGCATCGCAAAGATGAATTAAAAGCTAATCCAAAAACTCAATCCGCTAGTACTGTCAGTCGGTCACGCAAAATGGTGCAAAAACGATAATTCTCATCCACTTTGTAGAGTTTTTGACGCTGATTCCAAATATGTCATTTGTTTTTTGATATCTTCAGCCGTTCGGGAGTTATTTCGGTTTTAAAGTTCGAAAAATCGCGGGCGGTGGGGTGGGGGTCAGGTTGCGCAACCACTCTGCAGCGGGGGGTCAAAGGTCGTTTTTTGCCACAAATGAACATCAAAAATGTAAACGTTGCGGCCTTCGGCCGCACCCCCTACCTGGTACCTTTAAAATGATGCCACAAAATAAATAGTCAACAATGCATTCACAATCATCGTTTCCACCAACTCACCCCAATTGATTCGCAGCACCTCCAACGGCGGGAAGGTCAGCAGGATCAACAGCTCGAACACCTGCACGTGATTCGGCATGTGCAAGTAGGTGGCTGAAAAAACAAGTAAGCTCTTCTCTCACGAATGGCCACTTGCATTTGTAAATGTAGAAGCCGATCAGCGTGATGAACAGAATGAAGGCAATCCGGGCGTTCACGTACAGGAGCACCTCCAGCGGCAACGAGGAGCGCTGAAATCAAGCATGTTTCACCGAACGGGCAGGAGAGTGTGTGTCCAATCGTTGTGTTAGTTCGATGCGAGCAAAGTCGGGCGGTTACAGTGCAATAATGACAAACTTTACCACTTGCTTGTGGACTTTAAAGACTCAAGTCAATGTCTTGGATCAAAAATGCTTTGTCTTTCGACTTCTCAATACCAAAATGACTTCCGCTCCCTCCCAGCCCGTGCCATCCGTGCATGTTTCGATTTACCGCCCGCATCGAATCGTTTGCAAATCGTAAAGCGGCGGCGAGTAATCGGAACGAAACGTGCAAACAAACACGCGAAGATTGCGTGCAGAAAGCGGGGACCTTTGCGATCGAAAGGACAGAATGAACTCACGATTTGCGAAGTCCTTAACATCCTGCCGATGTCGGGCGCAAAGAACGTTTAGAAAAGGGGAAAAGGTGTAAGGCTGACTAACAACAGTAGAAATAAAGAGAAGGCTGCAGAAATGGACGGACTACACAGAATCAACTTTCTGCTGCGGGATTCTTTTGCGTATCGTCTAGTCTAATCGACTTCTTCCATTTCGTTCTCGTTTGAACCAAAAGTAGTGAACAAATGGGGACTTTTGGCCGCTTTTTCTCGTCCGCCGGCCACTCGGCCGTCAAAAGCGGGCGGCCGGCTTGCGAGTCGCGTGTTGTCATGACGACTCGAGTCGGCGGCTTCGCTCCGCGCATGACTTCCTTTGGATTTGCTTCGGGATTGAAGAAAGGAGGTTAGAAAAATAATAGTTTGTGGATTGCTTCGATTGCCGAAGCTTCAAGTGAATCGGCTTCAGCGCCAACAGAAGTCACATGAAATCCTCCGCTTCCCCGCCCCTACCGTCGCTGTTTGGGATTCCAAGTCGTTTATTCTTGCACTCAAAACACACGCAAAACAATGAAGGCGGGGAAGTCGGAAGTAGGCGGCTGCCAGTCGCACGAATCAGTTTGGATCGACGGAGAGGGCGGGAGGCGGGTGAAAGTCAACGGGGCGGTTGGTTGTCTGCTGCTGCTGCTCGTTTGGGTGGGGGATGCTGCTTGTGGGTGGGGGGAAGGTTGTTGGGCGGTTGGTTATTGGAGGGGGAGGCCGTCCATCGGGCGCGTTTAGGAGGTCAACGTGGCGATGAAGCCGGACGGGAGGTTCTTGCGCACGATGTCGACCACCGGCTTCAGTGTGGGGTCTGCAAGTGGCGCAATGATCGCAGCAGCTGCTGCTTGTCAAACGAACAGTGGTCGACGACGTTCTTGACCAACGGGGCGGCCGACTGGAGGTTCTTCTTCGTGGGCGGCGCCAGCTTGTTGTATTGATTGCGCACGTTCATCGTGTGCTTGGTGACGATCTTGCGCACCTCGCGAAGGACGTTGCGCGCCTTGGGCGTCAGCTCCGACTGAACGCCCTTGGCGGCCAGCTGGCCGTACTTCCAGCCCTGCCCGACCGACTGGCCGAACAGTTGGTTCAGCGCCGGACTGTTGCGTTGGTACGTGTCCACCGGCGCCGGCACGTCGTTGAACAACACTGCAACCAGGCAATCGATTCATTTGATGCCTAATCGAGTGCTTACGTCGGCTCGGCTCCCGGTCGTCGTCTTGGCAGAACGCCGCCTGGGCGACGATGAGGAGAGTGACCGTGTAAAGGGCTGCAATCAATTGAATTCAATAAGAGAGTCAAAGAGGAGAGGATAGTCCAGTGGATTGGGAAGAAGAACTCACCAGAGGACACCATTCCGAACAGGAGAATGAAATCGACGTCGACTTTGTGATGGAGAATCCGAGGATGAGGGGCGCGTTTTATAGCCGCCGGATCGGCCGGCGAAAGGGGCGTGAAGTTCGCGGCCGTTCGCTCCGCTTTGTGCCAAACGGCCGACCGGACGGGCGGCTGCGCAAACCGAGACGCGTGAAACGGGCGGGCGTTTCGCTTCGATTCGATTCGAGTGTGACTCCTGCCGCCTCCCCTCCCCTCCGTCTTTCTCAACACTTCCCTTCAGTCGGTTTCGTTCGTTCGTTGTTCTCGCAGTGCTGCCGGCCGGAACAAAGCGGAAAGTTTGCGCCTCGCAGTGAGAAGAAGCGAACTGTTGATCCCGGTCGTTTGTTTGCGGGCCGGCAGCTGCGTTTACCGGCGACTTCACGCCCCAGTCGCCGATTTCCACAGCGCTTCCGCCGCCCCGGGCGCTTCGGCCGCTCCGGTTTGCTTCGAACCAAACGGCCGCAGCAAACGGCAACAAAGGAAAACGGAGGGAATGGGTGGAACGGCACGGGGCGTTTGCAGGATCTCTTTGTTGTTGATTTACGCCAGCCACAATGTGTGATGTGTAGCTGCAGAAGCACAAATGGATCGCGAGCAACTTTTGCCGGATACTTCTCAGCTGATCTCTGTCATCTGTGTGCCTCTTCAGAAGTCGTGCCTAGCGCTTGGATCAAACGAGATGTTTGGCTAGTTTGGGGCATTCAGTTCACGAAAGAGTGCAGCAGCCACACCAGATAATTCAATCACTTGATCGTTGTCTTATGAGGTCGTTCATTTTCGATTCCATCGTTCAGTGGTTGACGGATTGACTTTGTTTTCGTTGAGTGAGATGTGTAGAGGTGATCGCATTTTTTCCTTCTGATGGGCTGCAAACGATCTGTGGGTGCAATCGACTCTTTCATTGTCGACTAGCTTTCAGTCTTTTGATGGCCCGTAGATCGCTCGTTACGATCGACATTCGTCTGAGCATCGGTTGTGCATTTGGTGCTCCTGGCCGCTGCCCAAAACCTCGTCAGCACTTCGAAATCGCGGCTTCTCGTTGAGGAAATCCACGATTCCCGGCGCTTCCGATCGGCCGACCGACGGCCGGCAGCTGAGCAAACGTTCCGCTCGCGGCGTCTCCCGTCCGACGACCAAACGGCCGCTTTCCGTCGTGCAGCCGGGAGAAGCGGGGAGAGGGAAGGAAATGGATTAAATGAGAACAAGGAACGCTTTCTGCTCGTTGGACGAGGAAACGAGTCGAACGATTGAATCGAAAGGTCCCCGCCAATGGTACGACCTGCGCTCAAGAAACCTTCTGCCCGAACTCGAATCAAAAGAACTCCACGCAACAACAATTTCCTCCAATTCGACGACCCCCGGCGATTGAACGAATGTCCATGAATTATAACAAACCCGTCCGAATTCCACGTGATTCATGCCCGCCCTCCTCCGAGTGGCCACGTGTTTCCTTTGATTCGGCCAATGACTCGCGAGCTGATCGGTGAGCCGCCTGCCGCTTGTTTTGGATCGAAATGAATCACGCTGCCCGCCCGCCTCCTCACGAGGTGGCCGCAGATGGTGACCGCTTGTTTATGAAGTGCTTGGCCCTCCGCCCCGTCTTTTGACGACGACCTTTGAGTCACCCACTCGATCGATCTCGGTTTGATTGACTGCGTGGGAAGCAAAAGAGTTCGAAAAGAGGCAGCCACAAGAAATGATCCGCTACTTGCTGCTCCGAAGAAAAGTAATTGAGTAATCGAAATCTAATGCCGTTCGATCCAGTCATAAACTATCACAGATTGGATCGTGGTACAAATTTTGAAGAATCACGAAAAGAAGCCGAAGTTAACAACGGATTTGGACTGCTTATATCCCAACCATTTCTAATAACTACCTCCGTATCGATTAATGGATTTATCGATCGAAATCCGCGAGAAATCGCCGGTTTTTTGCGCGCATCCCGCTCGTCCACTCCGTCCCGCCGCTCGCCGCCGGCGCGCTGGGCGCCAAGCGGACGACGCGGCAGAGAAGCGAGGGCGACGTGCGAGAGAGCGCGCGCGCACACGACGCGCCGCCGCGCTCCGCGGATTCGATTCGTGCACCAAAATCAAGGCGCGAAGGCCCCCCGACCGCTCCGCTCGCTCGCTCGCCCAAACGACGGCGAGCGGCGAGCGACAAAACGCGGCGAGAAGGCGGCACGCGGTCCGCCACCGCGACGAACCGCCGGCCGGCCGGCCGCCGCGATGTCGGGCGCGTCCGTCCTCCCATTAGAGTTTTTTTCTTCGCGTTCACTACGCGCCGGCCGCCACCGCTGCGAGGAAGGAAGCGAGCGAGCGGGGTCGGGCGAGGGGCCCCCGAAGGACCCCGAATTCGCTCGCCGGTCGGCGCACGCACTCGCGATTTTTCGCGTTGTGCGTATCGCTCGCGATTTCGCCATCGCGAGGCCCCGCCGCCGCCGCACTCGCTCGCCATTCGTCCGGCCGCTCGCTCTCGCGTCTTCGGCGAGCCCACACAAAACGAAGCGAGTTCGCGCCACTCGCTCGCAGGCCGGCCGCCTGCTCGCCGCCCGCCACTCGCCGTTTGTGTGCGAGTGCGCTCGCTTGTTTTCGCGGCGGTTCGGTGCGGCGAAGGGCGAGCGAGCGAGTTTCGTTCCGAGGCGGCCGGCCGGTCGGTCGGGTGGACGCGGAGGGGCGGCAGGGCGAGCGGTCCGCGGGGTTTTTCGTCTTCGCGTCCGCCCGTGCATCCAACACTCGCAGAAAATTCCGCCGAACCCCACCGCCGACCGACCGGCCGCCACTCGCTCGCTTTGCTCTCCGCATCCCGCTCGCTTTGTCGTCGTTGCGTCGCGATCTCCCGCCGCCCGCCGCTCGCCGCCATCTCGCCGCCGCCCGCCCGGACGCGTCGTCGTCGTCGTCGTCGTTCTCGTGGTTCATTTTTGTTTTCGCGTTTAATAAAACAAACGACAGCGTTTTGCGTCCAGCGCACGTTTCGCAATTTTTTCCGCGAGCCTCGCGCGCGCGGCGAATTATCGCCGTCGTCCCGTTTCGCCGTTTGAATTCGCGAGAACTCGTGGACTCACGCGAAAACTCGCGGCGTCCTCGTGGTTCGGCAAAAAATTTGCCGCCCGACTTCTTCGCCCACCGCCGCCGTGCGCCCCGATTTTCCCACCACCGCGAACGAGCGGGGTTTTTCCGCGTGCCCGTAATTAATCGCGTGTTCCATTCGGTTTTTTGCCGTCCACGATGAGAAAGTTTGCCCGTCCGGTCGGTCGTTCCGTCTGCCGCTCGGTCGGCTTTTTCCAACCACCGGCGGCGAGTGGGTAACGAAGGCGGGATTTCGTGTATCCCGCCGCTCGGTCGGTGTGTCGACGGACGGACGAGCGAAGGAAACGGCGGCGGGTCGCCGTACGCCGTCGTTCGTTTCGCTTCTGGCGGGCGGACGAGCCGGCGGACTGGAGGGGCGGCGAGTCAGGTGCTCGCGGCGGGCGAATGCACGTGTTTTTTGCGGTCGATGATTAGATGCATGCGGTGGCGGCCGGCGGGGCGCGAAAGGGAATACCCGCCCGCCAACCACACCGTCCGTCCGCCGTCCGTGCGCGTGGCCACGCCTTCTTTCTTTGCGGCGCCGCTCCCGGCCGCCCGGTGGTCGGATTAGTACGGGGATTGTGTTCCCACCTCCAGCAACAGTATTGATTACATCGTCCTCTAATTAATCCACTCACTCACCCACTCGCTCGTCCACTCGCTCGTGTCCTTGCTTCGTCGTTGTATTCGCAACAATGGACGCCATCTACTCGCCCCTGCGTTTAGACCTCTCCGCCAACGCGTCGGCCTTCGCCTCCGGCCCACCGACGACGACGCGCCTCCACGCCGGACAGCCGAGCGCCGACGACGAGAGTCGAGGCGCGCCCCTCGAGCAGCCGCAGCCGCAGCAGCAGGCCGTGGATCCGCTGCTGTGGTTCTACGTCGACTCCATCGCCTCCTCCTCCTCCGCTCAGCCACCGGCCCTAGTGGAGCGGATGCATGAAGGCCTCTTCCTGACGCCCGCTTCGACCATGGACTTCCCCACTTCGCTGCAGAAGGTCCTCGGCGCCACCGCCTCACTGATGGAGCAGCAGGCGGCGGCGGCCGCCTCCGCCGCCGCGGCTTCGAACAACGACGACTGCCGCCCGCCACCCGCCAAACGGCCGACCATCCAGCCGGCGCACGTGGTCGACGAGCAGCCGGCCGCCTTCTCCGCCGCCCAGCAGCAGCCGAAGGAGCTGACGAACTCGCAGATCGCCGAGTTGCTCTTCCTCAACGGTGGGTCCGGCTTTCTTTCTTTGTTTGTTTGCTGCCTTGAGTTCAGGAAATTTCTTGCGGGCGATGAGAGGGGTGGAATTTTGGCGGTGAATTGGATTTGTGGCCAAACCCTCCTTTCGCTCAAATTCATGCTCCTCCTGACCCAAATTCAAGCTAAATCCTCGGCCCAATCGTATCAGTCATGAGCCAGCCGTTAACCGCCAATTAGACGAACTTTTGACCCGTGGAGCGGGGATTCCACTCACCGGCCGTTCATTCGTCCCGGCTGGCACGAGCTCTCACTGTTGAACATACTGCGGGCTAATTGCCTGTTGACATTGGGATTGGAGCAGAGAATTTGAGGGTGGGAAGCCGGGGGAACATTTGAGAGCAAAAGTACACTCCAGTCCACCGCCTTCTTCGTTCTTTTCATCGATTCACCTCGCTGATTTCAGGCGCAACGCGGAATCGCCTCCCCATGCAGCCGGATCCGCAGTTCCTCGCCGCCCCGCCGCCGCCCACCAACTCGGAGACGTGGGCTCGACTGCTCGCCGTCGGGGCGAACGGCGCCACCGCCTTCTCCCAAATGGACGAGGCGTTCGTCGAGTCGTTCGCGGACAAAGTGGCGGTGAGTTCACTCTTTTTTTCGAATTTCTTTGTTCCTTCCGCTCATTTGAAAGCAGCCGACGTGTTGGGGCGGAAATTCCCGCCCGAAATTCGGGAGTTCGTCGCCGTCGGGGCGCTCGGCGGCGTGCTGGGGACATGTGTTCCGCACCGACCCGCCCGACCGACCGAATTGTTCGCCGGGGCGCCAATTCGCGACTTTTTGCGAGCGGGGCGGGATCGCGGAAAGTTGCGAATCGTCGGGGTAGTCGAGGGCATCCGGCGAGGGCATCAATCCTCTCATTCATCCCCTCATCCCTCTAACCAATCCAATCATTCATCTCATTCGTCCGATCAATCCTTTCCGTGATTCATTCGATCCGTTGCAGAACAAAGTGCTCACCTCCCTGTCGCCGCAATTCGCGCAAATCCGCACGGCGATCATCGGCCTGGCGCGCCTCGTCGACGTCCAGAACACGGCGATGGCAGCGGCCGCAGCCGATGCGGTGAAGCGCGTCCAGACGCCGCCCACGCCCGCCCACCTCGCGCACCACCTGGCGCAGCAGCAGCAGCAACAAGCCGCCGCCTCGCAGGCGCTCTTCGACGTTTCGGCGGCGATGAGCGGCGTTCCGCTCTCGTCCGCAGCCGCCTTCTCTTCGGCGAACATCGCCGCCCCGCCGCCGACGATCTCCGCCGCCCAGTCGACGGCGCAAACGAGCGCCTCGGCGGCGCCGACGACGAACGCCGGCGGCTCCGCGAAGAAGCGCCACCCGTCGCCGTCGAAGAGCGAGAAGCCGAGCGCCGGGGATGGGCAGCCGCTGGGCATCAGCTCGACGTACCTGACCGCCCAGCAGCAGCAGCAGCAGCAACAAGCGGCCGCCGGCGGCGGTCTGTTGGCCGGCCAGGCGCCGTCGGTCGGCATCGCTGCCACCGCGGTGATCACGGCGACCGCTCCCTCGTCCGCTCAACCCCAGTCGGCGGCCACCGCCGGTGGACCGACCGGCGAAAATGAGGCCGCGACCACGAGCACGAACGCCGGAATCACGACCGCCGCGAGCGCGAAGCCGCCGGCCACGCCGAAGTCCAACGGGCCGTCCGCAACGAAGGCGGAGAAGAAGGGCGACGGAAAAGTGAGTTCTCTTCGTTTGGTTCAATTGATCGCCGTCGAATTGCAGGTGAGCACGAAGCGAACGGTGAAGGAGGTGCCGGACGCGTACCGAATCATCAAGCTCGACGACCTGAACGTCCACTTCAACATGTCCCAAAAGTTGTGCCTCTTGTGTCAAGAGACGTTCACCGAATCCCACCTGCATTCCGTCAAGCGGCACATGTACCGGAAGGTGAGTGGGAGGGAGTATGAAGGACTTTTGGAGGAGTTCGAGAGATCGAAACTGATGGATTGGACAAATCAAAGAGTGCTTTTGAACGGGAGGGGGAGTGATTCAAACGATGTTCGTTTAAAAGCAGTAATCACTTGCATCCGCTACCCAATTCAAACTCCTGACTAATCGCTCGCCGAATTGCAGCACCGCGACCAACTGGACGACGTCCTCCGGCGCAAGACGAACGACTCGATCTTCCTGCTGCGCGAGAGCGACCAGAACGCCCTCCTGCCGCCGCCCGTGGCCGTCAAGTCCGATGTGTTCGCGGCTGACAAGGACGAGAACGAGTTCGTCGACGTCGTGGACACCAGCGAGCCGTTGGAGCCGCTCCTGCCGGAGAACTGAACGGTGTAGGCGATCCTCTGCTCCTTCCCGTCTGCTGGACCGCAAGTTCCTTCCTGCTTGTTCCCTCGAACGACATCATCAATCGAAATCCCCGTCTTCTCTTCCACCGCTCGATTACTCCTTTGTTGTACAGCTCTTTCCTTTTGTTCGCTCGTGTACATAAACACAACCAACACTCCAATGCCCCCACCGACATACTCAACCCAACCACCTTCTTTCTTTCGTTCCATTCAATCGATTCTCTTCGCTGCTCCAATGGTAATCCATCGCTTACGCTCATTGTGCGGAAGCTCCTGTACATTTCCTTCGGAAAAGGAGTCATTCAGAACGGTATCCTCTCGACGAACTTCTTCCATCCTTTCGTTCTTCTGTTGTGTTCAACCGATCGTTGTTGTTTGTTGCAAAGGATACACGTCCCAAAACGCCCACCACCAATGCCCGAATGCTCGCTTTCAAGTCTTCTCGTTTTGTTTCCAACTGTAAAGTTCTAATTTAAGCCTTTTGATTCCGTCGACTCGATCTCTTCGCTCTCCGCATCGCCTCCGCGCATCGACGGCGCGCTGTTTGTACATTTGGGACGTGAGTGCGCGACCGCTGACTGCCGGAGCCGCAAGGGAGAGCGGAGAGGACCGTTTCGACTCGTGTACATACTCTTCGGATTGTTGTAAATACTCGGCCAAACATCCCCCATCTTCATTCAATTCAATCCAACATTCACTCCAGCGCATTTCATCATGGTGATTTCGTTCCACAGCGGAGCGAACGAAAAGAAGCTTCTTTCAGAACCGAACGTCGTGCTCATGATCACTCCCCCCAAACCGCAATTGATTTCGATTCACGAATCGGCATGGTCTTCCACTTCCCTTCACCTTCTCGCTCCTTCCACTCTCGTTATTCCATTGGATGATTGCTGGTGTAAATATTCCCATCGTCTTCTCCCTCTCGTTCCGTTTCTATCCTTGTCCCGCCCAAACAACCGTGCGTGTACAGTCCGGATAAGAAAGCAGAGAGAAAACAAGATACGCGATAAACGGATTTACGTTACGCTCGGCTTTGATCACGACTGGGTTGAATTCGAAGGATGGGAGATAAGTGTATGAGTGAGATCGAAACGTTTAATTGATGGGAAGCGGAAATTGGCGAATGGATCGATGCATCAGAAGAAGCAGGCAGTGAGATCAAACCAATTTAAACAGAGCGACGTGAAAGAACTCAACAAGTTGTTCCTGCTCATCCCATCGTGCGAACGATGAACTGAGCGGGCCGCGCGCCCTGCGGCAGCTGCAGATTGGCGGCGGGCATCCCGAGGATCATTTTGTTCGGCGGGTGGCCGTGCGGGTGGGCCGCGTGCTGGTGGCCGTTGGGTTGATTGGGCGAATTGGACTGCTTCGGGCCGTCTGCTCGATGCTGCTGCTGCCCTCCTCCTTCTGCTTCGGCCGAGTGCTCGCCGTTCTGCCGCTTCAAGCCGAGCAGCACGTGGACGGGGATCTCCTCGCTGGACGACGAGCCGCTGGCCGACTGCGAGCGGGCGCCCTTCGGAGTGCGCGGATCGCTGCGGGAGATGCCCGAGACGAAACTCGCGACCTGGCCGCGGACGGGCGCCGCGGCGGGCCGGCCGTTCAGCTGCTGGACGACGGCGGTCGGTCGCTCGCGAGTCGCTTCTTTCTGCTGGTTGTGGGGCTTCGGCTGCGACTGGGCTTTGGGAGGTGAGTTCTGCTTGGAGTTCGGCCGGGCCTTGAGCGAGTCGTCCGCCTTCAGCTGCGGCAGAGCGGACTGCAGCGAGGACGAGGCAGGAGAAGAGGTAGGAGGGGGATCGACGGACAGGTGGTGCACGTGCCAGTCGTCGCCCTGCTTCTGGACGATCGACTGGCCGTGCACGAAGGTCTGGCCGCTGGCGTTGCGCAGCTCGGGGATCAACTCGCTGACCGGGATGCTCATCGTGCCGCGGCCGGGCTGTCGGACAAGCACGTGCGTGTACTCGCGCGGAACGGGCTGCAGGTCGGCCGGCTTCATCGGGGGCCGAGAGGAGGAGTTGCGAGCGCTGGGCGGGTGGTCTGAACGAGCAGAAGAGTGGGAGTGAGAAAGGGGCTGCTGCCTACGGTCTTCCTCGCTGCTCTCTTCCTGCTGGTCGATCGCCTGATGGTTCGAGTGGCCGTTCTGCTGCGGTCCATTCTGCTGTTGATTCATCGGCCCGTTCATCCCAACATTCATGGCTCCGTTGTTCATCACTCCGCCCGACTGCTGCCCAGTCGAGTGTTGCTGGTTAGGGAGAATGGCGATGACGGGGATCGTCTGGCCGCCCTGCACGTTCGGGAAGCCGTGCGGCAGGTGGACGAGCGGCCCGCCGGCGTGCGGCGTGGCGAAGAGCGGCGCCGACTGGAGGCTCACCATCGGGAGCGGCCACTGCGGCTGCTGGAGCGGCTGTTGGGGTTGGAGTTGGAGGGGCGCTTGGATGAACGCGATGTTCCTCCGCTGCCTCTGGAGCGATGGTTGAAGCGGTCGGGGCTGGAGCAGCCGATCCAAGCGCATCCCAAGACTTCCGTCGACTGCCCGCTTGTTCCTGGCGACATCGACGGTCGGTTTCTTCGTGCAGGGGCGCTTCCGCGGCTCCACGTACTCGCGAACGTCGCCGTCCTCGCGGTAGTCCTCGGCGTCGTCGCGAAAATTCGGCTCCTCGTCGTCTTCGAAGCGCGGGCGGCCGCCGCCGCGATTTCGGCCGCCTTTCCGCCGGCTTTCGTTCGGTCGGCGGTCGTCGAAGTTCGGTCGATCGCCTCCGCCCCGTGGACTCCAGCTGGAGGCGCCTCCGCCGTTCACATTCGCCCAATTGCCGCCGCCTTGTTGGTGCGGGATGAACGGAGCGAAGTCGGGACTCGCGCCCGCCGGATGCGGAGGAGGTGGAGGCGGGGCGAACGTCATGATGTGGTGGACGGCGGAGGCGGCGACCGTTTCTGCCGGCTTCTTTTCGCTCTTCTCGCTCTCGTCCGGCCGCTTCTTCTTCTTCGTCAACTTCAGCTTGATGACGCGCCCCCGATGGCGGCTCTCCAGCTCGTGCGAGCCGTCTGCCTCGAACTCGTCCTCCGCGTAGTCCGCCGAGTAGTCCGCCGAGTGGAGCAGCAGTTTGCGCCGTCGGCCGCCCCGCTTCTTCCCGCGGCCGGGAGGTGCGTTTCCGCCGTTGTTCCCTGCAAGAAGTGGCTGGAAAGTTGAAGGAATGAACGAACCGTTGTTGTTCCCGTTTCCCGGATTCCCTCCGCCGTTGTTGTTTCCTATAAACGATTCGTGTTTAGAAGATTGGTTTGGTGAGAGGTTGGCAGCTCCCCGGCTCGTAGAAGACGAGCAGCTGCTCGCTTACTCGCCATTCCACAATTCGAGAGTCAACTCACCTCCGCCGTTCCCGCCGCCATTGTTGTTTCCTACAAATGATTGGTGGGTTTAGAAGACTGATTGAGGGCGAGGGTTGGCATCTTTCCGGTTAGTAGCAGGTTTACAGCTGCTTCTTCTCCCGCTACATTGCGATTCGAAAGACAACGCACCTCCGTTGTTTCCGCCGCCGTTGTTTCCTGAAATCGTGGAGTGAGTTGAGAAGACTCGAGTAGAAAAAGCAGAGTTGCCTAGCCGACTAGCTTCTTTCAAACCGCAATGAACTCACCTCCATTTCCTCCGCCGTTGTTTCCGCCGTTGTTGTTTCCTGAAAGCGGTGAAGGGTTCAGAAAACGCCCAAAAAGAGCCGGAAGAGATCGATCAAGCGGTTTGGTAGTTGCCATCATGCAGCTAGAAAAAAGAGACTCACCTCCGTTGTTTTGGTTGTTGTTCGGGCAGCAGCAGCAGCAGTTGTTGCCTGAAATCGAGAAGAGGTTGTTCGGTTCGGCTCAACGAACTCACAGTTGCAGTTGTTGTTCTGGTTGTTCCCGCAGCAACAACACGAATTGCAGCAGTTCTGATTCGAGTTGCAGTTGCAGCAATTCTGGTTCGAATTGCAGCAATTGTTTCCGCAATTGTTGTTGCAGCAGCACGAGCTTGACCCGCCTGCAAGACGGGGTACTCCGATGAGTATTGAATAAAGCGCTTGTAAGAACACGCCGACTATTCGTCCCCCGAACTCACCGCATCCACAGCCGCAGTTGTTGTTGCAGCGATTGGCGACGGTGCACTGATTCAGCGGGATGCACAGGTAGGCGTCCTGCTTGTTGCAGTTGCACCTGAAGCACGTGATTTGGAAGAAGCCGTCAGTTCTGCTCACTGATTCCCGCAGTTGCACGAGCAGCATTGATTTGAACAAGCTGGAGCACAGGAACAGGCGGGCGAAGAGCAGGCCGGAGCACAGGCGCACGTGTTGCACGAGCAGCAAGCGGGAGCGGCCGGCGCACAACACGTGGCCGGCTGGCAGCAAGCGGGTTGCGGGCAGCAGCAGCACGTGGTCGCCGCCGGGCGGCAGTAACAAGAAGAAGCGGCCGGTTGACACACGCACGTCGTCGTCGGGGCGGGCGCGCAGCACTAAACAGAGAATGTGAAAGTCGGTTTCAACTCGCCTACCTGAACGCAAGAAGTGGTCGGCGCGCAGGCGCACGTGCAGGCGGTCTGGGCGGGTGTGCAACAACAAGTGGACGCCGGCGTGCAGCACTAAAAAATGGACGAACGTGGATCTAACGAGTGATTTGAGGCAAGGTTTAGCGGCACAATGTGGTGGGGGCGGTTAGTGAGGCGTCAACGAAGTTACTCTCTGCTGAAGGCCGGAGGTCGGCGTTTCTAACAGCTTCCGAACCAATCGAGCCCACGAATCGCCCGTCTGTGCTCCGTTTCACGGGCATACCCCGCTCGAGTTGCCGCCATTTCGAGGCAACAGCAAGCGAAAGACAATCCAACGCCGGTGTCCACTACTCACTTGAGTGCAAACAGGCGCGCAGTTCGTGGTGCAAACCGGAGCGGCCGGCTGACAAACGCACGTTGTCGTTGGGGCGGGACTGCAGCAACAAGTGAGTGCAGGCGTGCAGCACTGAAAAGAAGATGGCGACCGTTGATGGGAATTCTGGCCGGATTTTGCTCGTCGGTTTGAGAAAAGCCGAGCGAAAAGCAGCGGAAAGATGTCCACAACGCTTCTTTGCCAATGGAGCACTCACCTGAACGCACGGAGCGGTCGGAGCGCAGGCGCACGTGCAGGCGGTCTGGGCGGGAGTGCAGCAACAAGTGGACGCCGGCGCGCAGCCCCGCACCAGCACCGGCTTCACGGCCACGCACTGCGGCGCGCACGGCAGGCAGCAGGCGGCCGGCGAGCAGCCGCACGGCGCGCCGCGCACGAAGCGACCCATCAGCAGGGCGGAGAAGACGACCAGCAGCAGGATTGGACTGAAAGGGGTGGATTGACGAGGGATTGCTGACTGTGAGCAATCAGTTCGCTTGTTTGGACCTTGGAAGTCAAGAAGCTCTCAAACAGAAGATGGAAGGGCAGATAAGGACGGAGCAGACTCGTTACAACTAGCAGAAAAAACTATCGGCTACTCTCGAGCGCAGAAATCAGCGAGAAGAACCAACCAGTAGCAAAACAAATGCGCACTCACATTCCGCGGACGGCCGCCGCCATCCACCGCCGCGCGCCGACGGGCAGCCGGCGGCCGCGCTCGTCCGCCGCCGCGGGTCGCCCGGAGGTGAGCGGGAGCGTCGACGCGGAGGCCAACGATTTGCGGTCGCCGTCGCCGTCCGTCGGATCCGCCGGCTTTTCGTTCGTCTCGCTGCCGCTGCGGCTCGCGTTCACGTCCATCGCCGGCTGCTCATTTCGCGTCCAAGTCGGAGGTCAACCAACGGGGATCATTCGAGTCCATTAGTTAGAGTGGACGTTGCAGACGGGTGAGGACAGACAGGAGTGAGCAAGGAGGAAAAGAGAAAGTGAAAAAACGTGTCTATTGTTTCGTTCTCGATAGAGGTGCCTCCAGTGTGTAATGAACAATTGATTCCACTGTTCCTTGCTCAATGGAGTGACCGCCTTCCTCTTGTTTGGTCAACAGAAGGGAGCAACGGAAGAAAGGGGGGAGTAGAGACCCACGCGCCTCGTTTCTTTGTGTTTGCACACGTGAACGAGCGATCGGGCGTTGCAGGGAGGAAACGTTTGCTGCTCGACCGTCCAGGAGCATTCTTGCAGGGTTTTAGGAAAAATGCAACAAATTTTATACTGATGGGGGTTCAAGCAACTGCACCGATCGAAGTAACGGACGAGGTTTGACTCCGTACAGCAAACCAATCGATGCCCATGCGCGGACGTTAGAACAAAAGTTTTGCGTTCCTTGACGTTAACTAGCGCTCGCCAAATAACGAATTGATTAGTGGTTGTGCGTTGCTCGCTTCCTTCAAGCGCTCAAATTTCAGCCGTCCGTTCTGGAGCCCGCCCCAAAGCTCGTGCTCGAGCAAAAACAAAGCGGTTTGTTTATTTTCGATCGATCGAACCAGAAAGAGCGGCCAACTCCTGGCCGCTTCTCTTTCTTTTCGATTGTTCCGATGACTCCCGCCTTCCTGCTTCTCCTCCTCGTCGTTCTTTCGAATGCCGTCGCCGCTGATCCGCCTGCAGGGTGAGTGGACGCCCGTCATCTCTCGAATTCTCCACTCGTTTCTCCTCTGCAGATCGCCGATTGCGGCGGAGCTCGAGCGGCAGCCCGTCCAAATAGACGAGCGGTTTGAAGTCGCCAACTCGGCGCTCATTTTCGTCTTCCAATTGGGGCAGCCCGAAGGGGAAGTGCAGTGAGTTTCGTCGTCGTGTTGGGCTCTTCGTTTGGAAGTTGTGGCTTGTGCGGCCGCCGGTCGGGGTTGTTGGCAGCTGAAAGTAGGAGGCGTAAGTGGGTCTTTCTGTCAAGCATCTCGAGAGCGGCTGCCTGTTCTTTCCGTCCACCAGCCCTCTTGCCGTTCCCGCTCACAAACAGTCCACTCCTTCTTTCTCAACACCGCCCGCTTGCAGCCTGCTGGTCGCGTTCAACGCGTGCCGCTTCGTGCTCACGCTCCGGCCGTTCGTGAAGCCGAGCGGCTTCTCGACGGTCCGCGGGCGCATCACCTCCGCCTCTAACGGTTCGTCCCCTCCTTCCGCCCAATCGCTCACTTCTTGCAGCTTCGAGGTCGATGGAGCTGGAGGGCCACTTCGTGACGGGCCTGGCGTCGGACGGGGCGGTCGGCTTCGTGGACAAACACCAGCACAAGGCCGTCTTCGAGTGCACGCCGACCGGCCGCCCGACGCTCCGCTTCGAGCTGCGCGCCGCCGAGCTGCCGCCCGGCTTCGACTTCTGCGTCGTCCACGTGGTCGCCGGCAACTACGAGGAGCGCTGCTTGAGGCGTGGATTTCCGGTCGCGTGGGTGGTCGGCGGCTTCCTCCTCGGCGGGTTCGTTTCTGGGCTGCGGTCGATTGAGCACGGGCATTTTGGGGTCGAGTGGAAGTCGAAGAGATTCCTGGGAGTTTTTGTTACACACAGGTCGCTTCTGCCGGCTGGCAACACACGTCTCCTTTCTTCTACTGACTAAACAAAGTTTAGCGCGGTGCTCGCGGCCGGTCTGTTCGTGCTCTACCGACGCCGCCGAGGTGCTGCCGATCAACCCCTTTTGTCCAGCTGAGCATTCACTGCGTTGTTCTTGAACGATAAACCACAAATAAACCCGTCTATCAAAACCGCGTCTCCTCTTGTGATTGAACAAAAACAAGCGGGTTGCTGGTTGTTTGTAGAAGGCGAAGTCGACGAACCTGAGCAGAATTCGTGCAGTTTTCTTGCTCGAAAGAACTCCATTAACAAACATCGTGTGTCTTTCTAGGACCGCGAGGAATCGATTTGATCACCCACCTACACAAACCAATCAAGCGGATGGCGCCACCGATCGCGCAACGGCGTCCAATCGACCGACTGGTGGCACCCAACGAGCAGCGCCGTTTGCGAGCGCTCACTGCAGCTGCAGCAGGGCTCTCCTTTCCACTTTCAATCTGCCATGCCCGACCTTCTGCCTTCGATCGAAAGTGGCGTGTTGGCATTCGTCGTGCAAAAGCGACCGCTTCTGGGCTGGCAGAGTGAAATCCGCGACGGGCGGTTCGTGTTCCAACTGGACGGAGACTCGTGGACGCCGTGCCGCGTGCATCGTTTGGACGTGTGGAGCGGCGAACTGCTGTGAGTGAGCAATCGAAATGGTGTTATGCAACCTTTTCTGTATCATTATGTGGAGTATTCGTGTTTTTTCAGGACTTTCAGCTATTTCGGCACGCAAACTGGAATTTGCTCCTGGTTCCAGGAAGCTCTGAATCCGAGTACTCTTTTGGTTACACAGTGCGTCAATGACCAGATGACCGCCTTGTCGTTCGCTCACTTGGACGTCGAAACGCGCACCTTCGCTTTCGAAGAGATTTACGCGGAAGAACGGGAAAATAGAGCATTTTGCCTGGGCGATTGGTTCCGCGACGGCGCCGATCGCTTCATCGGCTTTCTTCGGCACGAAAAACCCACGCGCGTTTGCTCGATTGATCTGCGGACGAAAACTCTCACCGAACTGGGGACATTTCCGTGGACGTGTCTGACTTACTACCATTTCAACTCGAAGACGAGACGAATCTACGACTTTAAACACTTGAGTCGAATCGCTCGCATTTTCTCCATTGTTGGAGCGCTCGGCGACAGCCACATCGAAGAGATCCCACTCTCGCACGACTACAAGAAGAAAATGGTAGCTTTCCAAGCTGAGTGTTCTTCTTTATCGCCCGTTGCGTTCAGGAACACTCATCCGGAAAAGGAAGCAGTTGGATGTTCAAGGAATCTCTCCTCTTCGTCGTGCACAACTGCCCGGCTTCTGCCGACCTCGCGGTGCGGCTCCGAATCGTCGATTTGGACACGGCGGGCGCACGCGAATTCACGCTGAATTTGAAGTTCACCATCGATTGGTTCGAGAACCATTCGCGAGTGCACGTCGACGAGGACGACGTGCTCACGATTTACGGGCACGACGAGGCGAACGGAGAGCACACAATCCGCCGCTTTCCGCTTCGGTCCGTCCACTTTCCCGTCCTCCGCTCATCTTCTTCTTTTGCAGCAAACCGGAACGCCTGGTGCTTCTCGCCGTGTGCGCGCGTCCTCGCGGCTTTCCAGTTGGCCGCTTCTTGAAGAACGTTCTTTGATTGTTTGTTGTTAATAAACGTGCTTGGATTGTGGTTAGCTGATCATAAAGAAGGGTGCCGAGCAGGCGAGCATCCCCGGCGGCCGTCGAGAGCTCCTGGCCGCTCGTGGGGGACGGCCGCCGGCCGGAAGGAGCGAGTCGTCGGGCGATCCCCTCGCTGCTTCATGGATTTTTTTCGCTTCTCCCTCGCTCTCCCCCTTCCGTTGGACTCTCGCCGCTCTCCTCTCGACTTCGCCCGACCGCCCGCCCCGTCGGCTGCCGAACGAGCCGCCCGCCCGTCGGGAACCCGAAACGGCCGCTCGAACGGAGGACGGCGCCCGCCGGTTCGTTTCTTCAGCGAGGCCGCGCGGCGAGCGTCGACACTCCGGAGAGGGCGGATCGACCGTTGGAGAAGTGGTTGAGACCTGCTCAGAGGATGAACTCGTTCCTTCCCCAAACGAACCGGTTGTGCCACTTCTCACAATCAGACACCTCTGAATCAACTGTTTATTCGCACCAAAAGCAACAACAAACAAGCCGGTCACTCGGACCGCATCAAAGCCACGACCTTCTTGTACGTCTCGTGCTCGTCGGGCAGCAGCGATTGGATCGGTTCGCTGAGGAACAGGCGGCACGTCCCGCCGCAACGCTCGGCGAACTCCAGCGCGTGGGCGGCGAGTTCGTGGTCGTCGTGGCGAGCGGCCAAAACGAGGAGGTCGGCGGCGTTCTCCTGCGTGACGCCCGCCTTGAACACACGGCGGCACTCGTCCTAAACACAGAGGTTGATTGAAAGGAAAGGGTGGAGGGAACTCACGACCAAATCGGCGACCTGAAAGCGAGCAGCCGCCGCGTACACCTCCCGCGCGTCCGCCTCCAACTCGTCTAGTCGGCCGCGGTACACGAATTCGAGCACGCGCTCGACGACCTCCGCTCGAACGCCCTCCAGCGAGAATTCGATCTTCTGCGGACAAGCGAGGAACTCGGCGGCGAAGAAGGCGCTCTTCAGGGCGAGCACGTTCCGGTGGGCCTGCAAGCGGCGGGTGAAGAGTTCAGAGTGGCTGGGAGGAGAAGCCGGTGGTGAACGACCCTTCTCTTTGGTGTCTTCCCATCTGTCGGTTCCAGCACCGTACAACAGTCACTAATAAGCCAATCCAGCCTCCCACCGGCCTTCCGCCCAAACGACCTGTGGAATCAACCCAACCCTCTCCCCTCTCCCCAACCCCGCACTCACCCAAATCTCCTCGCCGCCGACCAGCAGCCGGCAGTCCGTCAAGTGGCTCCATTTGCGCATCATCCACAGCTCCGCCCACTTGTCCTCCTGCCGCTTGGAAGCGGAGAGCAGCGAGTCTTTCCGCTCCTTCAGCTCTTCTTTCTGCAAGCAACAATTGATTCAATTGAGCGACAGTGAGCTTACCTCTCGCTCAGCTTCGGCCAGCTTCTTCTCCAGAGCGCCCACTTCTGCGCATTTCGCCGTGAACTGTTGGGTGATCGATGAGCAATGTTTCTGAAGAGTGTTGCACTCGTCTTCCTTTGCGGCGAGCTTCGACTTCAGCTCGTCGATCTGAAAGAAGAAAGGCGGTTGATTGGAAGTGAGTGAGTGGAAATTGGACCTCATTCTTGAGCTGCTCGTCGACGTGTTGGTCCGCGGGTTGGTCGGCCGATTGCTTAGCGGGTTGGTCGACGAGTTCCGCTCGTTCCTGTGCTCCGGCCACCGCTTTCTTCTGCTGGATTTCGTAGCCGAATTTCTCAGCAGGGACCGCTTGAAGGGCGTTCTTTGTCGCCTTCAATGGTCCGGCCTGCAATCAAGAGTGATCAAAATCGTCGAGGAATCCACTCACTTCCTTCGTTCCGCTCTCCATTTTCGGAACGTGAGGCTGGGGAGCGCTCGGCACACGCGGCTGTTGAGCCGAAAGGCTCCAGTGCAGCTTCTCCAACTGAAACGAGTTGGTCGATCGATGCGAGAGAAGATGAAAGGACGAACCCGCCAGTGGAGGACCTTCAGGCGCCGCTCGCGCATCACCTCCTCGCACCTCCGCTGCTCATCGGTTCGATGCTCCTCGCTCATCTGCTCCGGTTCTTCCGCCTTCTTCCGCTCTTTGAGGTTCGAAGCGGAGAACTTGGCGAGCAGCAACTCCTGCGCCTCCCACTTAAGGCGCTGAAACGGCGGAAGGAGCGGCGAGTGATCGGCGGCGCGCCCACCTACCTGTTCTGCGGCGACCGGCTTCTTCTCGTCGTCCACTTGCAGCTTGAAATCGGTGCGTTCTGCCAGTGGTTTGCGCTCATTTCGTTGCTCCTCGTCGTTCTGCTCGTCGACTTCATTGGCCCGCTGCTTCGGTTCCTCCGATTGCACGGGTCGCTTTGATGCGGTCGACCCGCCGACTTGTTGCTGGAAGGAATGCCACAATTCACTAGATGAACGAACACAAAGAACTCACTTCTTTGTTCACTGCAGCTACTCCCTTTTTCTTCTGGACGGCGGCCGTTTTTGCTTCCTCGGTCTTCCATTTTAGCTCACCGACCAGCGAGCGGAGTTCGTTGGCGGTAAGCTCCGCAGCGACGGCTTCAAGGTCTTCTAATTCGTTCAGCTAAAAAAAAGCGGTTGCAAGATGGAGCGTGAAAAAACGAACCTCGTTGCCGTCGATTGGAGCGCGCACTTTAACGAGCGCTTCACGAAGACGCGCCCAGCGTTCCGCGTCTTTGCGATACCATTCCTCAGCGGGAGTCTTCTTGTACGTCTTTTGAAACTTCTCCGCTACTGCCTGTGTTTTTAGCAGGACTTCGTCCAGCATCTACAACAGCGGAAGTCGATAGAAAGAACCCCACGGAACGAACCTTCGGCGGGAAGCTCAGGAGGTCTTTGCGGAGGTCCGCCTCGCACTCGGCGCACTCCTCGTTGCGCCAAACCTTCGCGCAGACGCGGACGGCGTTGGCGGCCTCCCAGAAGACGTACTTCACGCCGAATCGAACGTCTAGGCCTGCAAGTAGACGAACGATTAGAAGGATTGATCTTCTGCTCGAATTTGCGGCCCCCTGCAAACATTTGCCTGCCTGCAATTCGCTAATTTAACCGTTCGATCGCAATCAAGCTTTCGAACTTGCAGCGGTTGGATTCGCTGCGTCCTTCTCAAGATTACAAGACCTTCGCTCTCCCAACTGAAAAAAGAACTCACGTGACTCGATCGTCTTCCCGTCGGCGTCTTCGGTCCCGATCCAGCCCCTCAATCCCTTCGGATCGCCCTCGACCACGAGCGAGAGATTCCGCGAGCCGCACTCCGACAGTTCGGACGCCTCGAGGCGGCAGTTCGTGCCCGGCCGGAAGGCGAGCGAGCATTCCGTCGGGAGATCCCGCTCGCATTCGGCGGAGAGGAGAGCGGCGTGCGGGCATGGCTCCTGCATTTTGGTAGAGAAGCGAGGAGCGGGCATTGGTGGGTGCGCGAAAGCGGGAGTGTTGGGTGGACGAAAGTGAGGGAAGGATTGGTGGGTTGCTGCCGCCTGCTGACCAACCGCTCAAAGTGAGTGACCGATCGAATGGCGAACGAAAGCGAGTAGCGGAGTACGAGGGAGTGCGGGCGTCGCGTGGGTGGCCCCCATCCGCTCCCTCCCAAACTCCCATGCGCGATCGACGGCGACGGCGGCGGTGTCCATTGACCGCGGGGCATTCCAACGCCGCCGCCCATGTGCGAGCAAGCGGACTGACCACTCCGATTCATCTTTCGACCCAAAGATTGGAGTAGTCGGAGAGGAACGAACAAGCACGCGTTGGGACAGCCTGATCCGGCCAGCGCAATTCGATTGTCACGTCTTCAAAGCTCCAGTTCATTCACAGAAGTCCACACACCAAAATGAGAAGCAAGGCGAACGAATAATCACTGTTTGCTTACTCGAATCGTTTGGTCTCCGACGAAAAGACGAGACCGCGAGCTTTACCTCTTCTTTCAATTCTCTCTTGCCACTCGCTCGCTTCAACTCCAGAAGTTTGGCTTTGAGCTGCTCGTTCTAAACTCCCTTCATCAACCGGAATGATCAACCCAGAATCCACCTGCTCGATGATCGCCGCCGCCTTTCGCTTCTCGTCGGTTACACGCTCCTCCAGCCGCTGAACGGCGAGTTAAGCGTCCGCCTGCTCGGCGACGAGGCGGAGCTTCAGCACTGTGAGCTGAACGAGCAAGCGGGCGAACGAGCGGGCAGTGAGGAGAGCGAACCTCTTTGCGGAGCGCCGTCTTGCACTCCTTCTTTATCGCTTTGCTGCCCGCTTTCCGCGTCGTTTCGGCTGCCTTTGGGGTGATCAGCGATCGGCTTTGATCTCCGCCTGCCGCTTCTTTGGCAGCTCCCTCAACTCTGACTGCTCCGTCCGCTGCTGCCGTCTTCTGCTCGGCTTCCTCGACCGCCCGCTTCAATTTGCAGGCGACGCACTGCTCGACGAACACGCGGCAGCGAATGCGGCGGCAAAAGAACGGCGTCCGCATCGCGTAGTTCGGGTTGAACTGGACGTTCGGGCCTGCAACCAATGCGCTTGCAGCTCTTGAAAGGAAAGGAGTGGGACGAAGAGGCAGAATTGAGTGGGCGGAACAGGACGAGTGCCAGTTTGCTTCTTATGTCAATCCGTTTCACTACGCGCACGCCCAAGAAGACCACGAAAAGTGCTCAAACGACAAATGCTCCAGTCGACTCTTCCCGTCCCACTCCCCTTAAATCCCAAAGAGAGCTCAAGTGCTTCCAGCACCTCCCCGTCGACGCCTTCGGTCCGGCCGCATCGCCGTCAATCGTGATAGCCGCGTTCGCGAAGCGAAAATCGAGCGGCGAGACGACGAATCCGCTTGTGGCGGCCGGGCGGAAGGCGGGCGGCCGCTTCGAAGTCTCCCGTTCGCCTTCGCTGAACTCGACGGTGTAGACGGAAGAGAACAGATCCGAGTGGGGGCACTTGATGAGTGATAGGTGGGCAGCATGAAAGGTGAATTGAGAACAACTGCTGTCGCTGACCGACCGATCAGAGTTGTAGATGAGCAGCGAGAGGGAGTGAACAACCCAGCAGATCGCCTGCTTGTTGTTCGTCGGAGCGAACGGAACGAGTGGCGAACGGCGAGGAGTGCCCGCTTGATGTCTCGCTTTCCTCGTTACCGAGCGGCAGGGCGCACGGTTGACTGCGGGGCATCCCAACGAGTCGGTCGTGTGCGAGCAGGCCGATCGACCGCAGCATTCCTCTCTCCGCTCAACGTCCACGCACCGCGGTCAAAGGAACGGTCTTTCTTCCGCTTGAACAGTCGTTCGAGCCTTGCGCACGACTCGGTTCAAACGGCTGGTTTGCTCTTTCGAAAGAGATCGTCCTCATACACGCGTTTATTGTGGCAAAAGACTGCGGAAAGAACAAAGCAAGATTGGGTGGTGGGACGAAGAAGACGTTACGGTTGTGTGACTTCCTTCTCATTCTCTTCGCTTCGATTCGGACGCCTTCCATGTCGACGAACCGCCCGGTTGTTGTTAAAAAGAAAAGCAGTGAACCGAAGGGTAGGTGGGACTTACGCTTCATTTGTGTTCAGCCGCTTCCTCCGCGTTGTTGCCTTCGATTGCGAGACCTTCGAACTGCGCTCGCAGTTCATCGCCGGCCAGGTACTCGGCGACGTCACTTGGCTGCTTGCTGGCAAGTCCTTCTGCAAGTCGATCAAACGTTTCTTCTTGTTAGAAAGAACCCTACGCGTTCGAAGGCGATGGAACGTCTTCACCGGCGTGCACACCAAGCAGTCGTCCTTGCTGCAGTTCTTCCAGTGGGTGATGATCTGGCGGGAGGACGCGCAGTGCGGGTAGCTGCACGCTCGTCCTTTGTAGCATTGAATCATGTGCTCGAGAACGGCCTTCATCAGTCCGCAGTGCGGCAGGTTGCAAACGACGTTCTTCCCCAGTTCGCTCTAAACAATTCGAGTAGAGCGCGTTCGTGGGCGATGGCTCGCCTTCTGTCGCTTTTGGCACTTGTGCGCGTGCAGCAGGAAGACCAGCTGCTGCACGATTAGCTTCCGCTTTTCCGGTTCCGGCGGATTGAAGTCGTTCGGAGCGGCCGTTGCCGGATCGCTGGTCGACATGGCGACTGAAAGGCGTAGAATCTGAAAGCGGTTAGAAGTTGGGGCCGATTTCCACAGCAAAGAAAACGCATTTTAATACGGATGGATTCTCGCGCCAGCTCCAACCGAACACATGAAACGGGGGAACGCGGATATCAGCGAATTGTTTCAGGAAGACTAGCGCGCAAAAGCAAGCGATCGGTCGACTGGGAGGCGACAGTCAGTCCGCACCCACCCACCAAGCGATCGCATTGAAGAAGCGAGGCGGCTGGCGGACGAAAACGAAGAGCGAGTGGGCAGGAGGCCGCGTGGGTCGGCCGCCTTGCGAGCGGCAGGGTGCGTTCGACGGCGCCCGATTGACTGCGGGGCATTTCGCAGCAGTCGGGTGTATACGAGCAGACGGCAAAAGCACCAACTTTTCTGCTCAAATTTGCTTTTGTCCGTAAGCGGAGTGCTCGTCGGTTTCAGCAACAAAAAGCAAGGGGTATTTCTCTTGACTGCTTGTTCATCCGCCATTAGGACACGCAATAAAACGATCGATCACAAAAGAAAAAAGATGGTTGGGGATGTTGGTATCATGTTGGCCTGGTTGGCGTTCAGTCGACTCCCCGGACCCGAAAGTCAGTCGACCTACCGCCTGCGCCACCGCGGCGCCGTCCGTTGGGGCTTCGGACCGTCCCGCGTCTCTCTGCGGAACAGCGGCAGTCGGAAAAGCGGACGGTTGGCAGCAAAGAAAGCGGCTTTAAGTGCCCGACAGCGACTTCATTGCTGTTTCGAATGATAGAGCAAGTCAACGGGAACAACTTGACGGCTCTCCATCTGCTTTAGATCATTTCAAAACAGACAAGCTCGCGCATTCGACCGTCAACTACGGTTTCTTTGGTTCCGCGCAAAACAAACTGCCGACCTGGAACCAACGGCGGAAGCAACCGCTTACTTTGCTTCAAATAAAGCCGACAAACAACAGCTCAACGGTTTATTCACCTTAAAACAACAATTGAAAGCCGGTTACACGGATCGCATCAAAGCCACAATCTTCTTGTGCGTCGCGTTCTCGTTCCGGAAGAGCCAGCGGATCGACGAGGAGCCGAAGAGTTTGAAGCGGCTGCCGCTCCGCTCGGCGAACTTCAGCGCGTGGACGGCCAGTTTTAAGTCGTCGTGACGGGCGGCGAGGACGAGGAGATCGGCGGCGTTCTCCTTCATGATTCCCGCTTTCAACACTCGGCGGCACTCGTCCTGAACACGAGCATTGATTGGAAGGGAGTGGAGGGAACTCACGATCAATCGAGTGAAGCCAAAGCGACAAGCGAGGACGTACAACTCCCGCGCGTCCGCCTCCAATCCGTCGAGCTCTCCGCGGTACACGAATTCGACCGCTCGCTTCAGGACGCCCGCCGGAATGCCGGCGATCGAGAACTCCGTTTTGCTGGGATTCGCGCGAAATCCGGCGGCGAAGAAGGCGGAGTGGCGGGCGAGAACGTGCTTGTGCACCTGCAAGCAATGGAGTGAGTGGAGCGATTACGACAGGAAGCTTACGGCGATCTTCTCGCCGTCGACCAGCAGGCGGACGTCCGTGTACCGGCCGGCTCGTTGCGTCGCCCACAAGAACCAGCGATCGGCGGCGGCGTTGGAGGAAGGAAAGAGCGGGAGATGGGGCAGTCGCTTTTTGTCTTCGAAGTGGCGGAAGGCTTCGAAGCGGCAGTCCGTGTCCGAATGAAACGGCAACGACAAGAATTCGTTCTGTCCACTGTCTTCTTCGTCGACGGTCCAATAGGAGGAAAGAAGCTCCTTGTGCTGACAGAACGGCATCTTCGATCGAAGCGGACAGCGAGGAGGCAAGCGGGCAGTGAGTAGGTGAGTGGGAGACGGACGGCAAGTGATCCTAACGAACTGCTGGAGCAACCGAGCGATCGATCGTTTAAATGCGGCAGCAAAAAGGTCGTTGGGGTCAACGGGCGGGAGTTCCCATGGATCGATGGAGCGCAATCGCCGCCTCTTGCGGGAGTTCTCAAGCCGCCGTCATGCGAGCGGCAGGTGGGTGACCTTGGGCCATTGCCGCGTTCCGACCAGCTTGCGTTCATCACCGAGTACAGTAGACTCTTCGTTATGAAGTGAATTTTATTCAAGCGACAAAGGTTAGACAAAAAGTCGGCAATAAAATTAGTCGATCAACTTCTCGGCCTCCTCGTTTGTGTCCTTCTCGTGCTGCTCGAGCTGCTGGATCGCCTTCGTGCAGTCCTCCTGAAAGAACGAGCGAAAGGGATGAGGAGAGGTGCGTGGAAGGACTCACTTTCAACGAAGCGATCCGGAAGAAGCAGGCGACCGCGTACAGCCCGCGGGCATGCTTCTTCAGTTGGTTCACCTTCCCGCGGTACACGAAGACGACCATTCGGCGCACAATCTCCTCGTTGATCCCGTCGATCGTGTACTCGGCGACGGCGGGCTGCGAGCGGAAGAGCTCGAAGAAGAAGTCGCTCTTCAGGGCGAGGATGTTCTTGTGCGCCTGCAACAAACGAGTGAGTTCTTTGGGTCCTCCGGCCGCTTGCCTTGATCTCCCGACCGTTGACCAGCAGGCGGAAGTCCGCGCGGCAGCCCTCCAGCCGCATCTCCCACAAGTCCGTGCAGGCGGCGTCCGAAGGCGACTCGTCCGCCTGCTGTCCGCCTTTTTGCTGCAAGTCGGCCAGCTGCGAGCGCAACGATTCGATCTGAAACACGAAGAATGAGGGGTTGACTGCGAGGGCGACTTTCGAACTCACCTCTTTCGTCAAAGCCGACTTCTCCGCGGCGGTCGTCTCGCTCGCCTGCTTCTGCTGCTCAAAGGCGGCCGTCAGCTTGGAGATCTTCGTTTCCCGCTGCTCCTTCTGCTTCATGCAGTCTGCGTTCTCTACTGAACAAGAAGTACGTTGCGTGTTTATGAGAAAGGGCCAGCAAACAAAAAACACGCATTCGGGCGTTGCGCAGGCCGCAAGCGGTACCCTGACCTTCGCCGCCTTCCCAACGAAATGCAGTCAACTGTGTCGTGCTTCTTCCTGTTTGCCGTTGCTTCCTTTCTAATTACTATTTCACAATGTTTGTGGCTACTCGTTGAACAGAAATGAAGGACATAGTAGAGAAGCGCCTCGAAATGGATGGGCCAAAACTTTCCAGCTTGTTTACGCCGATTTCCGACCGCTTTGCCTTTGGGTGTCACTTTCCGCAATGCGAGGATCAAATGAAGGATGAGTCGATAATTGCCTACGACTACTTGCTGCAAGAAGAGCGGTTTGTTTTTCGTTTGTAAATCTAGGTACCTATGGTGACTGTTCAGAACTCTCAAGCCACAGCAATCCTTTGCGGCCGCCTGCCGCAAATTCGGCATTAGGCCCGACCGCCACTTATTCTTTCCGTTTTTCTTCCGACCCTTCACCGAGACGATCGGCGTGTTTTCGGTCGTTGAAGAGCGGAACTCGGCGTTCGTTTCAAATGATCACCGTCTTTTCATTGCGGATTTGGACTACAAGACAGCTTCGTACTCTGTTCGCATACCCACGGAAGAAGAAGAAGTGTTGAAGGTCACCACCTACCGCCCAAACCCCGTAACCTCTGATGGACGCCTGTTGTTCGTTCAGGATTATGTGGATGAAAAAACACTGATTTCTTTTTACAAGTTTAATGCGCAGTTCACTTCGATTCGCCTACTCTTTACTTTCACGGAGGATCGAGGATTGCGTCTCACCGACTTCCAGCTTGTTGGACGGCGTTTGTATTTCTTTTCATACAAGGGCTTGCTGCGGGACATGAAGCAACTGGCAACCACGATGTCCACTTTGCATTTCTTTGATATCTGCAGTGGAACACACGAAATGGAACCTGCGGGCGGCCCTCCGACTGCTCTCGACAAAATGGTCGAACGGGACGGCGGCTACGAACTGAAAGGCCTTCGAGGGAAATGGTTAGGAGAAAAGTTTTTTGCGGACATTGTTTTCGAGCACAAAGATGGCGAGTGGTATGGTGAGTGGCAAAAAGAATGCGTAAACTATTAAGGGTGTTGCAGATTCCTTGGCTCGAAATGCCGGCATCGACTGCTTTGTCTGCCGCTTCGATTTGCACACTCGCTCGTGGTCCGAAATCGTGACGCGCCTTCAGCGACCCTTCGAGTTGTCCACGGCGTCGATTTACGCAGATATTCCAACCGTTAACTCCCTCACTTACCACAAATTCGACGGCTCCCAATTGGAATCGAAGACATGCCGCACTTTGGTTGTTGTGTAAGTTCCCCGTCAACACCTGCGACAATAATCGTATTGCAGGAAACCGTTCCGCTTGCACCAGTTGGCTCTTGAGTCGGTCGCCGGAGGGGTGCGAGTGAAGGGCGGAGATGAACGCCGCCAACTGCCGCCATTCGTCCGCTCGTTGTTGTTGTGTTGATTCGTTGATTGTTTGTGCGTACAGTCGCTGAATAAACGTTTGTTTGCGAAAACAGAAGGCAAGAAGCGAGTGAGCGGCGAGCTAAGGACTTTTTCCGCACAACCACCGCTAGCCGTCGAGCACGCTCGAGTGAACCGCCAAGCGAACTCGTGACTTGCGGCAAGTTCTGTACTTCCCATCGCCGGTCTTCTCAACAAAAAACGATGGATGCGGAAACTCACGCTAGGTAGTTTGTTTCTGCATCGCCTACACTAGTAATCGTCCATTACAACCAACAATTACTTTTATTCAAAAGACAGACAACATTCAGCTCATTGCAACAGTTTCACAATCTTCTTGTACGTCTCGTAGTCGTCAGGCAGCAGCTGGTCTCCGACGGCCACCAGAAGTTCCAGTGCGCCGCCGTTTTCCTTTGCGTATCCGACCGCGAATTCGGAAAACTCGAGGTCGTCGTTGCGGGCGGCGAGCAGCAGGAGATCAGCGACGTTCTCTTTTGTGACGCCCGCTTTCAGCACGCGCGTGCACTCCCTCTGCAAGACGAGGAATGAGTGGAAGCAGGAGAAGGGTTGCTCTTCAAGCACGCCCCCTCTGCACACTGGAAAGCAGCCGCGAAGAGCGTTCACCCCGTTCTCGTTGAAACAAAAGAGCGAAGAGAACTCACGAACAATCCGAAGACCTCGAAGCGACAGGCCGCCGCGTACAGCTCCCGCACATTCGCTTCCAATCCGTCCAGTCGGCCTCGGTAGACGAATTCGAGCATTCGCTCGACGACCGCCGCCTCGACACCCTTCACCGCGAACTCCGCGCGGTTCGGGTCGGCGGCGAATTCGGCGGCGAAAAAGTCGCTTTCCGCGGCCACGACGAGCCGGTGCGCCTGCAATCAATCGATTGCAATCGGTCGAATGCTAGTGGGTTGTTCACCTCGATCGTCCGGCCGCCGACCAGCAAGCGGAAGTCCGTCAAGCGGCCCGCTTGTCGCATGGACCAGAACTCGGCCGGAAAAGCCGTGGGAAAGCTCTCGTCCTTCTCTTCAACTCCTTTCGGTTGCTGCTGGCCAGTGAAAAGCTTCGCGTACAGCATTTCGTTCTCCTCTTCCAACTGCTTGCTCTAAACGACACGAGTGAACAAAAACAAGCGGTCCTTACTCACGCGTCCTTCGGCTTCTGCCAGCTTCTTTTCCAACGCGGCCACCTCCTCTTCCTTTCGCTCCCGCTCGTCGACTTGGTGCTGGTGTTCGCGTTGAAGCGTGAAGCAGCGCGTTCGTTCTCCCTCGAGTTTCGACTTTAATTCTTCGATCTGAACGACCGCAGGGTGATTGCAGGCGATAGTTAGAAAGAAGAGTGCGGACCGTGTCCTTGAGCTCGTTCTCGGCCCCGTTCTGCAGTTTAATCGCCGCCTTCGCTTCCTCTTCGTACTTCGCACACTCCTTTTTCAGCCCTGCGGTCCGAAACGATCGTGTGGGTAAACAGACAGAGCTGATTCTTGTGGCCTTACTTTTTTCAACGCGTTCTCCAACTTCTCCTTCAAAACGACCGATTCATTCGCCGCTTCGTCCTTCTGCTCGTCGTCTCGAAGATGGAGTTCGACGAGCGACGAGAGCAACCAGCTTTCTTCTTCGCGCAACTTCGATTTCAGCTGTTCGACCTGAAAAGAATAGAATTGATTAGTGGGCAGTCGTACGAACGCTGACTTCGGGTGTGTGTTGATCGCTCTGGACGACGACCTCCTTCCGCACTTCCGCAACGACTCCTGCCTTCTCCTCGTGCTCGTTGGGCATCGCCGTCACGAGTTTATGCTGAAAGCTTTGGAATGACGCGTCTTGCAAGAATGAACTCAAGACATTGGGGACGAGTGCGATCTGTGCCTTTTTGGCCACATCATCTTCTTGCTGCGGAATGCTAGGCGGGAGTTCCGCTGTAATGGCTTGCAGTTGCGATCGCAGTTCCTGGACCTGAAACAAAACGTGCATTTGTGGGCGAAGGAAAAAGAACGCACCTCCGCTTGAAGAGTTTCTACCTCTTTCGTGCGATCTGCGTCGAGTGCCGTTGCCGCCGCCACCGCTTTCTGCTCATTGTTAGCGCACGTTATCGTAGAAATTTTGGCCACAATCCGGCCTTGATCTAACACTTGAGCGAACAGATGGTTCGTGTTCAGCTTGATGCTTCCGGCTGCAATCAGGACAGAAGCAATGAACAGCGGATGCGGTAAACAGACTCTGAAGCTTCGTTTGGCCCCTCTTGTCGAGAAATGTGAGCGATCCCCACAGCGCCGTCGCGTCGCCGTCGACCGCGAGCTTCACGTTCCACGCCCACGGGCCGCAGTCGGACCGCGAGACTTCGATCCAACATTTCGTGTCCGGCCGGAACGGCAGCGCGTATTTTCGATCTTGCGAGTCCTGACCGTTGAAGTACACTGCATGAACGAAGAGAAGACCGGCAGGCTGGCAGGGCTCCATCTCGGCAAGGAAGGAAAAGAAAGAGGTGGAATGCGGTTAGTGAGCGGTGAGAGTGGACTGCCGCTGCAAACCGACCGACTGACCAACGCGCGGGGCGGGCAGAGGACCCCGTTGTTTGCCGCTTTCTACCGCTCGGTTTGGCGCGCCCAGTTGGCTGTATGCAATCGGCGTTACCGTGGGGCATTTCGGCGCTGTCACCCAAGTGCGAGCAGGCCGAGCGGTTTTTCCAATGCTTCTTTCCGATCGACTTGCAGTACACCAAGCGAGAGAAAGGACATTCGTCCCCTAGTCATACTTTCCAACCGCAAAGCGATGGTTCTTCACAACGACATAAAAATTCTCGACCTTCCACTAAATACCGCCGGTTCTCTCTTGAGCAAACCAAAAAGGAGCCTTTGCAGTCTCATTTATTGCTCGAGCAAAATGAGTATGATTGGATGAGTGTGAGTGTACACAACAATAAGACCGATAGTAGAGACCCGTACGAAAGACAACCCCATTCAGCGGAAGAAAACGACGAGAGTTCATTTGGAATCGACCGGCTCCCACTCGCTGCACAAACTGGAGTTCGAGCGATCGTCCGCCGACTGAAGGGCGGGCCGCAGTTGCGCGTCGCCATCGCCCGTCCGTCGCTCCAAGCGGGGGAGCTGCGAGATCAAGGCCGTGTTCTGCCGCTTCAACTCTTCGACCTGAAACGAGCAGGGCGATCAACAAGGTTCCTTTCTAGGGCGAATTCACCTCCTCCTCCAGGGCGTCCTTCCGCGCAGCGGCCGCCTCCCTCGCCCGCTTCTGCTGCGCGAGGGCGGCGGTCAGCTCGGTGATCGCGGCGACCAGCTGCGTCGTTTCCTCCTTGAAGCCCTCGTTCTGCAACGGACCAAGCGATCAACCGAATGGAGTGAATGGGCCATTACCTCCTCGCGAGCGACCGCCAACTTCGCCTCCATTTTGATCGCCGCTTCGGACGGCTCGTGCGCCCGCTTCTCGAGTTCTTCGACTTCGTTGCGGTGTTGTTGCTGGAGCGACGAGAAGCGAGTTTGCTGCTCGCAGAGCGCCGTCTTCAGACGGTCGATCTGAACGATGCGGTCAGTCGATGGCGATCGGTCAGTCGGATGCACGAATTCGCGCCGTGGAGACCCGCGTGGTCGAGTGGCTAACGAAGAGGACTGCCGCTGATCGTGAGCTGTTTGGGTCTCCACGACGCGAATTCGCATACGACCGGACAGATGCCCCCCTGCGAAGAAGGAAGACGAACGCGGTTCTCGAGCGTGGCGCGCTGCTCGACGAGCTCCTTCTCCCGGTCGGTCGCCGCCGTCGCTTCGTTCTCCCGCTCTTCGAGTAGCGACTCCAGCTGGGCGATCTTCGAGAGCAGCGCCGCAATCTGCCCCTTCAATTCCCTGTTCTGAAACACAATCGATTATCAGCGGAGTGTCTCTTTCGAACTCACCTCGTTCGCAACGGCCGCCTTCTCCGCCACGGTCGTCTCTTCCGCCCGCTGCTGCTGCTCGAAGGCGGCCGTCAGGTCGGCGGTCACGGCATCCAGCTGCTCCTTCTGCTCCATGCACGCCGCGTACTGCAAGAAGTCCATTGAGTCGAGAATGAAATGCCCAAGCGCTCACCTTTTGTTGCAGAGCCGCCAACTGCCGCTCCATCTCCGCCGCTTCTTTCTTCCATTCGCGGGCCTTCTTCTCGTGGTTGTCCACTCGGCTTTGGAGCGTGAAGGAGCGCATTCGCTCGTTCGAGAGTGTGGGCTTAAGGTCGTTCACCTGAACGAACGGAGTGCTCAGAGTGGGGAGCAAAAAAGAAGACGAACCTGCCCTTGGAGGACGGCGCGCTGCTCGACGAGCGCCGCTTCGCGCTCCGCCGCCTCCTTCGCGCTCTTCTTCCGCTCGCCGAGTTTCGTCTCCAAGCTTTGGATCGTCAAAGCCAGCAGCGTGTTCTTCGCCATGCGGGCGTCGCTCTGCAACAAAGCAACGAAGAATGAAGGCTGAGACAAATGTAAGGCGCTCACCTCTTGGACGACGGTCGCCAACCTCTGCTCTTTGTCCGTCGCCTGATACTCCAGCTGGCGAATGCGGGACTGCAGGGCCGTCTGCGTGTTCTCCGCCTCGGGTCGTTGCTCGGGCACGCGGGCCTCCGATTGCTTCAGCTGGAAGGAGAAGTTTGATGAGTTGAACTGCGGACTGCACCTGCGAACGCAGCGACTGAAGCTCTTCCTCGTGAGTCGCTTTCAGTCCTGCCTCGTCCTTGCAGAAGGAGCACTCTTCGGTCCACAGCTTGCAGAACACGCGATCGCCGAAAGACGCTTGAAGCGGGTGCCACTCGCTGTTGAATTGAACGTTCGTGTCTGCAATCAATTAACGGATGAAAAATTTGAAGGTGTGGGGACGTACGCAAGAGCTGCTTGACATCATCGCGGTCTTGTTTCCAAATGGCCGCTTTCAATCCTTCGGTAGGGCCTTCGATCGCGATCTTGACGTGCCACACAGCGCCGAAAACAGCCCCTGGTTTCGTCAACACGAGGTTGAACTTTGTGCCCGGGCGGAAAGCAAGCTCCGATTTTGGGCTTTGAACGTCCGTTCCGCGGAAGTGGATCACGTGAGTGGCCGCGAGAAACCTCGAGTGTTTGCACGCGACCACCATCTTCGGTCGAGACTCGGCGGGCATCCAAAAAGAGAGGATGCGAGTGAGGACAGAAACAACGCGCGCGCGAACGATGCGAAAAGATCAAAACGAACGGGCGGCTGGCAAACGCCGAACGGACGGGCAGAGAGGCAAAAAACAAAACGACGCTCGAGTGCTCGCCGCCCGTCCGCTTTCGCCCCTCCGATCGCGATCGGCGGCCCGCAGACCGAAATGTGCGCACAATCCGAGCGAGCGGACGGGCAGGCGGGCAGGCGGGCAGGACGCCGCGTCCCGCCGAAATCGCCGCATGCGAACAGGACGGAAGAAGCGGCGACTCCCCGGCAAGTGGCGAATTTCGCATGAATGGCGGTTGAATAGCGGCTTTTGACCAGCCGACGGTTTTTTTTCGAGGCGAATCTGGGCCTTCGAATGCAAATGCTGATCGGCACTCGTTTCATACACCAACGCGTCTGCTGTCGACATGACTCGAGCGGTAAAAAGACGGCGATCAATTTGCAGTTCTCCCACCTCGTTCACCAAAAGAATGCACACACGAGGCTTCCGCCACGTCCACGGGTCTCACTCACCCCGGACGGCAAACGGCAATTCGCAAACGGTCGCCCCAAAACACGCGCGTGCAGTGCCGCTATGAGTCAACGTTCATGTTCGTTCGACCCGCACATTCCAACGAACTCCTTTCCACTGCTCCGTGTGCCCGCAAAGAACTCATTTATTCGAACGAAAAGAAACAAAACAAAGAACATGGGCAGTTCACTTCGCATCGACCGGCTCCCACTCGCTGGACGAACTCGAGTCCGAACGGTCCTCCGCGTCGTCCGCCGACTGGAGGGCGTCCGAGAGCAGCGGCTGCTCGTCGCTCGCTCCGCCGGCCATCAAGCCGTCTTTGAGCAGACGGACGATCTTCTCGTAGACGTCCAGCTGGTAGCGGACGAGCGAGTGGACCGTGTCGGCGACCAGCAGGCGGAACTTCCCGCCGTTCGCCTCGGCGAAGTCCACGGCGAACGCGGCCAGCTGCTCGTCGTTGTGGCGGGCGGCGAGCACGAGGAGGTCGGCCGCGTTCTCCGCCGAGATTCCCGCCTTCAACACGCGAGTGCACGCGTCCTGCAAGAAGAAGATCGAACGAAGGAGCGAGAGGGAGAACTCACCAGCAGCGAGGCGACCTGGAAGCGGCGGCCGGCCGTGTACAGCTCGACGGCGTCCTTCACGAGTCCGTCGAGACGTCCGCAGTAGCAGAACTCCAGCAAGCGGCCGATCACGCGAGCAGAGAAGCCTTGCACGGCGAACTCGGCGGCCTGCGGGTTGGAGCGGAAGAGCGCCTCAAAGAATGCCGACTTCAGGGCGAGGACCGTGCGGTGGACCTGCAAGCGAGAGGCGATTGACCGCTTGTTCACTGCGGACTTACGGGAATCGCCTTGCCGCCGACCACAAGGTTGAAGTCGGTGAGGAAGCCCGCCGTTCGCATCGCCCACAGAGCCGCCGGGACGCGGCCGTCCGCCGGCTGTCCGCTCTGCCGCTCCAACTCGGAGATTTTTGAGAGCAACGCGTCGCGCTGAAACGGGAAGAAATATAAAAGGAATGGATCTCCGCACTCATCTCGTTCTTCACCGCCAACATCTCCGCAGCGGCCGTCTCTCCCGCCTGCTTCTGCTGCTCGAACGCGGAAGCCAGCGCGGAGATCTTGGCGTTCAACTGCTTCTTCTCTTCGCTCCAGCACTTTTGCTGAAAGAAGAATGAAACGATGGCGATTGATGGCGCACCTTTTGGCCAAGAAGCCCCAGCGCCGAGTAGAACTGGATCGCTTCTTCGGCCGACTCGCGGGCTGTCTTCTTCCACTCGCCGACCTAAAGAGCGGTTGATCGAATGAATGACCGAAGGGGAGAGCGCAAACCTCGTCGCGTTTGAGCAAAAGCTCCTCTTTGAGTTCCTTCTGCGCGTCGGCGGCCGCAGTCTCTGTTTTGTCCGCCTCCTCCAGCTGCGCGCATTTCGACGCCAAAGTGGCGAGATTCAGCTTCAACGCGAGTTCTGCAAGCACGAATGGATTGTAGCTGAAAAGAACTAAACTCACTTCGCGGCGGAGCGTCACCGATTCCCGCTCCTCCCGTTCTTCCTCCGAATCGATGACGTAAATACTGAAAGAAACGCGAGTGTGCTTGAATCAAGTAACAAACAAACCCGCCGATCGAATCGTCCATCTTGCGGCCTTGAGGATCGGAATGGAAGTCGACGACGAACTGAAAGCGAAGAGAGGTGATGAGCAAGATGAACAACACGAAGGACGATGCGGAAAGATCGAAGTGAACGAGCGGTCGAAAGACGTCAAGCGGACGGGGACGCAAAAATCGTGGACAACGCTAAAGTGCTCGCCGCTCGCTCCTCGCCCGTCCCGCTTGTTGTTCGTCCGCGCTCGCCCGCCGATCGGCCGCCCGCGAGCCGAAGCGGGTGAACGAACGAGCCGGCAACACGGCACGTCTCGCCAAAATGGTCGCTTGCGGACGGACCAAAGAAGGGAGCGACGCATCGGACGCCGCGATTTCGAAACGCTGGATAGCGCCAACCGTTTTTCACTCGCTTTCGATTGACATCGCCTCCCCGAAGTAAGCGGATGTGATCATTAGAATGAAAATTCTCCTTGCACACTTGTCCGCACGGCTCGAGATGAAAACGGCAATCCATCAGCGCACTTCTTCCCCCAAACATTGTGTTTTTGGTCGAAAGAATTTCCGACACAGTGCACGGATTCTTTGTCAACACGAAACTGACGATGAATCCCGAGCGGAAGACAGCCGGTATTTCGGGCTCTCCACATCGCCGCCGCGGTTCTCGACGCCGTAGACACAAGATAAGCGGAATGCGTGCAGGACGCCGCCATTTTCTCCTAAATTGAAAGCGATGGGATGAGCAAGCGCCTAACGAAATCGACCGTCGACGCAAGCGGGCCGAAAGAAGCAGCGGCAGAAAGTCGTCAAGCCGAGGCGAAAGCGCCCGCAAAGACGAAAACAACGCCGAGCAACCCGGCCGGTCGGTCGGTCGCCTTCGTCCCCCGATGGGCCGCCCGCAAACCGAAAGCCGCGCGCAGGTGGGAATGCGGGCGAGCGGACGGGCGGGGACGCCGCGCCGCGCCCAAATGGCCCGCCCGATTGCAAACGAGCGATTGAAATGGCGGTCCTTTCTTTGACGATCCGTCTCGTGATTCCAGCGCAACGCTAACGACGGGCAGTTCTCAAATGCACGAAATTAATCGGAATGCAACACCCGTCCGCACACGCTCGGGTGGACACTCTGATTTCTCGTCCTCTGGTGGAAACTCGAGAGAAAGAAGGCAGCAATCAATCCACGCACTTCCGCTTTTTCATCACCAAAGGAATGCCCGCTGCTTCTTTCCGTCTCCGACTCAACCGCTTGTTTCGAACGACGAAAAGACGAACTCGTCGCGACAATCGAGGTGCGGAGGAGACACGCACGTTTCAATGAGTCATCGTGGGCTTCCATTCGCCCCGCACAATCCTCACCGCATTGCCTGTGACTCGAAGCGCCAGTGTTCGTTACACGCTTTTATTCACCTAGGGCAAGTTCACAGCCCTTTCACTATCTCAACGATCTTATTGTACGTCTCGAACTCTCCGAGCAGCAACAAAGGAATCCAATCGGCCCCAAAAAGGCGAAAATTCCCACCGTTCCCTTCCGCGAACTCCAGCACGGGGGCGGCGAACACGAGCAGGTCGACGGCGTTCTCCTTCGAGATGCTCGCTTTTATCCACTTTTGCAAGCAGAGGAGCAGAGGGAACTGACGATCAACGCGGCCTTTTCGGCAGCCATCAGTTCCTTCTGTACATCAATCTTTCGCTCTGAAACGCCACTCATAAATCAAACGACCGACCGAGTCCTCTACCGTTGCTTCAAGCTCCACCAACGTTTGCTTCCCTTCGCCCATTTCTTCCCCGAACTCCTCCAGCTGTTTCTTCTGCTCGAGGATTTCGAGTCGGAAGTCCGCGAGCATCTCAACCAACTGCTGCTCTCGTTCGGCCGGCTTCGCTTCCCGAAAGATTAGACGAGTGGACGAGCCGGCCGCTGCTTTCTTGGGCGAGCGTCGCCGTCCACCTTCCGCGCGACCTCAAAACCGTGCGCGTTCGGACTGCAGCCGAGCGAGAGCGGCTGCTTCTCGCCCGCACTCCGGGTCCAGCGCGAAGTTCTGAACGACGAACGCAATGAAGCCCCCCGCTTACGGCTTGCACCAACCGTCGAATGCAAGTGTGCAGTTGCGTTCGCGCCCTCTCGCCGTGGTCTCGTTCTTCCGCCAGCTGGGCTTTCAGTTCTTCAATCTAAACGGGAATTGATTGGCGGGAAGAAGAGAAAGAAGCCACTGGTGAGTGGAGAGCAGCCGGCTCCTCCTCGTTCCTGCAAGTCGGGCACTGTTCGGCCCACACGCAGCAGAGAACGCAGCAGTCGGTCGGCGAGTTCTCGAAAGCGTAGCCCGCGTTTACCTCCGTGTGCTTCCCCGCAACCAATAGGAGAAGGTGGCCTGATTGCTGGATGAGGCAGTGAGACACGCCTTCATAGGATTAGAGCCTCGAGCAGTCGTCAATTCTTTACCAAGAACCACTGCACCACACAACTCAACACAAGCCACCACCCACGCTGCTCGATCGCCCGTCCGCCCGCCAACGTTCACGATTCAAATCGCTGCCTTCAAGCCGCGGCGTCGCCTTTGATCGCCAGCTTCACGCAGCGGCCCCAATCGTCGAATCTATCGATCAGCCGCAGTAGGCAGCGAGCGGCCGGACGGAACGGGAGCGGTTGCTGCGGACTCTCGACGGAGCCGCCGACCAGAAGGGGTTTGACGCTCTGGGCCGCCCACAGAAATTCGAGTGCAGGCAGAACAAGGGCGGCATTCGGCGGGGCGAGCAAGTGGTGAATTGGAAGGAGTGAACTGCCGCTGCAAGTCAATGTAGCGATCGAGCGATGGGTGGTGGGCGAATACCACCTTCCGCCGTTTGTCGTTTGATTCCGCTTTGTAAACGGCCGTTGTGTGGGAAGAAGGAAACTCGCGAGCAAGTCATCTATCCAATCGATTAATCGCCTGGAGCAAAAGGAGCGGCGGTCAAGAGTGTGATGGGGAACTGCCGCCCGCGCCCACAACTCACTTTTGATCGATAACCCACTCACTTCGGACCTGCCGCTCTGTCCGTCCGTTCTTCGGCCGCCTTTTTGTTGCCCGCCTGCGAGAAGCGAGCGGACGGCCGACGGGCGGCGAGCGGCGGCGGACGGCGAAAGACGCCCGCTCTCTCCGCTTCGCCTCGTTTCACTGCCGTCTTCGGAGGAGTTGCTGTTAAGTTGTCTCTCGTCGTTCGCCGGCCGTTGTTCAAGCGTTGGCTCAATTCCTTTATGACGAACTTCTCTGTTCTAATTTCGCCCTCCAATCTTTCGTTCTCTCCCGCTCTTCTTCCCCCGAGTGATCGATCCGAGCGGACAAGAAACAACCTAATTTATTCACCTAATCATTAAACAACAATCAACTACGACTTACAACAATCAATTACAACAATCAACTCCAATCACATCAATCAATACGAGAGCGAGGGCGCTTGTCCACGTGGTGGCGGTCTACTGGCGGTGGCGGGAGCGGATCTCCACTTGGTAGAGGGGTCCGCGGGCGGCGTTGCGCTCGTCGATCTCGCGCTCGAGGCGCGTGTAGTGGACGTAAATCCAGCTGTAGAGACCGATGGCGAACAGCACCACACACCCCATCTTGAACGAGAGGAAGAGGAGTGAGTGGAAGGGAAAGGAAAGAACGTACGCGCCGAGGAAGATCTTCTTGTACCACCCGTAGAACGGGATGAAAATGGCGCAGCGACGAGTGAGAGCGGGGTGCGGGAGGGGCTCCACGCGCTCGGCCAGCGGGTACAAGGAGCCGTTCTGCAAGGAGAAGATGGATGAGTGAGGGATGAGTGGAGAGAACAAACCTTGGCCTCGGGGAAGAAAAAACGGAGAGTGGAAGAGCGAGGCGAATCGTTCCAGGTCGTCACGCGAATGACGGCGACGTCTTTGGCGTGGGTCTTGTCGAGGGACTTGTTCACGTGCTTGAAAAACTGGCTGACGGACGGCTGGTTCCGCGGAGGCACAGTCCACCCTTTGGAGCCTCCGCCGAAAATGCCGAACTGCTTGACGGTGTGGTTGGAGTGAACCGAAACGCTCCCGCGAAGTTTCTTGTCGAACGTAGTGCCTTGGTAACCGCCTGTAAACAATCCACAAGATGAGAAATCGGCCAATGCACTTACCGTCAACATTAACTCCAAATTGAACACGGCCGTCGTAACACCCGATCAAAAGTACATCCACTTCCTTCCGCACCTGCGGTTCGAGAAAGAATCCGTGAAATGTCCTGAAACGTTTGTTTACGTTGATGGAATATATGGAGGAAACGTACTCGTGCTCCGATAGCCCCCACTCAAAGCACATGAACTCGACGTACAGCGGCCCGGCGGTCTCCATGTCGCCCGTGAAGTGCATCGCGATTTCCACGACTTCCTTCTCGGCCAACTTCTCGGTGTTCACCACCCTAAAACGAACAGAAGCGATCAGAAAAGGACGAACCAAAGAGGAAAACTCACACTCCACCATTGACCTCGTCGACGGCCAGGTAGCGGCGGTACTCGAGCGGGAGCCATTTGTTTTCCTTCACGAGGAAGTACTTGTTGGCGGCGGTTTGGTCGTCCTTGGAGCTCGTCGAGTCGGTCGGCTGGACGAGCGGGACGGCGGCGGCGAGGACGAGGAGGACCGCGAGGGTCCAGCGGGTCCACGGCATCACGGCGATCGAGCGGGACAGCAGGTGAAACGAAAGGGAGCAGGAGGAACGAGAGCAACCGATCGGTTCGAGCGAACGAGAGCGAAATGCGTCGAGCAGCGGCGGCCCGCAGGCGACGGCGGCCGCCCGGCTGCCACGTGTTCCCTGCGGTTCGCTCGTGGCGGGACCGCGCGCGCGTTCGAGGCGGAATTTCCGGGCCGCTCGCCCGCCGGGCGGCTTCCACTCCTACTAGCTGCTCTTCTTTTTTTGCTTCGATTTACTGCGGTTTGTTTCGCAGTCAATCTCTTCTTTTCTATCCTTCCACAACCGCCAATCGAGTTCGTTTCTCTCTTTTGATTTGCGTCTTTCGAGTGTTCGGTTGGAGAGCAGACGGTCAACATCGTCTGGCTGCTCCGCTTCCGTTTACTCTCGCAATCACTTCTATTCACTCGAATCAAGCAGCGACTCTAGTGGTTGGGTGTCTGCCGCAAACAGGAAGCAATGGGAAGCTTTCGGTGCCTTTAGTGTGCGCTGAGATCGCCGTTTTGTTTGAAGAAATAACCGCACTTTACAACAGAAGATTTATTTCGAATAAACGAAAGAGAAGCTTCTACACAATCCGTTCGAGTCAGTCGGCCTGCTGGGCGGCGTCCTCCTCCTGCTCGTTGAGGAGCACGACGATCCGCAGCTCGGCGGCTCGTCGCTGCTTGGGCGGCAGCTCGGCGAGGCGGTGCCGGAGTGCGCGACGAACCGCTGCAGCTCGAAGTCCTCGGGGACGTCGCCTTCTTGCGCGTGGTCGAGGGCATTGAAAAGAGGAGAGTGAGCGGGAGACAAGAAAAAAGGCGCCCACGCGTCCTCGCCTGCATTCTTCTTGACGAAAGGCCGTGTAAGCCCGGCAGGCGCCTTCCAGCTTACTGGAGCACAACGGCGTTGGGTCGTCGGGCCCACGTGGCCGGCGGCCGGCCGCCTTTCGTCCCGCCCCGAGCGCCGCCCACCGAGCCCCGAGCCCGCCCGTACAAAAGCCAGCCGACGGACAGCGACGAGGACTTCCATCCAGCGGAAGCGACCAGCAGGCGGCGGCCGGCGGGCCGCCGCGGTCTCGTGATCCTTTCCCCCTTTGCTCCCCTCGTGCTGTACGTCGCCCTCAATAAACCTCGCATTCACGTGCACGTTGCCCTGTTCGGAGATCCTCGTGGGTCGAGGCGACGGCCGGGAGGAGGACGGCCCTCGCGGGCCGGTCCTCTTCTCTCGCGCCCGCAGCCGCACAAAGGCCATCTGCTCGAAGTGGGCCCAGTTCGTCTGCAAGTGCAAGGGCGAGGCGTCCGGCCCGCGCTCCTGCTCCGCGCGCGTCTCGGCCCGGCGGCGCAGGAGCGTCGCGTAATGGTTGCGCAAGTAGTTCCACTTGAGTTGCGCGTCCCTTCCACCTGCCAGAAGAACGATTGAAGTTGTGAAGAAAGACGGGAAATCACGTCGAAAGCCGACCTTCCGGACGTTCGCCTCCCAAATCGCCGATTTCAATTCGAGATCGCTGTAGCCGTGATGGGAGTGGTCGTAGAGGCACGGCCGCGGGCGCACCTCCTCGACCAGCAGGCTGCTCGTGTCCAGCCAGTCGTTCTCCGACGCGTCGGCGGCCGGCGAAAACGAGAAGAAACGACAGGCGGCGCCGAGCGGCGGCGAGCGGAGTGCCCGTTCGAATCGACGAAAAGAGAAGAAGCGGAGTTCCGCTCGGGATTCTGCGAGCAAATTCGACGAGTTCTCGTTTACGATCGGCGGCGTCAAAGAGGCCACTCCGTTCACCGACTACATTGTTGCTGTTCGCTCCTCTCCTTCCACTCACTCATTCTCGTTTGATCGCCTCGTTCAGCGCGGCCTTGGCGACGAGCAGTGCGTGGTTGTTTGTAGGACGTGGAAGCCGCTTTTTTCGTTTCTTTACGACTCGTGAATTCATTTGATCGACTCGACGGAGAACAAAGCGGCCTCATGCTTTTGCTCGTTCTCGAATGAAACTGGAGCAAGAGAAACGGCACATTCGCGTGCTCCACAAACGGATACGTTTCGCTGAAAATAGAGAGCGGACGCTTCGTCTGAACAGCAGAGTAACCGGAAAGCAAGCCGGAGAGATCGGCCTTGCCAACCGATCAACAAGCAGAATCCGGATTGGTGGCTAGCGTGACCGAGTTGAACATTGTGAGTTCTTTGTGCCTTTGAATCGAAATGATGACAAACACACTGCGGTTTAAAAAGCAAACGTTCAAACCAGAACGTCGCCGTTCGTCTGTGATCATAAGCCGTCGAGTGGTGATAAAAAGCGCAAAAAAAACACTAATTAAGGGCGGAAATGCGGTGACGCACTACCCGCCCCACTTCGCGCTGATTTGGGGGTGTGCCCACCGTTCAGTTTTTGTTGCACGGTTATGTTTAAGACGGCCAGTGAGAGCAGATCGCACTCCTTGACTTCTTCCGCAATGACGTCACCCCTTTTCCTTGTTCTTTTCGCTCTCTGCGGGCAAGCGGCGCTTCTCCCACCAAAAGCCGCAGCGGAAAGCTTTTTGTTGTCCGGCAAGCTGCACCGTCGAACGGCCGACGACCTCCGCGTCTTCCAGCAGCAACAACGAGCCGCGCACCCGCACGAGAACTTTCTGCCGGAATATCCGGGTAGCCACCTTTGACTTCTCTTGATCGAGTAACCAACGGTTCTTTAGACGAGCTGCTGATCACCAACGTTGCGATCAACAAGACCAGTACGCGTTGTACCTGCCTTCATTGTCTAATTCCCATTTGTAGACCAAAGCTTTGCGGTTTCGGTGGAAACGAACGCCGACCTGCTCTTCTTCTTGGCCTCCACGTACCCGACTCTGCAACGCGGTCAACCCACCTACAGCCCAGAGTAAGCGCAATAATCGAGCGGTGTACTTATCTCAAACGACTCATTCGGTCGTAATTTTTCGTTTGAACGACCTAAACAAAAAACTGGACGTTAAAGGCAATAATATAGCTTTAACAAGTAAAACGACTTTTACGGTTTCCTTAGAGTTTTGAGTTCAGCGCATCCGGCGGCGTCCAACTGGACCCCATTATGGGAGAAGCCGACGACAACCTCTTCTTAGGCCAAGGCTACGCGGACGTCGTGAACGTGGGTAGTCGTGAGAACAAACCGTTAGTTAAAAATTGTTTAGTTTGGCGACCTCGGCGTGTGGAACCAATCGTTTGCTGCAATCGAGAACTACGACGGCTTCGACCCGCCGTTCGTGGGTTTCGACGGAGTGCTCGGGTTGGCTTGGTAAGCGGGGAATCTACGGATTACTAATTTAGTTAGCGTGTTTAGGGACCCGCGCAGCAAAGACGACGTAATCTATCTGTCTAATGAATATCTAGCTTTTTGATACCGTTTTTAGAGTCCCACTCCATTCTCGACTCCAGTCATGAACATCTTCGGCACTCACCCGGGTTTGCCTCGCTCCTACATGCTGTGGCTGCAGCAGGACAAGCTGGAAGGGAAACGAGAGCTCGACTGGGCGATTTCGTTTAGCGGCGACATTCACAGCAAGTGCACCAAAGAGCCGTTGGCTTCCGCGGGTCTCTACTTCGATAGCGACTGGGAAGCCTTGGCGTTTAAGCTGGACACGTTCGCGTTCAGAGGCCAGCAGGAGGATGGCGGCGTCGCGGTGGTGGACAGCGGGTGAGTGCGGCTAACGTTTGGTGAATTGGAAGGAGTGGTCGGGGAATTTAAACCGGCAGACGCCTGGAGGAACCGAAGAGGAATTTCAGCACAACGGTCAACAAGAAGCAGAAGACAGGCAAACGTTAAAGATCTAAGCGAAAAAGTAGAACCACACTTATCCTTCTTCCCCCCTGATCGCTCTAATGCCCGCCGCTGTTCAGAATGCCCGTCATCCAGCTCCCGCTCGTCGCCTTCCGGGCCGTCCACGCGATCATCCAGCCGGACTACGAGATCCATCGCGGTATCTACACGACGGACTGTTCCAATGCGGGCAAATTCGACGATTTTGTGTTAACGATCGGCGGCGTCAAACTCGCGGTTCCGTCCACCAACTACATCGTTGACGTGCGTCCACCTTCTCTCTATTCTCTCCTATCCGCTCGCTTGTTTCAGCTCCAACTGGGCGGCGGCCAGTGCGTGGTGGCGTTCGACCGCTCCTCCGACGTCCCCTACTTGCTCGGCACGCCGTTCCAATGGACTTTCTGCACGAAATTCGACGTCGACAACTCGCAGATTTCCTTCCACAGCCTCATCGTCTAACCGGCGTCATTTTTGTGAATAAATACTCAAGCATGCACACAGCTTGGGGCGGGGAGTGCAGCTAACAAAAAAGAAAGAGGGCGGTGAATTTCGGTCGCTCACAAGAGACCCCGCCTCGTGTTTCGAGTGGTTTAGCAGCAGCATGGAACAATCAAAGCCGCTTTTGTTTAAGTGAATCGCAATTGTGATGACAAACCTCACTGCGGTTCAATCGGCAAACACAAAGTCACCGCTCGTGTGTGATGATAAATGATAGGCCGTAGAGGGGTGATAAGAAGCGCAAATTGTGTTTAACAAAAGAAATTAATTAATTGCAGTGACGCACTAAGAGGTGTGTCCACCGTTCAGTTTTTGTTGCACGATTGAATTTAAGTTCGCTAGTAAACAGCAAGCCGCGTTCCTTTGTTCGCCTCCTTCGACGATGAATTCGCTCCTTCTTCTCGCTCTGCTTGCCATCGCTGTGCAGGCGGCGGTTCTCCCGCTAAAACCCGAAAGCTTCTTGTTGACGGGCAAACTGCACTGCCGAATGGCCGACGATCTGCTCGCCTTCCAGCAGCAAAAACGAGCTGCCAATCCGCACGACAACTTCCAGCCGGAATATCCGGGTACCCGCCGCTAGTTTCGAGTAATTAGCCGGTAACTGAGACTTCAGACGAGCTGATGCTTGCGGACGTGTGGATCAACAAGACGAGTACGCGTTTATTTGTTTCTTTCTTCTTCATATCACCGCTTGCAGATCAACACTTTGCGGTGTCCCTTGAGACGAATTCCGATGTGCTCTTCTTCCTCGACTCCACCTACTCGCCCCTTCAGCCCGACCAGCCCACGTACGATCCGCAGTAAGCAGAAGAATCAACGAGCAGCTGATCGCGTTGTTCAGACCGTCTGGCGGCGTCCAAGGGGACTTCTTCCAGGGAATGTCCGGCCAACGTCTCATCGGTGGCTGGAGCTACGAGGACGTCGTGAATGTGAGTGCACTGGGGTTGCCTTGGGGAAGCCGGTAGTCCAGTGGTTCTGGCGGAGGATTGCGATCTCATTTGCCGGCTAAATCCTCCGCTATTGCCTTTGAACTATCGCGGCGCATTCGCCCGATCGAATGCTCACTGCTTGCAGTTCGGCGCGATCGGCGCGAACGCCGCGTGGAATCAATCGTTCGTCGCGGTGGACTGGTTCGACGACGACAACTCGCCGTTGGTGGGCTTCGACGGGGTGCTCGGCCTGGCGTGGCAAGTGGCTTTTTAGTGCTCGCAATCACCTCTTTTTGTTCAGAAACCCGAGGGACAAGGACGCTGTAATCACCGTTCTACCCCCTGCTTAGAACTTGCTGCTTTAGCCCGTGACCGTCGACTCGACGCCCATTCTCAACCTCTTCGCCGCTCAACCCGAACTTAGCCGCTTCTACGTTCAATGGCTGCAGCAGGACAAGCTGGAAGGGAAACGAGAACTCGAGTAGAAGATTTCGTTTGGCCACGACCTCCCCGATGCGTGTATCAGCCAGCCAATCGTGTCGGCTGCCCTCGACTTCGACGGGCCGCAAGCAGCGCTGTTCTTCAATCTGGACTCGTTCGCGTTCGGCGCGCAACAGCTGGGCGGCGGCGAAGCGGTGGTGGACAGCGGGTGAGCGGCGGCGAGTTGTGTGCTGAATAGGGAGGACTGGTTGGTGCATCGAGCGGGAAACCGGGCGGGAAAAGCCGTTCACAGCGGGAAGCATCGACGTGTACACTGCTCACTTCCATTCATATTGGTCAGCTCATGCCCGTTCAGAACGCCCGTAATCCTCCTGCCGCCCGGAGCCTACCACGCGGTCCACACGGTCATTCAGCCGGATTACGACTTCGACCTCGACGTGTACACGACCTCGTGCTCGAATGCGGGCAAATTCGACGATTTTGTGTTCACAATCGACGGAAAGCAGCTGGCCGTTCCGTCCACCAATTACATCGTTGATGTGCGTTCTCCCTTTTCCAGTCACTCACTCCCACTACCGTTTTTCAGCTCAAACTAGGTGGCGGCCAGTGCGTGGTGGCGTTCGACCTTTCGGAACTCGTTCCGTACGTCCTGGGCACACCCTTCCAGTGGACCTTCTGCACAAAGTTCGACGTGGACAACTCGGAAATCTCCTTTTTGAAGTCCGTCAACGTTTGAACGTCCGTGAATGAGTGGAGTAAAAACTTAAACATGCACACAGATTGCAGCGACTGGAGCAAACTCAAAGAAAGCAGATGTGAATTTCGTTCGCTCACGAGAAAATCGACTGTTGTTTCGTGTGGTGCGAGCAACAGCCGAAAGCAATAGAAACCATGCGTTTCTTTATAGAAGAGGGGGAGAAGGGGGTGAACGTCCGCGGCTTCACGACCGGCGAGCGGTCCATTTGATCAAAAAAGCGCCCGCACCGACGACTAGCGAGAACCCAATGGCGGCCGCCATGTTGCAGACATCGCGATCGTTGCACGCGCACTCCGCGCGGCCGTCGCCCGTGTGCGCGCAGCCGGAGCACCTGCCAATCCCAAAGGAGAAGGCGGGACTCACGTTCCGTTCCCGACGACACAGCGGCGTTGTGTAACGGCGCCCGCGGCGATCGTCTTCGTGCAGCACGAGCAGGCGGATTGCGGCGGTTCGGCCGCCAGGTTGCTGCCGCCCACGTAGCAGACGGTCACGTCCACTTGCCGGCAGAAGAGAAGGGCGAAGAGCAGGACGAACAGGATAGAGTGGCAGGGCACCGTGGACGGAAGAGAAAAGCAGCGAGGCGAGCAGTAAGTGGATGAAAGAAGGCGGAGGTGACCGGCCGCTCGTCTGGTCTTTCCGTCGCTTGTAGTTGCGTGAACGAACCGTGCTAAGTTCAAACTTTCTTATGCAATTCGATTGCTTTGTTTAGAAATCGCATCGGGTAGTCGCTCTCCAAAAACGGCCTTTCCTGGTTGCATCTCCACTCGTGAACGATTACAGCTCGATTTGTGGGCTTGTGCGCTCGCTTGAGTGGAAAAGGAATGGATCGTCCGCAAAGCGCTCGTACGCAAGAAGAAAGAAAACCGGGTGCGAGGAATCGCTAGCCGTAAAGAAAGCGGCAGACGGCTCAAACGCGTCGCGTCCATCGCGTTTTCTCATTGGCCGCTCGCTGAAAGAATGGGGAAAAGCGGCTCTTCGCTCCGTTCATTCCGGTTTCAGCCGAGCTGGCCCCGCGGGCTCCAACCCGCGTTCACCGTCGGTCGAACCGACGGCCCCGTAGCACTCGGCCGTCATCGTCGGCGGCTGACTACCGCGACGGACCGAGCAGTATTGCGCCCCATGCTCGTCACATGCGGGCCCCCGGCTCCGAGTCGACGCTCGGATGGAAATTTTGCGAGTTTGCCCACCGCCGGGGAACACATCGAACGAGCCAAAAGCGAACAGCGGAGAGCGATGGAAAGAACGTTTTTATTCGGACGGACAGACGAGGAGAGGGAGTGAATCAGAAGAGAGGCGTGAAGTCAGCAGGCGGTCAGTTGGAACATGAAGGCGCCCGCTGCCACGACCAGGGAGAACGCAGTGCCAGCCGAGGAGTTGCAGAGATCACGATTTCCACCGAGTGGGTCTTTTCAAGAAAGTGGGCTCTTTTTTCACCGAGTGGGTTCTTTCTCCACCGATTCGGATTCCTTCGCATAGGAAAGCTCGATTTAAAGCGTCTTTTTTCTGCGTCCATCGGAGGACCCAAACGGGCCAAAGCCGAGGGAGACGAGTGGGCGGTTGCAAGGAGAAGACGAGGGGACTGACCGGCGGACGGGTGGACACAGCTGCTTGCGTTCCATCCACGCGGGGTTCCACCTCCGACTGCGCGGGCGATCCCTCGCTGCGCGTTGGTGCACGCAAGAGAGCAAGGGAACGTGGCGGGCGTTAAAGCATTTCCGATCGCTACTTGCTTCTATTTGAGGGCGGCCGTCTCAAACGGAACGAAGGGCGAAAAACGTGGCTCCTCGGCTTCAGACGAGCGAACCGCCCGATTGTTTCGAGCGTTTCTTGAGCTCACTATAGACCAAAGCAAGAAGAACCCCCATACGTCCACTTCTTTTCTTCGTCTTTATGCCCTTCTTGGAGCACCGGCTTGCTTCCGCTCCTCTCTACCGTGCCCTCAGTCGACGCCCCGTAGCTCGAAGTCGGCCTCGTCTTCTACCCGCTTTCCAGCCAAAACTCTCGCTCATCAGTGTGGCTCCAAGTTCTGCTCCAACACCGCTTGAAGCAAATAAATGGAAGAAGCGGCTGTTGGCTGCCGGGCCATCTCGTAGAACCACAAAGCTGGAGTTCCAATCAAAATCCCCGCACTCCAAAAGCAATGGGTCAGCGTTCCGCTTCACGGCCGCGAAACACTCCGAACAGAACGAGCGGATTGCGCACAATCCCGCTCGAAAGATTGTCCGCGGTAAGCGGCCTCTTTGTAGTGCGCTCCCAGTTCTGGAAGGATGGACGTTGCAATGCCCGAACCGCTCGTTCCTCCTCGAATCAAATCGAAAGCATCGCACCGTTCTTTCTTGCCGACATTTCGGCGCTCAAATCTTGTGGGTAAATGGCCGCTTTCCGTTCCCCAACGAGCAAGAGGATCCCGACGAAAGGGCTGGACGTTTGTGGACCGGGAAGCAGACGCGCGTCTCTTTCGTTCACTCCACGGACTGTTCGCAGGTTGTTTGGATCGAAAGGCACGAGTTCAGGCCGGAAATTTGACGACTGTCGTCTTCGGCGAGTGCCGTCCTTGAGCAGCAGCGAGTGTCGTCCTCATTCTCTACTCGCGTTTCAGATGGTCCCGTCGGATGAACGAAGCGATGGGTGGAGCGGTCCGGGGTTCGTTCGGGATTGCGCGACGCTCTCTTCCGTTCATTGCTCGATCAAATAAACTCGTAGGGAATTTCGATGGTTGTCCGGACTCGTTGCACCCCAGCTGCTCTCGTTCTTGTTCTTCTCCGTAGTTCTCTACGGACAAGAGATGTGAGAAAGTGGGATAAACGAGGAGGCGAGAGCGGTAATCGACCAGCGAAACGCCGCAAAGTGCCGCTTGATCGCCCACTTACCTCCGCAAACTGACCGGCTGGTTTCGATGGCGCACGCCGACAAACGACGAGAAGAGCGGCGAACGAATGGAAAGCAGCTAGGTATTTCGGTTTCTGTTCGCTCTCGTTCTTGTCGAACGGTCGCTCCCGCCCGAGAGGCTCGTCCGCTCGCCGCTGCGGCTTGTCGTCTTCAGCCTCCTCCTGCTTCAATCGGGAGTGGCGGAGTTCGTCTACGACCCGAAGAACACGGCCTTCGATTCGTGCGTGAAAGCGGAGGCCATCGGCGGCAGGCAGCTCTTGTGAATTTCCAAACGAGTTTTCCGGACGATTTCTTCAGCGGACTGGCGGCCCGCAATTCGACTTCCATCGCGGTGCAATGGACCAAGGCTACGCAGCTTCAACCGTACGCTTGACTTCACGGGAGCGCTGAATTCAGGCGAGTTTCTGCCTTCTTCCCTCGTTCAACTCCTCCTCCTTGCAGCTTCTGAGTGACGATCAGCGGCAGCTGCACGCTCCGTGTCGTGAGGTCCAAAGGCCGCGTGCTGGTCTGCGGGCTTGTTTGGCAGATCTGAAAGATTAGTGGTCTGCGGCTTGCCCATTCGTTCACTCGACTTTTTATTCACCGCAAATCAACAGAAACAAACGACAGGCAGACAGGACGTGTTCACCTCTTTGCAATCGAATCACAAGCGGTCGTTCTTGTGGTCGACCTGCAAGAAGAGCGGTGAGTGAACGGGAACGAATGGAAGGCAACAGACCGTTGGAGTGGAAGCTTGTGATAGTCGCAGAGGAACTCGCGCATTTGGTTGTCCGCGTTCATCTCAACAACGAGAGTCGTTGAGCTTCACCACGGGCACGACGTTTGGACTCCTCCAGCGGTCTTGCTTCTTCCCAGCAGGTAGTCTTGACAGTTCGGCCACGTAGATGTCGCAGGCTGTTCATCACGAAACGAAGGCTGAAAGAAAGAAGCAATGAGAGGAGTTGCAAGTGGAGAACCCTCACCTGGTCGATCAGCCAAGAGCTGAAGGACGGAATGGACGAGAGCTCACTCACGCGTGCTGCATCTGGGCAGCGAACTTGACACACAGAAGCCCTTTCGTTCGCAAGTCGACTGCCTTCGATCACGGAAGGCGGCGGTTGACGAGTGCATCGCGTGCGACTTGGTCGGCAGTTGCAGCAGGAGCGGTTGCCGGTCGACTCCCAGACGCGTCGGCCTGCAAGCAGCAGATGAATTAGAGGGAATTGAGCGGAGGAACTGACCAGTGAGCTTGTGAACGGAGCGGACGTTCGCAAGTCGGAGTTCTTCTCGACGTGCCGCACGGCTGAAGGAAGAGCAGAGTCCAGAGGCTCTTCTCCGTTGCTCCAATGGATCATGACCATGCCCGTTGTGTCGGGTCGCAGCAGTCCCGACTTTGCTTTCGCTCCACATCCTCCTCGTCGTCCACAATCTTCTGGAACGAGCGAGCGGGTTCGGCGGACAGGAAGAAGAAGGAAAGACTCACACGACAGACGACCTCTTCGACGAACTTGTGGCTTCTTTCTTGAAGTGTTCGCATCCCGGACAGAGGAACGATCGCCGTCGCCCGTCCACGAGAAGCGCCTCTGCCGAACAGCCGGGAGCGACCACTCGTCTCGCAGTCGGCGGGGGAAACGGAAGGAGGAAGGCGGAGAGCGGAAGAGAGAAGCCGACCGCTCGAGAGGAGGGAGCAAACGAGCGACTGGCCGCCGACCGCTTTCTCGCTGGAAGTCGGTTGCGAGTTGCGTTCGGGATTGCGCAACTCTTTTCCATCATTTGTAGCGGACTCGATTATTCCGCTGGCGAGTGAGCGCTGCTGCAGGAGTGGGATCGTCTGCGGATTTCTCTTGCAAGAATTTCTCGTCCTTTCGGCGACTTTTGTGATTACACGTCATTATTTTCCAGCGGCTTTAACGGCGGGCGAGTGAAAGCGAGTGTGGACGATTGAGGCGATGAACTGAACGTCTTTGTTCAAATCGCGGCGATTTCCACGTTGCGTTCGAAAGCCGTGGATCGGAAGCGAGTGAATGCTCGGGAAAGAGCGCAGGATCAATGCTATGCTTCCCGCTCATCGCGGTTTTCGGTCGTGCATTGAACACGTGTCCATCCTGCATTGGACGGCTCTTTCTACTCGATGGCGAAGAGAAGGTGTGCTTTTGGAGCCCCGATTGCCGCCCGCCCGCTCGCATTCGGCCGTCTTTCGGCCTTTCGATCATGCGCCGACCGCCCGCTCCGGTCGGATGGACGCCCGCCGCTGTGCGGAAGAGAAGCCGCGAACGGAAAGGAGACGGCCGCCCGCTCGGTCTTCCAGCCGAACGCCCTCGGACGCCCGAAAGGCGGCCGGCAAGCTGGAAGGAGGGCGCGTTCGGGCCGCTCGCTCGCTGCCGCCAGACCGCCCGAAAGAACGCCACGCACGAAAATGAGGAACCGCCGCCCGGCCGGCCGCCGCACTCGCCACTCTGCCCACAAGCGATAGGAGCGGCCGGTCGTTTCGCGAAGCGCCGCTCTCCTCCCTCCGCGTTTCGCGTTCAGCCGTCCAATTTCCTCCGTTCTTCCACTTCTCGCTTCCAAATCCCGCTTTCCGCTCCGCTCCGCTCCGAGATGCCGCCCACGGGCAAGAAGACGGCCGACGGCACGCGGGACGCCCGCTCGAAATCGGCGCCCGCCGAGCGGCAGACGGCGGCCGTCGTGCGGCGCGTTCGCCTCGAGGACCAGGAGTGGTACGTGGGCATGATGGGCCGCGACGGCATCGAGGCGAGTTTCCGTTGCACTGGTCTGTCTCCTGCCCATTTTGTCTCGTGCTCTCTGCCGCTCTCTACCGCTTTCGCCTCCTTTTTCCTCTCGCTCTCCTCGCTTCCACACGTCGTCTCCCGCACTCCGCTCCGCTCTCTCCTTTCGTTCATTTCGCCGGTTGCAGCCGTTCCTGACGGCGGACGGGGAGTTCGCGGTGCGGGCGAGCGAGAAGAACGGCAAGTGCGAGTTGGTGCTGGTGGTGCGCGCCGGCGGCCGCATCACTCACCTGACCATCCGCCGGTGTCCGCGCAACGCCCACTGGACAGTGCTGCCGGGCGTGAGTCTCCACTTCCCCCACCGCCCACTCGCTCGCTTGCAGCTCGACCCGAAGGGCTTCCCGTCGCTGGCCGAATTGGTCGCCTTCTACGCGACCAACGACCTGAAGCTGGACGGGCGCAAGTTCCGGCTGCTCCGGCCCTGTGCGAAGCCCCGCTGGTGGGTCAGCCGGCGGGACATCGTGTACAGCACGCGGGACAAACTCGGTACTTTCCTCTCTCCACCTTCCTCTTCAACCCTCGTGTTTGCAGGCGAGGGCAACTTCTGCGCCGTCTTCAAGGGCCGCTGGAACCGCAAGGACGTGGCGGTGAAGATCTGCCGCGGAGCGGACGGGCGCAAATCGGACGAGGACCGGCAGGTGGCCGCCGCGCGCGACACGCTCCTGCAGGAGGGCACGCTGATGCTCGCCGTGCAGCACGTGAACGTCATTCAGGCGAGTACCCTCCGCTCTCCGGTGCTCAGTCGGCTCTTCAGTTCTACGGGATGGCGTGCGAACAGCCGCCCGTGATCGTCCTGCTGGAGCTGTGCCCGGGCGGCTCGCTGCTCTCGCTCCTCCGCCGCTGGGCGCCCGCCATCTCGACGGCCGAGCGGGTGAAGTTCGCGCTCGAGGCGGTCGAGAGAATGGTCTACCTGCATCAGAAGTGAGTTTCCTTCCCGCACTGCTCATCACTCACTCGCTCGTCCGTTGCAGGGGGATCATCCACCGCGACCTCGCGGCCCGCAACTGCCTGATTGAGCGCCATGGAGCGGTGAAGATCGCCGATTTCGGCCTCTCGCAGGTGATCAGCGAGACGATGCGGCGCGTCGACAGCGGAGAGCCCATCCCCTGCCGCTGGATGGCGCCCGAGAGCCTGTACGCGCGCGCCGTGTTCTCGCTGAAGACGGACGTGTGGTCCTTCGGCGTTCTCCTCTATAAGATCTTCAACGACGGCGTCAAGCCGTGGCCCGACTCGCCCAACAAGAAGATCGCCACGTGGATCCGCAAGGGCCGCATGCCCGCGCTGCTCGCCCGCACGCCCGCCGCCGTCGCCGAGCTCGTCCAGCGCCGCTGTTGGGTCGTGGAGGTGGAGGCGCGCTCCACGATGATGCCCGTGAAGGAGGCGTTGGAAGCGATCCAGGCCGCCCATCCGTACAGCTTGGAGGAGGTGAGGACGGCCGCTTTCTCACGACTTCTTTCATTTGCAGCTCGCCGTCAACCGGATCCCCGGGGTCACGGCGATGGCGCCCGCGTGGATTCGCGCCGTGCAGGCCGAGTGCGACGACATCGAGCGCGACGTCCTCACCGCCGCCGCCGCGGGCACGCCGAGCGCCCAGCCGACGGACGCCGAGTCGCCCGCCGCCGCCGCTTTGGCGGAGAGTCGCGAGCCGACCGTCGCGGTAAATCGGCTTGATCCTTTTCGGTGTTCATCCCGGTTTGTTGCAGAAGCCGACCGGCACGACGAACACGTCCGCCCGCCCGCCCTCCCGCCGCTCGCGCACGGAGACCGGCCACTTGTGAGTTTCCAAGGGTTGTGATGCTCGCATTTCCTGCTCGTTTGTTGCAGCGAGGAGGCCCCGCAGCCGACGGCGAGCAACGAGCCGCTCCCGCCGGCCGGCCGCAAGTCCGCCCGCAGCGGCAAGTCGGGCGCGCAGCCCACCCAGAAGCCGCTGCAAGGGAACGAGAAGTGAGCAGTCGGCCCAGTGAAAGGCGCAAGAATTCCTTTGATTTGTCGTTCGATTGTTGTGGTTGATTGTTGTTGGTTGGAGTTGAAGAATGAAGTTATGTGTACGTTTCTCTTCGCATGTCGATCATGACGAGGGTCATCCGTTGATCAATTTAGCGGCTCTTCCGCGTGCTGTTACCACCTTCCAACCACTCGCCGGTTGTCGCCGTTGCCCAGTGAACGAAGCGACAAGAGGCAGCGCAAGATGGTTTTAATCGAGACGAGAGACCGCCCCAAGCGGGCGGCTTGTTCTCATGGCTTCCATCGAAAGGAATCCAAGGAACTGAGCGGCGTCAGGAGTGAGCACGTGTTTCTGCTCGGCGACTGGTGTGATTCTCCACCATCGACTTTTCGTTCACCACCGACCGATCTCTCCGCATCGACTTGGAACGACTTTATTCACCTCACTTGGACTGCACAAAAGCATACGAATCCGATGACCGTTCTCCTTCACTGCTGCTCCTTGCTGGGCTCATGGGTCTTGTCCGACTTGGCGAAAAGGCTTTTGTTCGCTTACGAGGCGTCCCGACGCCCGTCTTCGGGAGGTGCGTTTTTTCACTCACTGAAAGACCAATCGAACCCCCCAGCATTCGGGAGGGCGGCCGAGGTGAGCAGCAAGACGACAACGAAGAGGCCGAGGTGCGGCGGCTGTCCGCGCATTTCGACGTGCGGTTCCCCTCTCAGCGTTTTTCTCTTGAGCATAAGGCGGACGAACTGCTCGCTGGCAAGTTCTCTTGTATGAAAAGTGCCGATCGCTACATTTTGATTCGGTTGAACGACGCCTCCCGACTCCAAATCTCGAAGCGACGGCGGAGGAAACTCGTGGGCAATCGACGTAATCTGCGGAACTTTTTGGACGCGAACATTGCGAGTGTAGCCTCGTTTCAAGCGGATACGCGCAAAGTACCGCTCCTTCGACACATCCTCTCAATCAGCTCGTTTCAACCGTTTATTCACAGCACACCGAAGAAAAAGGAAACATGCTCCCCGAACCTCACAATCAAAACGCGCTCACTTCTGCTCGTTGCCGGGCGTATTGCTCGACTGCGGCGTGGCGGCACCTTTCTTCTCGCCTTCTTTGGCGCCCTCGAGCGCCGCCTTGCGCTCGGCCTCCGACATGGCGCCGCGCTTCGCCTCCTCGAAGTGCGCAAGACGCTCCTTCCACTCGGGCCCGAAATTCGCCTTGTGGTACTGCAATACGTGAGATGAGTGAGTCTGTGAGTCTATGGAAGGTCGAACCATGGCCCAGAAGTCGTAGCGCTCTCCGGGCACGTCCTGCAGAGTGAACAAAAGGAGTGAGCGGGTGGATGAAGGAAGAACTCACATTTTGACCGACCGGCTGCTTCTTTGCATCGGGCTTCTTGTCCGCTGGCTTCGAGCCGGCTGTTTGGACGCCCGTCTTCACCGCGCCCGGCTGCTGCTGGACTCCCGGCTTGGTCGCCGCCTTCCCGTCCGGCTTCTTCTCCACGGCCGTCTTCAGAGCCTCCTTCGGAGCGGCGGCGGCCTTTGGGCGGGCGATCGTCACGCCGGAGGGCGCCTTGATCGCGGCGGTCGGCTGTTCGTCCGCCGTCTTCCCGTCGGCCGTCTTGCGGCTGCTGCGACCCTCGGGCGTGTGCCGCTTGGAGCTGGGCGGCGCGGCGGGAGTGCCGAGCGGCGCGTTCACGTTGGCGGCCGACCGGCCCCCGCGCTTCGCCGCCTTCCGCTTGCGGCAACAGCAGCAGGCGCCGATGACCGCCGAAGCTCCGAGCGGCACGACGACAAGAACGAGCACTCCCCTAGAGCAAGGAAAAGATTAAAGGGTTAGTAGAAGGGCGTACGTGATGATGAGGGCGAGCTGCCAGGAGGCGAAGGCGCCTGCCGCGTTGTCTTTCGGATCAAGGAACTTGGCGCCTTTCTGCAACGGGCGTTTAGAACAGTCGAAGAGACGGGAACTCACGAAGACGGCCGTCAGTTTGGGGAGTTCTTTTGTGAGCGTGATCGAAATTTTGAAGACTTGCTGGCCGCCCTCGTCGGAGAACGGCTTGCAAAGCGGGAACATCTTGGCATCGCTGCTGGAGCCGCCCTGGGAGTTGGTCCCGCCGGAGATCGTGACGTCACTTTCGGTTCCTTTGATCGTGACGGGGAAGTTGAACATCGAAGATGTCTTGCCAGCTGCAAGTGCATTGATGAAACAGCCGAAGTAAAAGAACTCACGGATTTGGATGAACGCGTCATTGTCGCTGCCAAAAACCGAGCCGTTGATCGAGCACGAGCCCATCTTGACGGTGATCCTGAACGAGAAAACTAAAAAACACAGCAGAAAAGAGCTCACGTCGGCGACATCAACGCTTCTTTCGGATGATCCCAAGTGGACTCAAAGGTTTTGCCCGGAAACACGAGCTCGGCCGTCGCATCGGTCTTACTTCCCGTGTACTCGCTGCAAACAAAGAGGTAAGCCGACGTAAAGGCATGAAGAGGGATGACTCACACGTTGTTGCCCTCTTGCTTGAAGCCGGGCGGCGGGTTGGCGCTCTCGCACTGGACCAACAGCGAAGCGGCGATGAGCAGGACGAGGATGCCCGACTTCATCCTTCGAGCGAGCGGAGAGCGAAAGGAAGAGCCGACCGATTCGGAGAACGGATGGAGAGGACGAGTGAGCGCCACTCGCTGCCCGCCACTTTCCCATTCGCGTTCCGACCGAAAAGGGCGGAATTTGCATCGAGGTGAGCGGCGCCAGTCGGTCGGTTGCTCTCATTCGACTGTCAGCGAGAACTCGTGGGCAGCAAGTGAGAAACCACGAGTCCGAAGGTCTCGTCGTCGAGATCACCCGCTTCTCTTCATCGCTTCCAGTCACCCTCTGTTCGGTGAGTGTGTTTCTCCCGTGAAAGCACCCACTCCCTTGAGCTGTTGTCAGGGTCCAACCCCGGCTCCAACGGTCGATCCGCCTTGTCCGGAGTGTCGACGCTCGGCGCGCGGCCTCGCCGAAGAAACAAACTGTTGGGCGCCGTTCTCCGCCCGAGCGGCCGCTTTTTGTTCTCGACGGGCGGCCGGCCGCGTGCTCGCCGCGTGCTCGCCGTCAACAATCCCGAGCCGTCCAGCGCATTGCGACGGCTGTCCGCACATTTCGGCCTGCGGTTCACTTCCACCGCTTTTTTCTTGAGCGAGGACGGACCGATTGCTCGCCGGGAAGCTCTTCCAAACGAAAGGCGCCGACCACTCTTCTTCGAACCGCTCGAACGTTCCCTGTCGAAGCGAAGGCGGCGAAAACTCGTGCCCGATTAGCGTGATTTGTGGACGTGCTGGAAGGCAATCATGACGACGGCTGCCTCGTTTCAAGCGAACTGGCGTGTGGCGCCCTTTACTCGCCGCTTTCCGACCGCCTCTCCACTACACGCCGTTTTATTAACAAGAGAAGAACAATGTGCAGACTTCAGACAAGCCTCGATCGTCGTCAATTCTTGCCGCCGCCGCCGGTCAGGATCAGCTCGTGGCGATTGATCTGCAGCGGCAAGAGGGATGAACAACCGCCTGCTGGGGAGGCAACTCACGTCGCCGGTGCCCTGCCCGCGGAAGGCCTGTCCCTTCGCACTCGGCGTCTTCGTGTTCTTTGGCGTGCGCTCTTCCCCACGCGCTCTTCCCCGCCTTGAGTCGCGTCCCTCCGCGTGTACCCGCTCTTCGTCTGGTCCTTCGTTTTGGCGCCGAATCCGACGGTCTTGTCCGCCGCTGTCTGCCGGCTGCTGCGGCCGTCGAGCGTGTGCCGCTTGAAGTTGAGCGGCTGCCCGCGTTTCAACGAGCTGCTCAAACAAAGAGAACAAGTGGTCATGAATTCCCACGGCAAGTATCGAATCAAACAATCTTTAATCTTCCCACATGAACGCACGGACAAGAACAAACGTAAAAAGGACTTCTTGCTTCGAACGGCTTCTGCGGCTCCTTCACTTGCCCGCCGGACGAACGAGCGGAGTGGGCGGCTTGAAGATCCGCTTGCTGAGCACGAGGACGATCGACACTCCGCTCACGATCGTTCCCACCGCTCCGACCGCCGCCAACGCAGAGAACACGACCGTTCCGACTGAAATTCGGGAGATGAGCGGGACGGGCAGAAAAAGCGGGAACTCACCTCCACTTCCGCTTCCACCGACCGCCTTCTTTTGTCCAACACGCGCCTTCTCGGTCGTCTTCGTCTTGCTCTCCACAGTCTTGGTTGGCTGTACGGGCGTGGTGGTGGTCGTCGTAGAGGTCGTTGAAGTGATCGTAGACGTAGAAGTGGACGTAGAAGTGCTCGTGCTGGTGCTCGTCGTGGTTGGAGTCGTCGACGTGGTGGAAGTCGTGGAGGTCTGCAGAAAGAGCGAAAAGTAAGATCAAACCAGATGCCCGTCATACGGTCGTGGACGGCGTCGTGGTGGTTGAAGTCGTGGGGGTCGTAGTCGTCGTGCTTGTGGTGGTCTAAAGAAAAGGCGGATGAAAAAGAAGGAAAGGCAGCTAGCCGAGGTCGTCGTGCTGGTCGTCGTTGTGGTGCTGGAGGTCGTCGTGGGCAGAAGGTACTCGCCAAAATCGACCTCCAAAGACATTCGGGGATCGAACGATCGCTGTAAGTGGAACAGTAAAGAACGAAAAACAAGAAAGATTACCGAAACACGGAACCCGACGATGTTGCCGCTGCGCTCGTACTTGATGCTGGTCCAATAGTGCTTGCCGTCACCGACGTCGTTTCGCAGCGATTTGCCCTTGCAGAACTGAACATATCCCCTATCGTCCCAAGCCAAATTGTTGAGCGTGCCGTCTTCTCCGATCCAGTAGGCGTCAGCAATAGACTTGCCGTCTAAAAACACAGGCTGGACAGGAACGACAGCTATTGGAAGTTGCTCACCCATAAGGATATTTCTGCGAGCGTCGGTGTACTTATCGGGATCGATAGTCAGCGTGCACTCGCCATTAATGACCACCGTAACGCTGCAAAGAAAGAAATTGAGTAATGGGAACAAAGAAAGACTCACGTCGATCCAAGCGGGATATCGGGCGACATAACCAGCCCATACGCCTTGTCCCACTGCACGTTGATCGTGGTCGACGCGCAACCTTTCAGGTTGCTAAAAAAAGAAGGTCGTGAGAGTGAAGGAGACTAGAGGCTTACAATTCGCTCCATTCGACGTGTCTCGTGTCCACCTCGACACAACTGTCGATCTGCGTGTTCGCCGGATCGTAGAGGAACTTGGCGTCCGACGACGGCGGCCCGAAGAACGCGAGGCCGAAGATCGCGACGAGGATCCACGGCGGCGCGCTCATCTCGAAAGGGAACGACCGATCAAGCGGGAAGTGAGCTGCAAGCAGAGAAATGAGCGGGAGGAGCGGCGAGAAGAAAAGCGAGCGGCCGGTCGGCGGAAAGGCGGGAGGACCGAATGGCGAGTGGCCGGCCGCGGCCGACGCTTTTCGAGTCAACTGCTTGTCTCGCGTTTGCGCAATCAAAAAAGGAAGACGAATGATTGGTGGACAAACGGCTTGTTTGAACGCTTTTTCGCTCGTCGCGAAATTCCCGCGTTGTCCACAGCCACTTGCCGGAGGGGTGTGAGCCACAAGGTTGTCTGCAGCCAACGAGACGTCCTGCCCGTCTTTTCGTTCACGCGTGTTCGCTGCCCGTTTTCTCGCATTTGCGGTCTGCACGTTCGGTTCAACGACCACTTCGCGATGCAACAGTCCGTTTATTCCACGAGACCGCTTGTTCACGTCTCATCCCCGCGATTTCCGGCCGCCCCGCCGCCCATTCCTACGAGTTCTCCGCTTGGCGGCTGCTTTTTTCTCCGCTCCCCTCGGTTTCTTCGGCCCAATCGATCGGCTCGATGCAGGCGCTGTCTTTTTGCTTTCTCCTCTAGTTCCGGTCGTCTTCTTTGCGCCACTCGGTTGGCCGCTCGACGATCCACTCGAATTTCCGCTCGTTTGGGCGGCCGTCCGACCACTCGGCTTCCGCGTCGTGCCTTTCCAGCGTCTCTCGCGTATGGCCGCCTCTTCGAGCTGCTCCTGTAGCGACACGAAGTGCGGGCAGTTGCCGACGATCTTCAGCTTTTGGATGTTGGAAAGCTTCCCATTGTACGCGATCCGTTCATTGCCCTGGGGATGAGTGGACGGGCACCTTCTTTCGCTTCATGGTAGGCGAGACGCCGTCCTTGGAGAACACTGTGTCTTAAATAAATTAGTGCTTATGCTGAATGCTTGTCCGCTCCTTCTACCCACCTTGGTAGTGCATAATCTGAAACAAAACAAGTGAGAAGTTCGATCTCTTTTTCTCGTCTCACCACTCCATCACTCAAAGGCCCCTAAAAGCTCACCGAATCGAAGTCGTACGGCGTGACGACGTCGTATTGATTGGCGGAGTGGAGCTCGAACTGGGCTGCAGCACGCCGAATTCAAGCCAACGGCTGCTGGATTGCTCACCCCTGTGTTTAACGTCGTTCTCCAGGTTCTCCCAAACGACCGTAATGTGCTGGTCTCTGCCGGGAAAATGCGTGCGTTAGAAGGAATCCCTTGCCTGTCCGGTCGTTGATGCTCGTGCCCGATGCCTGCAAAGAGCACTCGTTTCTTTCCTTGTTGAGGGATTTGTTGCGAACGCTGGGATCTCTCGCTGGAGACAACTCAAGCGAGAAATCTCATCGCACCAAAGCAACCACCAATCATCGAAGAAACGAACCGATGGCGTGCATGAACTCGTGCTGCACAGCGGCTTCACTGACAAGGGATGCATCTCGAATGTACCTGGCGGATTCGGACGAAATATAGCTCATTCGACGCGTCTCAGCGAGGCAAACAAAAGTTACTACTACCATTTTTGCCCAGTCGGCCGTCCAACGGAGTTACGGCCCGCCAAACATCGCCGTGGGGGCTGACCAAAGGGGGGACCCTGTGGTCGAAACAAATTTCAGTCGCTTTTCGGCAAACTCGTGAGATAGTTTGTGTTTTACAGCCGATTTAAAACAGTTGGCGTCTGAAAACTATATAAAATCCGAGCCTTGCCACCGCTCCTTGCAGCCCGAACGTTGGGCGTATCGCTTTTGGACACCCGATTAGTCGTCGTACAACCGTTGTCTTCGGAGGTTTATCTTGCAATCCGGTTTCTCCGGTTGCGATGGACGTCTATGCCGAAAACAAGCCAATCCAAGGTCGATTTACTACGCCAAACAGCCTGTCCAATCCACCAAAAAGCGCGACCAAAGGGGGTAGACCGCGGATTTTGGTCGAGAATTTCATCTCCGAGATGGTGGTATCAATCGATTCCCCTCGTTAAACTGCATCGTTTACAAGCAAAAATAACGATCAAAAAGCGAAATTGGCGAGATAATCGTGTTGAAATCGCAAAAAATCGAATTAGCGTGCAAGTCAACCGACTTCGCCACTCGGGCACGCCAACACAACGGAGGAAGGAAGAATGAAGCCGTGTCGACTTCGTGTGGAAAATGAACGGCTGCAGTGGAGAAAAAACACTGCAGATTATCACGCGCTGTATCTCCGTTCAACGGCCGACTGGGCAGTTTAAATTAGTAGATTCGGAATCAACGCGACGAGGCGCGTCGAATGAGCTATATCTCGTCCAAATCCGCCAGGTACAATTGAGGTGCACCCCTTGTGAGCACGCAGTCGCGATGCAGCGACATCCCTTGGGCGCCGCCTGCAACCTTCGTTCTTTCGGGATCCCCCGAGCAAACCCACCCGATCGACGAGCAGACGCCCCGCTTCACCACTTGGCGCTCGGCTGCTGCTCGTAGTCGACGAAGCGGAAGCAGCTGTCCATCTCGAGGCCGTCAGCGAGCGTCTTCGGCAAGCGGCGAGTGAATTGAGCGCGTTGAGTGAGTGCACACTCGTAGTCGTCGGGGAGGCGGTAGAAGACGGTGTTGTTCGGCCATCGCTTCAATCCTCGATGCTCCTTTGCGACGTCCATCTCTTTCCGGGGATCCTGCGGCGCTTCCAGTCGGTTCTTTGAGCGTTGATCAGCGAGTGGAGCGAAAGCGAAGCTCACGGACGTCACCGCCGAACAAATCGGCTCGCTTTTCGCCGATCGCCCGCGCCCGGCGGTTGATTTCGTGGATCGAGCGGGCGTTCGCTCGGAGCAGCAGAGGACGGGGAAGAGCGTCCATCAGAGCAGGAGGGAGGTCGCCGCAAGGGTCAATGAGTGAGGGAACTCTCGATAGTCTTCCTTTGTTTATCCTCGTTGTTTTCCACAATTTCTGCTTGTGTTCAAGTGATCACAACGATCGTTTGATCATCTGCCGCGAATTCGGCGGAAGGCGGGAGCGCGCCCGTTCGTCACCGCGTTGTGTGGGAAAAGAAGGCGGTCGAAACGGGCGAACGTAAGCGAGAGAACAGCCGGCCGGCACACCAACTGGTGCGCGCGCCGAGTGGAGGGCGGCAGAAGTCGGTTTTTTCGTCCCCCGCCGCCCTATGTTAAACCTCCTCTTCAACGTCCGCTCCGCTCTCTCCGGAGCGTCGACGCTCGCCGCGCGGCCGCGCCGAGGAAACAAACCGGCGGGCGCCGTCCCGCGATCCAATATCAGCAGCATCGAATCAAAGGCGACCAAACGCGGCGGAATACTGTTGATGAAGGCGGCTTCTAGCGACTTCTCGTGGGCGTCCTCCAACCGACCGAACGGACCGCAGCGGACAGCCGACGACCAAAAAGGTTGCCGTTCGCGTTCTCTGAACGAATTGGAACGAAATCAAAACGAAAAAGTGCAAACCCTAGCGTGCCTGCACCCATTCAGCCTCTTGGCGCCAGTGGAGCCCGCGAAGTCTTCGCTGTTTCGGGTGTTCAGCCGACAAGGCGCGTCGAGATGCGAACGAGTCAACCAAGTCCGCAGCAAGTTTAGTCGTCTTATGCTAAGTTGAAAGGGATACGTACCGCCCAACGATCAATCGCTGTACGGCGCCGTGAACCCTAAACACGACCCGACTTCACTTCTTCAACTAGCACATCGAACCTACTAACCGGCTCCGAACCCGCAACCCACCGCACCGCAATCCGCGCCCGCAACCACTCGGCTACGAGAACTTGTTGCTGGGAGGCGGAAGCGGCGGCCTTTAAGCCGCAGGTGAGCGGGCAGTGCGTTCTCACGGTCGCTGCAAAATTCGAACGGAGGAGCGGCGAGTTGGACGACTCGGTCGCAGTGAGTCGATCGAACACAACGTTTTCGGCACATTCGAACGCTTGAAACTGCACGAAAGAATTGAAACCGCCGCACGCCGTCCGTTTTGATCGGCAGCGCAGCGAGCGCCGAACGGCGTTGAAGCGAGTGTTGAGCACTTCGCATCGAGTTCGAGTGCCCTGACACGAACGAAATCCAGGGATTCTACTCGTCAGACAAACGGACCGTTGGGGCGAAGACGTCGCTCGCTTGTGCGGCCAAAACTGCTGCTTTTGGAGCGCAACGCCAAGCGGTAAATTTCCCTGATCTCCGCTTCGTTCGGCCGGCCGCTCGCCGTTCATTCGATCGTGTGTTCGCTCCCCGGAATGGCGACCGCTCGCTCTCTGCTCATCGGCGTCCTGTTTGTGTGGACGGCGATGATCGCGGTCGAGAGCGTCGTCGCCTACTACCGCCTCCAACAACAAGTGCCGTGCGAGGGTCGTCCCTACAACGAGGGGGTTTGCAGAGGACGCGCGTGCAGTCATCTCCGTCCGTTCGTTCCAGCTGGTCGCGATCTACGAGGAGGACGGCGGTGAGTGGGCGCGTCGCTTCTCGCTCGTTCACTTTTCGTTTTCAGGCTGGAACAACCGTGAGTGCCGGGTTTCCATCCTCCGTATTTCCGCCGCGTTCAGCCCTCGACCCGGACGATTTGTGCGACGTCACCACCACCAACTACAACGACACGTGGTACGCGCAGGGCGCCGAGTCGGAGTGGATTTGGCCGAAAAATCTACATCATCATGTTATCGCCGCCTTCTTTCATTCAACTCTTCGCTCGTGCAGCCGGCATCGTCGCAACACAAGCGACACGTGGACGTGCTCCGTCCGCTGGACCGACTACTGGAACACGTGGAATCCGAGCCCGGTCGGTCCGCTCCAAGTGCGCGAGCCCCTCGATTTGGCCAGCGAAGAGGCGAACAACCAGGCGTGCATCTCGCGCTGGAGCAACGACATCGCGCGCGGCGTGCAGGACTACAACCGTTGCTAGTCGAATTAAGGGCCTTTTTCTGCTGTGTGTTCTGTTTTCTGTCTTCCTTTGCGTGCGGGTGAGGGATAAACTAAGAAGTCATTCCGCTCGGCAATACTTTAACGAACTTCCATTACGGCGAGCGACATCACAATTTCTGCAGTTCACAATCGACCATTGGAAACAGCCGTGTTCGAGCAAACACCAGCCGCCCACCTCTTCCGTTCGCCCGAGTGTAATCGCCTGCCGGCCGACCATTCAAACGAGCGCAATCGAGCGAAATTCCAGCGAGCAGTCGGTCGGGATCGGGCGGGATATAAGCCGGAAACACTCGCTCGCTACCCACTGTCTAAAGCGGACGTAAAAGAATGAAGCTCCTTGTTTTGCTCCTCCCCGCGGCTTTTGTCGCCTTTTCGACCGCCACTGGCGGGTCGGAGGTGCCCAACGGCTCTCTTCTTCGAACAAGCGGGCAATGGGCTAAAGGAAAGAAGAGAGTGGGCGGAGAGGCCTGCAGGTCGAAGAAGGAGCTTCTCTTCCTCTCGTTCCAGTGGACCCAACTCTCCGGCGTCCACCCGTCTTCTCCGCTCGTGGACCGAACGCTCGGTGCTCAGGACCGAGCGATCGGCACCGAAAGAACTCCTCATTTGGGCGTTGAACACGTGAACTCGCTGCTCCTTTCTTTCGCCCTTCTGATGGATTCGCTGCCCGTGCCAGGCGACTAGACGGACATTCGTTCTCCGCCGATCGCTTCACTCCGCTCCTTCCGCAGGTCATCGTGTGGGTCGCCCAGCAGCCGGAGATCGAAGGGAGGCGGTGGAATCGACGGAAATGCGGCAGTTGTTCGTCCAAACGATCCGCTCGTTCGATCGCGAGTTGAGTCGTGAGTTCCCGCTCGTTTCCATCCGACCAATCCGGTCGAATTAAAGGCAAACTGCTCGAACGGACGAGGCGCCAGTCGCGAGTGGCCGCGGAGATCGCCGCGTTGCGCCGACTGCTCGCCGAGTCACCGCCGAACGGCCGCGTTTTGTTCCGACGGCTGCGAGCGGCGGCGCCGATTTCCTTCACAATTTTGCGCTTCGCTTTCGGACGAACGGCCGTCGCATTTCGCCGTCAACTCGCGCGATTGGCTCTGAAAGCAAAGGCCGCAATGCTGGAAGTGAGTTGTGCTTTTCGATCCGCTGTCTTCCATCGAGTGCTTCTAGCGAACGCTCGAGCGGGCTGGCAATGCACACGAGCAGCGGAAGGTGTGCAATTCTGCGCTTTCTCCACAACCACAGCGCTCAACGATCAAACGACCACGGCCTTCACTCATTTGTCGTGTTCAGCTCGTCGCCCACCTGAAATCGACGCGTGATCGTCTGACGATCCGAATTCACGCGACCGGACCGGCGGAGAGCTCGAAGCGGGTCCACAACTTTGTCACCAACCTGCAATTGTGTAGGCCACAAATGAGGAGAAGTGATTGGATTGCGGGGGTTGATTTCAGTGAGTCACGCCGTCCTTTGATCAACGGAAGAATGCGGACGGTTCATCGACGGCTGAACGAGCGAAAGACAACGTTGTTTGGAGAAAGGGAAGAATAAACCCGCCTGTTGCTGTTCGGCCTGTCGGATGCCAACGCTCTTCTGAACTTGAAAACAAGAGCGAGAAGCTGACCGTTAGCTTCGCCCTCCTCCTGTCGGCTCCGTCTTCGAGCAGCCGACGGGCTGCTTCCGAGAGTACGCGAAGCGAATCTTCCGCTGCCGCCACTTCTGGCTGCTCGGGAGCGGTGAACTCAAGAAGCGGCGCCCGCCCGCCTGTTTCGGGCGGACGGCTCGTTCCTCCCCGCACGATCTCCCGTCTTCTTTCCGCACCGCCCATTTCACCTGCGAGTCGAGCAGCAGACCACCGAAATTTGCACGAATTTGCATCGCCGCTCGTTTCTTCCGATGCAAATCGGCGGCGTATAAAAGGCGGCCGACGAGCAGCGCGGCGCTCAGTCCTCGCTCCAGTCCGCTCTCCCGATCGCTCCCTCTCTCCTCTCCTCCCGCTCCTCTTGGCCGCCGGATTCGAGGATGAAGCCGACGGTCTTCTTGCTCCTTGCGGTCGCCCTCCTGCTCGTCCGCTCGGAGGCCGTGAAACCGCCGGCGGGCTTCGAAACGAGCGGAAACGACGTGTGAGTGTCCCCTCCTTCCCCTCATCCTCTCCTTCATCCCTTGCTCGTTGCAGGAAGTACGCGGGCACGTCGCCAAACGTCGAGGCCGCCCTCGTGTTTCAAGAGCCGAAGTTCTCGTCCACGTGGGACCGTCCCAAGGAGGAGAACGGACGGAACGTCGGGTAAAGCCTAGCGGCCCTCCATCGCCTTACTCCTTCCGTTGCAGGATCACGATCAAAGCGGGCACTTGCGTGATCGAGGGGACCGTCTCGCCCGCCAAGAACTATGCGAAGATCGAAATTGGTACGCCTTTGCCTGCTGCTCCCATCTTCCGCTTGCAGACGGCACCACGAGCATCTTCTTCCCGATCTCCATCGCGGGCACCGAGAGCAGCCTCACGATGATTGGCGGCAACGGTCCGGGAAGCACTAAGAGCGATCTGTTTCCGCCGCCCACGTGCAAGCCGTTCGCCGAGGAGGCGGGGCAGCAAGTGCTGAAGCTCTCCGTGCAGCTCGACGAACCAGCGCCCGACTTGACGGCTATCTTCGTGAGTTCTCCCTCCCACTCGCTCTACTCCCCTCTCACTCGTCTCCGTTTGCAGAAGAACGCGGCCTTCCTCGATCCCAACGCCAAGACGAACGAAGGCGGCTTCGCGTGGTGGAAGATCGTGCTGCTGGTCGCGTGAGTTCCCGCACCTCCGCTCCGTCCAGCCCGCTCGTTGCAGGGCCGGCCTCGTGCTTCTGGGCGCCGTGGCGGCGGCGGCCGTCGGCGGCACGTGCCTGTGGCGGAAGCGCAAGACGAAGAAGCCGGCTGCGGTCAAGGAGGAGCGCCGGATCGAGAAGGAAAAGCCGCACGCGGACGCCGCCGCCGACCGCCCGCCGAGCGCCAAGTCCCGCCATCCGCAGCCCGACAGCGACAAGAAGGCGCCCAGCCGCGAAGTCCCGAGCGGCAGCCGGAAGACGGCCGACGAGCGGGCGTCCGCCAAGAAGCCGTCCACCGACCTCCCGACCGTGGAGGCGGCCCCCGTCGCCCCCGCCCCCACCGAAGCGACGCGCGCCGCCCCGCAGCCGTCGGCGGCCGCCCCGCAGCCGTCGGCGGCCGACCCGCGCATGTCGAAGTTGGAGCCCGCCCACCCCAAGCCGGCCACCTTGGAGTTGGCGCCCACGCAAGAAGCCGAAGTCGACCCGTTGGATGCGGTGAGTTCTTCTCCAAAGCCTTCTACGATCCCCGCCCGTCCGCTCGTTTGTTGCAGAAGAAGGCCGCCGAAGAGAAGGCGAAGCGCCGCAACAACGACTATCCGCAGGCGAGTTCTCTGCCCACTCCTCGCCTCATCCTTTCCTTGCAGTACAACGAGATCATCTCGGACTTCGACGATGACGAGAAGGACCAGAAGCCCAAAAAGATGGACAAGAAGGGCAAGAAGAAGGGCAAAAAGTCGGTGGACGGCGTCAAGACCGACAAGACGCAGGAGGCGACCCACGAGGAGTGAGGCGATCGGGCAAGCGGAATCGAAGAGTCCCTGTTGTCCTCTGCCGTTTGTTTCCCCGCTGTGAATAAACTTCGTTGAAATTCGGCGGATTGATGGACGGCGGGTACGCGATCGATCGATCGCTCACTACGGAGCGGTCCGTTGCGGTCGGAAAGAAGCGGGCCGGAGGTTGAACGAGACGCGGAGGTTCCTCGCTTGTTGTTCGTTGCGCGGTATAGCGGCGACGGCTGCTCGAACGCCCGAAAGGTCCTCTCCGCTCGCGCCAATCGCGAAACAACCGCCCTCACGCCATCGGATTGCGGTCGAGCATTCGCCCGCTCCAGAATTAACTCCCGCTTGGAGTGCGCAATGGGCAAGCAGAGCTGCAAGTAGGAAACCAGCTTTGTCTTCCTTTTAATGGTGCTGCGCCATCTCGACAAGTGCCACTGGAGAGCGCAGGAAGAGCGGCGAGAAATCGAAGGACAAAGAGCGAACGGTTGTTTCCTCTTTGCTCCCCCCGCTCGCCCACGGATGGGCGCCGCGGCGACGAGGCGGGCAGACGGCAGCGATCTCTTGCAAGTGCCTGACCTCCGCTCCTCTTCACGCGTTCGCCCGCTCGTTTGACTCCTCGCTTGAAAGCGGAAATCGGCCGCGATGGCAGCTGTCGAGAGTGAACGGCAGAACTAGAAATCTCTTGCCCCCGTTGCTTCCAATCCGTATTATTTTGCTCGCAATCCATCTTCCTTTGAGCAGGTGTTCGACCACTCGCGCCTTTTTGCTTCAATTGGAAAGGCTGCCCTGCACTTGGTTAACGAGTTTATTCTTGTTGCACGTGGATCGTTCAGTTTGCACGAACAAAGGGAAACAAAAAGCGGTTCATCGCTTCGCAATCGAATCCAAGTGCGAGCAGTCGGAGTGGCCTGAAAGCGGATGGGAATGAGCAGAGCAGGATGGAGGAGAACTCACCTCGTTTTTTCACATCGGCTTTATTCGAACCTCGGAACAACAAGCGGACGATCGGTCTTCTGGATCGTAGACGGTCGTTCCAATCGCAAGCGACTTCAATCGGCGGAAGCGGGCGGCTTGGGAACCGCGAGACGAACCCGCACTGCAGGCGGTGACTCCCGTCGGCCGACCAGCGAATGCAGTGGAGTGTCTTGAACGCCCTCGGTGGTCTCTACCGCAGTTGAGTGATCCGAGCGGAGTGCCCGCCTTCACTTTCGAGCTTCCTCGTCCGGGCAGTTCTGCAAAGCGAATGAGCGGAGATGACCGCAGAGAGCGTACCGCTTTGCCGCGGGTCAGTGCGCATTCCGGAAGAACCCTTGGAGGCGGACGGAAAGGCGGACCGCAACGCACTTCGTTCTGCTGCAAAGCGCGGCTTGTGATTTGAAAAAGAGCAGCGTACTCACTTTCTTCGACCGCTGGCTGGTGGAAGCAGTGAAGTGTCTTGGTCGCGGCACGTGAGCCCGATCGCACTCGAGCATTCCAACGTCGTGTGTGCACGTTTTCAAGTGCACGCCCCGCCGACTTCACCACGTGCACAACGTCTGGAGCTCGTTGAAAGTGTCGTGAACTTGGTGGCAGGCGTCCCGCACACAAGTCAGCAGCGGAAAGGACGGAGAAGCTACTGAAAAAAGAATGATGAATGGAGGAAGAGAGCGTGTGACTCACTTCCGTACAGGCGGCCAGTGGATTGGAGCGCTCCTACATCGTGATCACCGTCGTTTGCTGAAAGACGGCGAGATGAGAGGACGGGAGGAGGGGCTCACCGAAAGAAGTCACTCTTTGTTCCGTCCCGAGTGAACGAAGGGCGGTGGACTTCCGGAAGGCGAAGACGTCGCAGCGAGAAGCATCCAGAAGACAAACTCGCCTCCAGCCGGTTCGGCCGGTGGAAGATTTCGCGCGTTCTGCAAAGAGAAATCATTCGATCGTCGCTGGGCTGATTGAAGCCACCTACCGACAGCCTTGAGCAGCGAGCACATCGACCGAAAATGGCCGCCGCTTTCGGAGTTCCCAATAGGGCGCGGAGAGGAGTTCGATGCCCTGAAGGCTCTTAATGATGTCCGGTTGGTTGAACCCCAACGGCCAGGAATCTACTGCTGACGGCAAGCATCGTCGTTCTTCTGCAATGGGTGGACGGGGTAGACGAATGGGAAGAAGCGAGAACTCACGCTCGACGGTGCTCCCGTTTGTCGCAATCCACTAACAGAAGAGACGAACGATAGATGGAGGTCAAAGCGAAGCGCCCTCGCCGAACAACCGGACCAACCGCTCGCTCGTTGCGACAGAAGAATGAGGGGAGAACGAAAGAAAGGAACCGACCGCTCGAAGCGGGAAACAAAGAGCGCGGCTGGCCGCTCGTCGCCTCGTGCGCCCCGAAGTCGGCTTCGATTGCGCAAGCAAAAAGACGTTCGTTTAGAAGAAGAGTGTTTATTCCGCAGAGGAGTGCAAAATGCAAGCCACATTCCGCATTCCACTTCGTTCATTCGTTTGTGTGTTCGCTTTCCGAGATGGCGGCCGCTCGCTATCTGCTCCTCGGCGTTCTGCTCGTGGCGACGGCAATGGTCGGAGTGGAGAGCAGTACGGCCTACTACCACCTCACGCAGCAGGTGCTCTGCAGAGGTGCGCCTTACAACGAAGGAGTCAGATGAAGAGGCTTGTGTGCAATGATCTCTTGTCCGTTTCAGCGGGTCGCCATCTACGAGGAAGACGGCAGGGGTGAGCGCGCCCGTCGGTTCTCTCGCCCGTTGACTCTCTTCTTTCAGGCTGGCACGCTGGTGAGTGGGCGCGCAGCTCCCGTCCGCCCGCATTCCCGTTTTCAGTGTTGGATCCTCCCGATTTGTGCGACGTCACAACGACCAACGACGAAGGCTGGTGGTACGCGGAGGGATCCGAGACGGAGTTCGGTTGGCCGGAGGACGTCACCATCGTCATGTGAGTGCCGCTGTCTCCACTCTAACCTTTCCGATGTGCAGCAAACATCGCTGCGGGACGGGCGGCAAGTGGAAGTGCACCGCCCACCGGCGTCCGTGGGAGCGCACGTGGAATCCGGACCCGAATGGCCCCCTTCAAACGCTGCAGCCGATCGACCTCGCGAGCTCGGACACGGAGAGTGTGGCCTGTTGGAAGAGCTGGGAGAACGAGGCCTTCGGCGAGCCGTTCGCCGTCAAGGACTACGCTGCGTGTTTGAAGAACGAATTTGGTGATGGCTGCGTGTTCTGTTAGTTCGCTTGAGATTGTACGGCAAAAAAAAGTTGTTTGTTTCATTCGGGAGAGCAGAAGGCGGGACAAGCAGGCAGTTGCGGATCTCATTGAATAATGTGACTAAATCAAAGCAATTTTGTACGAAACGTGCGCTCGCTTCTGTTTGCCCACTCGCTGGACGGGACTCGGGGGGCACGAACCGGGATCGCACAATTGTTTTCGGCAACTGAACGCTCTCCCGCGGTTCGCTTGACGGACAAGCGGTGTCTCCAATTGGAATGCAGGAAGGTTCGTTCCGCCACCAGGCAAACGAAACAAACGGGGAAGCAGTGGAGTGGTGGGACGAGAAAGAACGTGCAACCGACAAAAAGCAGCATGACCGCTCGTTTTTTGTCGCTTTTTCGTGTCGAGCGAGAACATTGATGTCTTTTGAAATGACAAACCCAGAGATTGTTGTTGAAGAGAAAACGAACCAGACGACCGCTTGTACGCCAAATGATTTTATTCACAAAAACAATCAGAGACAACAGCCAGGAACAACAATCGGTTAGACAAGCACCACTGTTCATTCGATCCACTTCACGATCTTCTCGTAGACGTCCGGTTCGTTCTGGGCGAGTCGTCTGATCGGCGGTGCCAACAGAAGGCGCAGCTTTCCGCCGTTCTTCTCCGCCCACTCGATCACCAATTCGGCCGACTGACGATCGTCGCTGCGCGCGGCCCGGACGAGAAGATCGACCACGTTCTCCGCCGAAAAGCTCGCCGTCAACACGCGCGTGCACTCGTCCTAAACGAGCAAGTTCGCCGGCAAAGTCAGAGGAACTCACGATCAACGAAGCGATCTGGAAATAGCGAGCGGCGGCGTACAACTCGCGGACATCCGCCTCCAGTCCACTCAGTTGTCCCTTGTAGCAGAACTCCAGCAGGCGGTGGATCACACGAGCGGGGTAGTTCTTCACGACGAGTCCGGTTGCCTGCGAGAAAGAGCGGAAGAACTTGGCGAACAAGGCGGACTTCAACGCAAGGACGGAGCGGTGGACCTGCAATAAGAAGGGGCATACGTGTGAATTGACCACCACTTACGGGAATTTCCTCCTCGCCGACCACAAAGCAGAAGTCGGGCATGAGGCCCGCTTCGCGCATCGGCGAGACCGTCTCCGCAACGGGCGTGACCTCCAAGCGCGAAGACTCCTATGAAATGAGCAGAATGCTCAAAGATCGAAGGTGAGGAACTCACATTGCGTCGAGCGGCCGCCAACTCCTCCGCCTTCTTCTCGAGAGCGAGCTTCAGTTCGGCGATCTCCGCCTCCAGCTGGTTCTTCTCCGCTTTCGAAACCGCGATCTGGAACAAGCAATAAAATAAGCGGTACGTTGGCTGCTCACCTCTTGGCGAGCGGCCGCCAACTCCCGCTTCCACTGAATCGCTTCTTTGTTCAGATCGCCCACCTTTTGCTCGTACTCCTTGGGATCGATGCAATGTTGTTGTTGAAGCGAACGGAAGCGATTTTGCTCGCAGGAGAGCGACGACCACAACCGGTCGACTTGACGTTGGAGGTCTTGTTGGATCAAAGAAGCGCGAGTTTGCTCATTGGCGAGAGTCGACTTCAGGTCTTTGATCTGAACAATGCGGTGAACGAGTAGAAACGGCAGCAAAGGCACCTGCCGCTCGAACACGGAGCGCTGCTCGACGAGCTCCTTCTGCCGATCAGCCGCCACCTTCGCTTCGTTCTCCCACCCTCCGAGTTCGGACTTCAAGTTCGCCATCTTTGAGAGCAGCGTCGAGTTCTGAAACACATGCGATTATCAAAAGAAGGCGACTCCCAACACACCTTGTTCACGGCGGACAGCTTCTCCGCAGCGGCCGCCTCTCCCGCCTGCTTCTGCTGCTCGAGAGCGTACTTCAGGCTGGCGATCTCGGTGTCCAGCTGCTTCTTCTCCGCTTTCGAAGCCGCGTTCTGGAACAAACGATAAAAAAGGTGGAAGAGTGAGGACACACCTTTTGACGAACGGCCGCCAACACACGCTTTCGCTCCACCGCTTTTTCGTTCAAGTCGTGCACCTTCTGCTCGAGCTCCTCGACTTGGCGCCAGAGAATAGAGGAACAGGTTTGCTCATTGGCGAGAGTCGACTTCAGATCTTTGATCTGAACAATGCGGTGATCGAATAAAAGCGGCAGCAAAGGCACCTGGTGTTCGAGCACGGAGCGCTGCTCGACGAGCGCCTTCTGCCGGTCCGTCGCCGCCTTCGCTTCTTTCTCCCCCTCTTCGAGTTTCGACTCCAAATGGGCGACCTTCGAAAGCAGCGTCGAGTTCTGAAACACAAGCGATGATTGGTGATGGGGGGCCCAAACACACCTCGTCGACAGCCGTCGCCAGCTTCGCGTCCCGGTCGGCGACCTGTTTCTCCAACTTCCGAATGCGCGCGTGGAGTTCCGTTTGGTTCTTCTCGGCATTCGCTTGTTGTTCGCGCAAGCGCGCCTCCCAGTCGGCCTGAAATGAGAAGCCGCTTCGAAGACAACAAAAATCGAACCTCCGATCGAGCAGCCGGCTGAGCGACCGTTTGGACGGCGGGCGGCGGTTCGGGCACCACTTGCTGGTCGGAAGCCGCCGGAGTGGGCGTCGCCGTGTTCTCCGCTCCTTCTTCCGCCTGCGCAACTTCTTCGGAGTCGCTCAACGTGCTCCCGTTCTCTTCCGCCCAGTCGCCGGGACTCGAGTCCGTCGAATCGTCGTACTTGTCGAAAAGAAAGAGCCGTGATTTGCCTGCACTCTTCAGTCAAACAAACTCGGATCGAAGTAGTCCGTGTAGTCGAGTACGCCGTAGAATTGCTCCGCTAACAAAACGGAAGTGTTTCGAAAGGACTGCTTTCCCGCTCACCTTTCTGCTCGGTGCCCACTTCACCCGCTCGTTGCTCGTCGCCGGTCGCATTCGAAGCGGCCGCTTTGCCGCTGCATGCACAAAGCGATTCTTCGATCGCGGCTTGAAGTTCTGCAACGGGAGCATAAGGAGAAAGAAGCCGTTTGGCGAAAGCTCACCCGCCTGCTCCAACGTCTCTGCACGAGTTTGGAGGGGACGATCGTTCGAAGAACTCTGCTCGTCGGGAGGCGCCGCTCCACTCGTCTTCTCCGTTTCGAAGTCGTCGCGAACGACGATCGTCTGCTGGTGGAGGAAGGCGACGCGGTTCGTGAAGAGGCCCGTGGGGGTGAGCAGACGGCTTCGGCTGCCGCTCCCTTGCGGAACGTCCACTTGAATGCCCGGTCGAGTCAAGAGCGAGAACCACGACCGCCAGAGCATGCTCTCCGGATCGCTAAAAGCAAGAACGGTTTGCGGAGAACCGAGGAGAACGAACGTCATCGGAATGCGGTAGGAGTGGAACTCGTGGACCGAGCGGCGGCAGGCGCTCCTCATCCGACCGCAGTGGACCGTCCAGACGCCCGCTTGGAGGGCAGAGACCGCTTGATCGAAGGCGAACGCCCCAAACGATTCGCTCACCACCGACTTCCAGTGGCCGTCCGGCAGCTGAACGCCGACGGCGCGGATCGCCTCCTCGGACTCGGGGTTCTTCGCGAGCACGTACAGCCAGTCGCCCTTCATGCACGTGCTCTTGATCTGCCAGCCCTGAAACAAAGCGAGTGAAAAGAACGGAGAAGAACACACTTGTTCCGTGAACGTCCATCGTCCCGCACTGATGATTTGCTCGTCGCCCGTCTGCAGGTTGACGAGCACGACGCGGACGGTGAGGCTCTCCAGCGGTTCCGCTCCGGTGATTTGGTGGACGCAGACGAGTCGCTCCGCGAACACGTGGAAAGCGTCGAAGAAGCCGTCCGCGACGACTTCTCCGTTGCGGACCGCTTCGACGGCGCCTTGTTCGTAGTCGAAGAAGAGGGCGGACGGACCGGCAAAGTCGCCGACGACCACGAGAAAGCGCGTCGGCGCGGCCGTCCGCAGCAGCGCGTGGATCACCAGCGTCCAGTCGTGCGGAAACGCGCGGCCGCGCTCGTCGCGCGCAATGCGGCGGACGATCGGAAGCTCGAAACTGGCGGCGATTCGGAAGCTTTTGGCCGCGAAGTCGACCTTCAGCACGCGAAGGCGCGGCGTGAAATTGGGGCCCTCGACGAGCAGCAGGAGAGTCGCCCGTTGCGTGTCCGCGTCCTCCTCCACTTGCAGCACGTCCAGCAGCCGATCGTTCGTCAACGCGTCCGGATTCGTGCACTCGAGCGTCCTGAATGGGCAAGAAGCAACAAAAAGTGCGGAGAATTCGAGGCAACTCACATTTCCATTCCGTAGAAGGTGTCCAGCACGCGGATCTCACGCGTCATGAACGTTCGAATGCCGAAGATCGCGCGGCCGTTCGTGAAGAAGCGGTCGCACAGACCGCTCGTCGTGAACACGTTCTTCGCCACGTACAGCGCGTGGATTTCGGGCGGCGGCGGGACAGGCGTTGGCAGCGGCCGGCGCGGAAGAACGAAGCCGCCGACAGCCATTCCTCGTCCAAAAAACGCCATCTCGCTGCAAACAAGAAAGGGAAGATCGAGTGATCAACAAATTGGTTGTGAGAAAGAACGAACGCGAACGACGAATGGCAATCGTCGTCTCCCACTCGCCCGCAATCACCAGCAGAACGGAGACGCAAAACGAGCGAAGAGGGTCCGCAAAAAGACGTCAACGACGCGCTCGACTGCACGTTTTGCTCGCCGCTTGGTCGCGTTGCACAGCAAGCGGCGGGAAGCGACCCGAAAGACGTGCACAAACGGGCGGGCAAGCGGTGTTCACACCATCTGTGCGTCCCGCCAAAACGGCCTTGTGCGCCGGCTTTTGCGCGGACATCTGGAAAGAGAGAGAGGCCGTTAGATGCGCGGCAATTTCATTCGGGTCGCCCTTGTTTTGATTTCATCTCGCTCGTTCTCCTCCTCGTTTGTCCCTCGCGCTCCTTTTTCGTTCCCAGTCGCCCGACGCGCACCTGCACTCGCTCCGCGGACGCCGAAAGAAACTCGGAGAATAGCAGGAATCCAGCGGATTGTTTTGGACGAGCGGCAGGCAAGGAAAGACCGGCCACCCGGTTGCGCAAACGCAACACGGCGGTCTCGTCTGCGCGTTCTTTGACCATGAGTGCACCAAACATCTCAAAAGTCGCGAGTACTCGTCCGCCTGGCGCCTGTGTACTCTGGCGACCACAAAGCAGTCGCAACTTCAAGTCGCCGACGCGAAAGCCCACTGGGAGCGCTCGGAGTGCAGCGCAGACCTTGAGCGAAATATTCTTCGGCAAACTCTCGAATGCGAGCGAGATGCGCGCACATAAGCGAGCCGAACGCGCGTACACACGGCCGCTCCGCATCCCCCGACGACGCCGCCCGCCTCCTGCCGCTGGCCTCACCGCAACGTCGGACGGATGACCCCCGTTCTTCGCCTCTCTTTCTGTTGCGAGCGTGAATAAACCGGTGAAACCAGCGGCGGCGCACAAGATACGGCGGAAGGAGTTGTCAAAACGTGCAATCATAGACTGTTCTTTAGACGGTTGCTTGTTGTTTATTTCTACAACGTCACCTACACAAGCACATGCACTAGTCACAAAGAACTCTCTCACAAACACTCAAGCTCGAGGCCCTCGTCCATGACGTCGTCTCTCCGGAGATTCGCGCAGTTCGCGAATTTCCGCATCGCTTCCAGCCGCTTTCGTTCCACTTGGGGCACGAATTCTTCGCGCAGTTCGATCCAATCGGCCGCGCACCGAGAAGAAAGCGGATGGCCGTCTCTTCTCATCGCCCGCTTTCTCGCTGCCGCTACGGGCCGTGAGAACGACGGAGATTGGCGGCGATCGGCGGCGATTTCTCATCCCAAGCGGCCGCTCTTGATGAGAACGACGCGATCTTCTCAAGGCGCCGTTCCCAGCGAATCTTCTCAAAGACCCGGACGCGCGGATAAAAACGGCCGCTCCTCCGTTTACCACCCACTTCTTTCCGCTGCTTTTCGATCGTTCGCGTAGCGAGGGAACGACAGACCCACTCGTCCCTTTTAGCGCGCTTTTTTCCTCACACGACTCGCTTCTTTCCAGCCGAAGATGTCCGACCACGTGAAGACCTGGAAGCTGGTGGAGATCCGCGAGGCGGACAACCGCTGCGTGTTCACCGCCCAGCCGCTGCTCGCCGAGCTGCGCAAGCAGGAGAACGCGAACAAGAAGGCGAGTGGAGTGCCCCACCCGCCCTCTAACTTCCGCCTTTTGCAGATCGCCGTCCTGAGCATCGTCGTGAAGTTCTGCGGCGGCAAGAGCTTCACGTTGAACTTCTTCTTTCGCTACCTCAAGTGGCGGCAGGCGGGCGGCTCGGCGAGCACCGACTGGACCAAAATGCCGCTCAAGAGCGACGGCTTCAAGTTCGCGAGCGGCCGCAAACTCGAGACCAAGGGCATCGACGTGTGGAGCGAACTGATCTCGTGGAAGGCGCGTGCGGGCGGCTCTTTCGTTCACCTCCTTCTCGTTGCAGAAGGCGAACGGCGAGGAGTTCCTCGTCCTGCTTTGCGACATGCAAGGCCTCTTCAACAACGAAACGGAGCAGTCGCACTCTGCGAACATCTTCACCGTTGCCTCGCTCCTCTCGAGTCTCTTGGTTCGTTCCGGCAGTCTCCTCTTTCTTCAGTCCATTCGCCGCAGATCCTCAACCAGAAGGACCCGATCGAAAGCGACTTGAGCGGACTGGCGACCTTCGCGGAGTTCGCGTGCAAGGCGATTCCCACGGAGGGCGGCTGCCAGCCACAAGTGAGTTCTTCTCGGCGTCTCCCCTTTCACCCCTCCATTCAAGGAGCTGTTGTTCCTGGTGCGTGACTGCGCGTCGAGCCCGCGCTTCGGTTTCGAGGCGGGCGGCGAGCGTTTGGCCGCGTTGGAGCAAAAGGCGACGAAATCCGAAGCGCGCACCGCGTGCAACGTCCTGAACCGCTCGTACGCGCAAAAGAGCGTCTGTTTGCTGCCTTCGCCCGACAACCGCGGCGCCCGGAGCGGAAAGCTCGACGGTAGGCCGACGGTCTTCCCGCTTCTCAACTCTCGTCCTCTTCTTGCAGAAATGGGCGCGGAATTCGAGCAACACCTCCGCCAGTTCGTCGAGGACGCCGTCGCCCAGGTGGAGCCGAAGAAGAGCGGCGGACAGGCGATCGCGTGCGGCGAACTCGCCGAGATGATCGAAGCCCTGGCCCAGACGTTCAAGAAGGGCGATCTGCCCGCGTGCGAGGACGTCTTCCAGGCGAGTTCTTTCTTTCGTTCCATGGAACTCCTCCCTTGTTTCCAGGCCAATGTCAAGGCTCAGCTGAAGAAGGCCGCGGACAGCGTGCTCCAGGAGTTCGCCCGCAAGCTGGAGTCCGCGTCCACCGGCCGCACGGACTTCGGCGACCTCACCCACAAGCACTTCAAGGAGGCCGAGGCGCAATTTGCGAAAGCCGCCACGTGGGGCGAAGCGGAGCACCAGCAGGCCGCCCGCACCGCCCTGGCCCAGCAGCTGAACGCGACCACCGCCCAGTTCTCCACGCTGAACAGCACGAAGCTCAGCTGCAAACAGGCCGAGAAGGAGGCTCGTGATTCGGAGGCCCGCGCCAAGCAGATGAAAGACGACTTGGCCGACGCCCAACAACGCAACATGGAGCTGAACCAGAAGATCGCGGAGGCCAACGACCCCGCCAAGAAGCAGCGCTTCATCGAGCAGCAACAAGCCCTTCAACTGCAGATCAAGCAGCTCGAGGTCAGCTCTCAGGAGGCCCAACGCAAGCACGAGGTGGCCATGGCCCAGCTCCAGAAGCAGAACGCGGAATTGATGATCGCGGTGAGGAACGCCAAGCGCTCGATCATTTGTTCCATCAGCTGAATCGCCCGAGATGCGCACTGGATTCGATCGTGTTCGAACTTCCCTTCTGTTGTCTCTAATTTGTTCGCTGAACTGTGTTTCCGAATAAACTTAACATTGTTTGTCCACAGGCGGTCCACCGCGTAGCCGAACAGTCGGGCGATGCTCCGGGCGGAAGGAGGATTGGAACGACTCGTCCTCCCGCTCACTTGATCGAAACGATGGCACTTCTTGTACCTGCGGTAAGCGTCCGCGTACTCTCGAGTGCGGTAGACTCTTTGGGCTTCGTGCGGTCGACACACTCGCGGCAGACACCATGTGAGCACGTGAAATGCGCGTCCAAAACGAACTGAAAGCTCGCCTTCATTTCGGTTAGTGGGCGAACATCGCGCGGTGGCTGGTCGTTAGGAGCGAGTGGTGAGAGCGGGCCGTGTGCGTCGAGAAGTGGGGCAGGCGATCGGTTTCCAGTTAGCCGTCAGTCGGCGGTCCAACCGCTTCGACCGCGCCGCGCACTCGACTTCGGCGGGCGAGGAGGAGAAGAAGCCGCTCCACGCCGATGTTGCGCGTGAACCCGGCCGTCAAACGGAATACGGCCGCGGATTGTGAGCTTTGCGGTTCGAAGTAGGCCGAGTCGAAGAACGCGACCAGGGCCGTTGGTTGATGAGCGGGATGCGGAGAAGTGGGTGACGAATCAAAGGTTGTGGAACACTCGTTTCTGCCGACGTTCGTGTCCGCTGGCCACAAAAAACGGAAGCCATCGGCAGCCGCTGGAAGGCAAACGGGGCGAGGGACAATCGGGTGGTTGGAGTGGAATGCACGCCATCGATGCGGCGATCTCCGGCAGGTGAAAGAGCATCTTGGCGACGAACCAGAAGCAATCATACAGCGTTCAGCAGGGAACAAACAGAAAGAACAAGAAGGAAGTGGACGGACAGACGGCTGCCGGAACTCTCACCGCGAAGACGCGAGCGGCCGCTTGGCGTTCCGCCCGACGCTGCCGCTCGCCGCCGCGTATCGATCGGCCGTCGCTCGCCGCTTCCCGAGTCGGCTTGTCGATTTCGATCGGGATTCTCGTTGATCAAGGTGAGTTTCTTCCTTCTGGCAACTTGTACGACCTTTTCGATTGCTGTTTGCTCGGATTTGTGCGCAAATCCCTCAAAAATTTCCGAACATTCGCCCGTTTCCTCGAATTTCCTCCGAAAATCGATTTATTTCGAAATTCGCCTTATTTTCTCTGCATTTCAGGCGAGATGGCGTCCGATTCGACTGGAAACGCGCCCACAGTCGACGAGCAGCCCGGCGCCGAGGAGATGCCCGAAGCCGACGGAAATCCGCCCGTCGGAGAGCCCCGCCCCGAGCAGGAGCCCAGCAACGACGTGCCGCCCGCCCGTCCGCCCGCCGCCGCGTCTGCGCGTGAAGGGCCGCAAATGCGTTCAGCTGTTCATCGGCAAGGAGCGCCAACGGATGGAGCAGACGAACGATTCCGACCGCTTCCACGTTCGACCGGACCGCACGCTGCTCATCAATGGCGCCTGGCTGGATTCCTTCTGCGACGCGGCGGACTTCGGAGCGGCGCAGATCTTCTTCACGCGCGGGCACACGACCATGAGCAAACTCGCTCGCCCGCGCATTCGATTCGCGAGGACGGCCGCCGGCGTCACGTGTCTTCTTCGTCTCTCGCGCAACTTGACCGAGATCGACGTCCTGTCGGGTAACGTCCCAACCGGTCGGAGTTTCGGCGTGATGCGCGACTGGATGTGCGTCGCGTCGCAGCTGGAGGGTGAGCTGCCGACGGTGGGTTCTGTTTGCATCCTTCCGCTCGTTTTAGTCCTTCCGAACTTGACGACGATCCGCTTGACCGCATGGCATCTCGACTGCGCGTTCGCGCGCTTGCTGGTCGACTCGCTGCGTGAGCGGTTGACTCACCTGAAGACCGGCAATTTCCGAATTGCCACGATGCTGCGCGAACGGACAAATCCGCTCGAATCTGTCGTATTCTCCGGTGACTTCGTCCGGCGTTTGTGTAAGTGGAAGAAGCCCAAGAATGAGTAATTCGATTCGTGTTTCTTTTTCAGACATCGCGGACGTCCTCCGTTTGAAGTCCGCTCGCATCAAAGTCCGTTCGTCGTCGCAGGAGCAGTCGCATCGCCTCTGTATTCTGCACGACTGCGGACCCTTCGAACCGAACGAGCACCTGCAGGAGCTTCACATTCGGGTTGATATCTGCGCGAACGAAGACATTTCGCGGGCTCTGCACCGTCTGCGCGTCGTCAACGGGCACTTCAAGCTCCTCTGCCACGAAGCCTACTATTTCCGCTTTGAGGTATGCGAATTCGCTTGTCAATTAATCGGTCTTGTTCGCTTTCAACAGGGACTCCTGGACTTGAAGATCGTGAAGTGCATTTCGAAAAAAGCGAAGCTGTTTGCCGCGGCGATGAGCAAGGTGGGCTTCCGTTCGGACGGCGACGAGTTGCGGATCGTCGTTCGGGACACGGTTTGTTCGTTTTCATCGTTCTCTTTTATATCTTTTGTTTAGGAGAACTGGCAGCACGTCAGCCACGAGCAGGTGTTCGAGCGGCTCAACTGGACGCGCGAGGGCGAGATCCTGTGGCCCGAGCACTCGAAGTCCCTGCCCACGTGCTCTCTCGTCCACGACGGCATCCGCATCCTCATCGGTCTGAATCGCGTTTAGTTGTCGATCCAATCTAATTTGCTTTTTTCGTGGTCTGTTCTCTCCGTTGAGCGTTGGGATTGCAAAATAAAATCTCTTGAGCATCCCAGAGTCGGTCGTGTATGAGGTCTGGCAAAAAAGCAGGTGGACGCCCGACTACACGAACCGTTGAACCGCGAGAAGTGGGCAGCGAGCGGACGGGCAGGCTGCGTCTAACCTCCCACTCCGACAGCGTGATCGAAAGTGCAGCTTAGATGCAACGGCAAATCCTTCCTCTTGATTTTTTATTCGCAAAACTCAAAAACAACAAGCGAACGAGCAAGGCTTGCTGTTCAATCCACCCACTCGACGATCTTCTCGTACGTGTCCGCCTTGCTTCGAACCAGCGATTTGATCAACGGGGCCAACACAAGACGCAGGAACACAAATGAGAAGATTTCGGACACAATCGAGCAAGCGGGATAGCTCAACGATCAACGGTCTTTGCCGAAGAAGTACGAAAGGACGCTGCTGGCAAGCGTCTTGCTCATGTCGCTGTAGCCCTTGTGCGCTTCGCCCACTCCCTTGCCCAACGAGACGAAGAGCTCGCCGGCTTGTTTCACGTGGTTGCTGCAACAATTGACCGTTGGGCTGAATGGAATGAATGGCGGCTCCCCCCTGCCGCGTCCTCTCCAACTCGATTTCGAGCTCCGTCTTCTTCAGCTCGAATTCGGCGATCTTGAGCTCGTGCTCTCGTTGAGCGGCTTGCCGTTGGATCCCAAGCTGCTTCATCTCCTTTTCATGAAGCAGGAGGCGTTCCTGAATGGCGGGAGTTGTGTTTGCTTCGATCGTCTTCACAATGCGGCCGGAGGTCGCGTCCACCGTCTCCAGCAGCTTCTGGCGGGCGGCTTGCCGTTCGGCTTCTTCCCACTCGGCCGGCTGGAAGTGCGCGTTGCAGCGCTCGAGGAATTCAGAGCGACCGGTGCCCACGGGAAGTGTGCGGAGCAATTTCGCGCACAACTGCTCTTCAGTCGACTTTCGTTGATCCTTGAGGTTGGTCTGGAAACGAACAGGAATGAAGTGGACGCGAAAGCACGAACTCACTCGAAAACCCTCGCTACCGATGGATTGTTTCGATTCGTTCGATGTGTTTGTGTCGATCGCGTTTGCGGCTGGATTTGTCGCTTATTTCTGAAGACGAACTAGAGAATCAAACAGACGAAACGATCGACACGAGCCGTCTTTTGACAAGGCTGAAACGAACAACAAACAGCAACTGCTGCCGTCCATGAAGCAGAGGAAACTCTCTTTGTGCAAGCAGGAAACTTTTCACTGCTGCTCATTGAACTAACGATAAAAGGGCGATCGCGGTGGTCACTTCGCTCTCTGTTCACGCAAGCGACCGCTTGGGAGCGCTCGCGGTCAGACGCCGCGGATTGCGCCGGCCGCGCGGGCATCTTCGTCCACTCGCCGCTCGATCAATCCGCCAGCCGCTCGCTCTGCTTTCCGCCCGCTCCCCCGCCCGAAATGGTCGCTTGTCCGCACGCCGCTCGCCTCTTCGTCGTCGAAGCCGGACGGGCGGACACGACGGCCGAAAGCCCGCCGCTCGAGCTTCCCTTCCGTTCGGCCACGAAGTGCCGATTGCTGGTGGCGTGCGGACGGTGCGGATCGCCGTGGAGGGCGACGCGACGGGGCTGACGGCCGCCGTGTGGACCGCTGATTGCGGCAGGCGGAAGCTGAAAGAAAGTGAGTTCTCTTCGCCGAATGTTCCTCCTCACCGCCCGTTTGCAGTCGACAACTTCCCGTTGGGCAAGAAGGACTTCCTCTTGTACATGGCCGACGAATGGAGCGTCAACTGCGCCATCCGGAGCGACGAGTGCCCGCTGTGTGCCGAGGAAGCGCCGTGCGACGAAAGGTGAGTGTTCCCCTCATCTTCGTTCCTCTCCGCTCTTGCAGGCGCGTCCGTGAAGTCGCCGGTCGGCGTGTGGATCGCGGCGCTCCTCGGGGCGGCCGGCTTCTTGTGAGCGGCCGCGGCCGCAAGTGACCACACCTCCTTCCTTTGTGTCCTTCTGTCTGTTCTGTTGGGTGCAGCCTGTTGTGTGGACCCTCTCGTTTAGTGGAAATAAAATTCCGTTAGAAGTTCGTCTGTTTGGAGGTTGTCGTTTGTGGTCAGCAGCTCGTAGTGGAGTTGGGCAGGAGGATCGTGTAAGACGGCCAGTCTGTTGGAGGAGATCGTTTTTCTGCTCGCAACTAACGATGTCCGGCTGCTCTTCGACGGGCGGGAGATCCAAGTGAGCAGCCGAAGAGTCTCCAGCACTCACTCTTCCGCTTGCAGGTGCACAAGAACGTTCTCGCCCTGCACTCGCCTTTTTTCTCCGCCGAATTCGCCACCAATCCCCGCAACACGGAGTTCGCGGCGGAGGGTTTGCGGGCGGCGGCCGTCGAGCGAGCGGTCGGCCTTCTGCACTCCGGACAGTTGGAATTGCTGAAGGATGACGCTCGAAATTTGTACCGCGTGGCCCGTCGCTTCCGAATGGCCGCATTGGAGGTGAGTTCTTCGTGTTTTTTGTTCCTTTACTCGCTTCTTGTAGACCGCCTGCATTGAAGCGATCCGAGCGGAAATTTCGGCGGAGAACGTCGCCGAACTCCTCGCGGCGGCCGCCCGTGACGAGGCCGCCGGCTGGGCGAACACGCGACCGAATTCGCGGAGCGGACGGGCGGGAAGGCGGGCGGGCGGTTGGGCCTCCTGCTCGCCGATCCCGTTCAGTCGCCCGGAATTGAAGACCTTGGAGCGTAAAAGCGGAACGTCGAGTGCTTGAAGCGGGAGCAGGCGCGCGGGCCGGCCACGAAGGAATCCGAGAGCAGCATGGCGGAGAAGCGCGTTTTCTTTTTCAAGAGCCATGCGAGAGCGTCGAGAGAATTCGGCGGCTTGACGCATCCTTTCCATGTCTGCCTGATTTTTGTGTTCACGGTTGCCAATTGCGGAATAAATTCGTGTGATGACTCAAGTTGGGTGGAAGAGACGTGCAGGTGTTTCTTGAAAGCAGAAGACACGATTCGTGGACAAACGAGCGATCGTGAAAGAGCTGGAGTGCATCAAGCAATGGGAACGAAAGAAGACGTGGCTGTTTGTTGCCAGTTTCTCGTAGTTGTCGCGAGCGAGCAATAACGGCGGTCTGTCCTCTTTCGTGCTAAGGATTCGTCGTAGTCCAAACGACCGACTGGGCATCAGAAAAATCGTCAACAAATTTTATTTAAAAGAAATGAAACAACAATCGAATAGAAGAGAGCTCGTGTTCAGCCCATCCACTCCGTGATCTTCTTGTACGCGTCGTAGTTGCTCTGAGCCAGCAAGGTGACCGCCGGTGCCAACACAAGCCGCAGCTTCGCGCCGGTCGCCTCCGCCCACTCGAGCACGTGGGCGGCGAGTTCGCGGGCGTCGTGGCGGGCGGCGAACACGAGGAGATCGGCGGCGTTTCCGTCGGACACGCCTGCTTTCCACAGCTCCGTGCAGTCGGCCTGCAAGAAGAGGAGTGTACGGAGGCGGAATGTGGAGGGAACTCACGAGCAGGGCGGCCTTCTCCGAGGTGAGTTCTTCGATCTGCAAGGCGGAAGTAAGTGGAAGAAAGAGCTCGTTGTGGACTCACCCGCTTCTCAAACTCCGCCGCCTTCCGCGTCCACTCGGCCGCCTCCTCCCGCTGCTCTCGGTTCTGGGCTTCGAGCTTTTGGATCCTCGCCTCGTCGCGGTCCTCCTGCTCTTTCAGCTTCGCTTTCAGCTTGACCGTCTAAATGGACAGCGAGTGGTGGGTTGTTGAGTGAAGAACGAACCTTCCGTTGCAGCTCCTCAACGGCCGCTTCCTCCGCGTCGCTCGCTTTCTTGCGCAACTCCTCGATTTCCGCCTCCAAGCGGGCGACCGTCGACTCGAGCTTCTCGCACTTCCCCTCCAATTCCACGTTCTGCAAAGAAGGCGAATGATTCGGTGGGTGGAAGGAGGACAAACCTCGTCGCAGGTCTCAACGCGTAACCGCTCCTCCTCTTCGAACTTCGACTCCAACGCGGCGATCTTCGATTGGAGAGCGAGGACCTAAAGCCACGAGCAGGATTAAGTGAAAAAGATGAACGGAGAACTCACTTTCTGCGCCTCCACAGCCGCCTGCTTGTCCTTCTCGACATGTTCGTCCTCCAGCGACCGAATGCGCGCGTGGAGCTCCGCGTGGACCGTTGCGGCATCCGATTGGCGCGCGGGCAAACGATCATGCGGCTCCGTGAGCTGTAACGAAGAAGTGTGTTGGAGAGAAAGGGAAGAACGAACCCTCGAGTCGGCAGTCGGTTGGGTGGGAGCCGACGGCGAGAGAGGTTGCTGATCGGTCGGTTGGCCAAGCGGCAACTGGACGGGCGTCGAGGGCTCGGTGACTGACTTCAGCTCGTCGGAAGCGGACCGCTCGTCCATGTTCTCTTCCGCTTCCCCTTCTTCGGGCTTTTCTTCAAAGTGCTCCGACGCGATCGTCTCGTCGTCGGTCTCCTTCTTCGCCCTCGCTGGTCGACGGGGACCGGCGGCGACGTTTGGTGCGAGAAGAAGTGGACGAGCGGGCCTGCCGCTTAATCGCCCCGCCGTCCGTCTTCTTTGGCTTCTGCCAGACCAAGCCCGGGAGAGGATGCGAAGTGTAGCTGGCCACCGCAGTCCGTTGGAGCACTTGAATGTTCGTGCCCACTTGCCGGAACATCTTCCTGTGCTCCTAAGCGACGAATGTTGAAGAAAAATGGAAGACGGACACTTACAGAGAAGACCATGATGCCTTCTTTACGCTCTTTATCCTCTATGTGGCGTTCTAGTCCGTGCACTCCGCGCTCATGCTGATTTCGATTGCACGCAAACTCGTTGCTGATGCCGCACAGCGAGCATTTGAAGCCGTCCGGCCGTTCGTGAGAGCGAATGTGCGCTTCGCGGAATTGCGGATTGCAAAACCCGTTCATTCCGCAGATGTCGCACGGCGGCTGAACAGAGGTCATTAATTACAGAAATAAAGAAAAAGAAACAAACGTGCGGAGGTGGACGGAGGCGTTTGGTGCGGATGAGCATCTCGAGATCGGCGATGGTGGCTTCTTCTTCTTGCAATGTGCCGTCGGCAATAGCAGCCGAAAAAACGGCCGTGGCTTGCGTGTCCACCAATTTGTTGCCAACGTTGAAGACGGTTGCAATTTGACTCTGAACGAAAGTGCAGGTAAAAATATTGACGAGTAGCCGCGCACCTTGAGCAGTTTGATTGGACCCGGATTCTTGCAGTCCAACTCGTGCCGCCAGAAGCCGTGTGTGTTTTCTTCGTGGTAAGCTCGATGGGCAGGCTTCTTGCACGGCACACAACAAACAGCGCAAATCCAGCGCCAGTCGCGGCCGTGGCACATCTCATGCTGCTCACGGTTTCTTGCGGTCGGCATGTCAATCCCACACACCCCGCAGATACGCTGCAAACGGCGGAAATAAGAGCAAGAGAAAAAAATACTCACATCCGTTGAAGTCATTAGAGACGTTTCGTGATCCGAGTTGACGCCGTCCTGCTCGCCGTCCGCCGCCATTTTCACGTCCTGGGCCGCCATTCGTTGCAGTGTCGAGCGAACGGAAGTTTCTGAAAGCAGACGCCCCTGACTACTCGGTGGAACACGCGAACAAAAGCAAACCGCAGCTACTGATTAAGCCACAGTCCCTTCAACTATTCACTTCGCGTATAATGATCGCCCAGGTATAAAAAGAAGCAGAGGCTGCTAGCGGATCACTCGACGGCACAAAGCTGATCGTAAGCGGGAGTGAGAAAAAAGAGACGCAAGGCGCGAATGGCGGTCGGAGGTCGGCTCCGCTGCGAACCGACTGTCCCAAGCGGCATGCGGGCGGAAGGTCGCCCGACTCTCACCAACCGCCGCCCGATCGAACGCAATCGACGTTGACCGCGAGCATTCCCACGCCGTCGGTCGTGTGAACGAGAAGTGGGCGAACGCGATCACTCCCATCGATAAAATGGCCGTTGTTCTTTCAAGTGAACTGTCCACGTTGAATCGAAGACGAGGGCGTTCATTGTTATGCCGCATTCTTCGCTCCCAATCGCACACCTCCACAAACGAACAAAACGTTCAGCTGCTGCACGTTGGCGATCAATGACGGCCGATTTGAACAACAAACGAGAAGATCTGCTGGAAGCTTCTTGTTGTGCTTTACGGCAACACAACAGACTGCCACAACGGCTAAACGAATGAATTCGTCTTTGCTCTGGTCGTGCAGATGCCATCGATTAAAGAATTCGGAAACAAGCAGCGGAAAGCAGTCATTCGCCACTTGAAGCTTCTCGCCGTTTCGGTCCCTCCCGCTCTCCTCGCCGGCTGTTTCATGAGATGCCCGACCCGCCGTCGTCCTGCTCGACCTCGTGCTTCTGCCACCTTCAATTGCAACAGTTCTTTACGATCCGCAGAAGACGCGGCTCGACGAGTGCGTGCGGGTGCACACGTGGTGGTGAGTCCGCCGTTTTCAACCGCTGCGGTGCGCGTCGACGAACGTGGCGCTGCAGTGGAGCCGCGCGGTGCAGCTCGAGTTGTGGGGCAGCGTTGCGGCGGGCGTTAAGTGAGTTCCGCCGTCCATTCCTTCCCCTCTGTTCGCTGGGAGGGTCAACGGCGAGTGCACGCTCCGAATTAAGGGAGGCGAGGAGGTGGACGGCGCGCTCTTCAACGCGATCGGGCCGGCAGTCTCCATTGACTAAAGCGGCCGCGTCCTCTGTCGCGTACGGGGGATCCGGCTGCCCGTTGGTTCGGTGGGTGGAACACGAGAGACTCAAATTGATGGTCAGTTTATTAGTCATAGTCCCAAGTGCCAGGCGAAGAGAGCGGCCTTTTATTCGCTCGCCCGCAGATCTCCGCCTCTCCACCGTCCAGTAGTTGCTCTCCACTCTCACCCACAACATGACTTCTTGGCAGACGATCAGCGCTGTGATGGCTTCCTTCGGCTCCTTGCCGACGGGACGCCCTCGACGAAGCGCGACGGCGGCGGCGCGGAGTTCTGCGCGAACCGCCGGCTGCGCAACGCCGCGCCGGACGGTCGTCACTTCTGGACGCGCGTCGAGTTCGTGGCCACCGGAAAGCTGTGGGATTTTCTCCTCACTGCAAGTTGCTGACTGAATGCTCACTGGACTGCTCGCAGATCGCCGGAAACACGGAAGAGGAGAACTTTGTCGAGTTCCCGCCGACCGCCGACCGCGCGGAGATCAACGGCGAGTCTCCCGTCCGTTCACTGCTCTCACTCTTTCTTTATGTCGAGATGCTGGTTGCGACTTCTTTCTCTTGTGTTCTTTCTGTCGAGTGTTGTGTTGTGTGCGCTTTCTCTGCCCGAATGTTTGTCGTTCTCTCTTCAACCAGGCAGAAGACGATGGAGGTTGGACACTCACGCTGTTTTTCAATCGGATATGCGCGTGCACACCTTTCCCTCTTCCCAAAAGACCATCGAACAAGAGAACGACCGAATCACACTCCAAACAGCTTTATTCAATCAACAACAACATGAGACGGGCAACAACGAACGGGAGCTCACTGCAGCAACTTCATGATCGCCTGGAAAAGCTCGACGTTGCTCGGAAGCAGGCCGGCGATGGGCGGCTTGAGCAGGAGGACCGACCGGCCGCCGGTCCGCTCGGCGAACTCCAGCACGCGGGCGATCAGCTCGGGGAGCTCGTGGCGAACGGCGAATAGCAGCAGATCGGCCGCGTTGTCCGTCGAAATTCCCGCCCGCATCGCGTCCGTACAGTCGGCCTGAACGACGCGATTGGAAGCGAGTGGACGAGCTCGTCAACACTCACGATCACAGCGGAGAGCGACGAGGAGAGGACGGCGTTCTCTGCCTCCAACTGGGCGACCTGGAAGTAGCCTGCGGTTGAAAAGCTGAGGATAGAGAGGAGAACTCACCCACTTCGCGAGGTCCGCTTCGACCGTGATCGCGGCAGATTTCCGCTTTTCGGCGGCCACTTCCTCCTCCAACTTCCGCATGCGCGCGTGAAGTTGCTCTTGGGTCGCCGGGAATTGTTGCCCGAACCAGCCGTGCAAGACCTTCTCGATCTGAACCGAACAACCGGCTACCGAAAGAAGGGATGCATGAAACGAACCTTCGAGTAGGCAGTCGGCTGAGCGACCGCTTGGACGAGGAGCGATTCCGGCACCGCTTGCTGAGCGGAAGCGTTGGAAAGCGACTGCTCGGTGACGTCCGCTTCCTCGTTCTTTCCGGACTCTTCTTCAGAGTCGCCGGAGCTCGAGGTCGACGGAGAGCGACGGCGCCGTTTGGCGCGCAAGGAACCGACCGAGGCGGCGCGTTTCTTCTTCGCCGCACCCGGCGGCTTCTCCGGCTTCTCCCAGACCAGCGCCGGCGGACCACACGGCGCATTGCTCGCGACCGCCGTCCGTTGAATCGCCGTGATGTTCGTGCCCACCTGGCGGAAGCGCTTTTGGTCCTCCTGAACGTCAGCAGAAGTAGAAAAGAGCGGAAGGCGGCGCTCACCGACAGAATCCGAATGGCTTCGTTGCGGCCGCGATCCTCCACGTGGCGCTGCATCGCGTGCGCCCGGCATTCGTGGCGATTCCGCGTGTTGCTGTCGAATTTGTAGATGCCGCACAGGGAGCACTTGAATCCGTCGATGGCGTCGTGCGAGCGGACGTGATCGTCGCGAATGTCCACGCACACGAAACCCTTCATTCCGCAGGTCGTGCACGGCGCCTGAACGAATGAAACAACACGATAAACAAGTGATCGAAAAGGAAACGAACCACGCGCGGAGGCCGGTGCAGTTTAGTGCGCATCAATTCTTCCAAGTCGGCAACAGTCGCTTCTTCTTCCTGCGGATTCGAGCCCCCGATGGCTGCCGACGGTCGAGCGGTGGTTTGCGTGTCCACCAGCTTCGTTCCGACGTTGAAGACGGCGGACTGTTGGCTCTAAACAAAAGACAAGGATGAAGGAAATAACGAGCTGGAACGAACCTTGAGGATCCGGACGGCGTTCTTCTCGTTGGCGTCCCACGCGTGCCGTCGATAGCCGTGCGCGTTCTCCTCGTGCACCGCTCGGTCGGCACGCGATTTGCAGGGCACGCGGCAAACGGCGCAAATCCAGCGATTGCTCCCTCCGTGGCACTTTTCGTGGCGCACTCGGTTCACGCGGCTCCCCAGGTCGATGCCGCACACGCCGCAGATGTGCTGCAAACGGTTGGAGTCGGCGGATAACGAATGGAAGGACTCACGTCAGGTGGAGTGTGCGGAGAAGCATTGGAATTGTTGACCGGCGGTTCGTCCTCCTCTTTCGACTCGATTTTCACGTCCGTCGCGGCCATTCCCCGACGCGTGACGAGCGATCTTAAAAGCAAGCGTTAAAGTGATCGCAATACACGCGCAAAAGAAGAAAGAAGAGCGAAATGATGACCGGACGAAAGCGAGCGGCGGCCGGCCGCCGAAAGGACGTGCGTCGTTTCGCCCCGCTCGCCAACGCGGAAACAATCGCGGCGGGTTTCAATCGCAGAGCTCTTTGTTTTTAGAGTGCTCACAAGGGAAGTCCACGCAGAAGGGGAAGCCTTTTTACGTGTTCTATACACCATTCGATTCGTCTCGTCACGCTGATTCCAAATATCTAAATTATTTTTGCTCTTTCCTATCTAACGTGGAGTTACGGCCACGCAAAGTCCACGTTGGAGCCCACGCAGAAACCCACGCAGGTGCCCACGTTTCTCCGCTTGTTTTGCTCTTCACACCGCCAAACTTACCCCGTGGAAAGAGCATACAAAGAGCAACATTTTGATGTATAAATCACCAGCTGAAGTGGTCTTTCTACTGTGCAACGTGCCAACCTGCGTGAACATCGCCTTTCACTGCTGTACAAAAAGTTTCGAAGTTGTGGAATTTTGGTCAAAAAAGATGATTTGTATCCTCCTGACCATCGTACAAGTCGATTAGAGCAAAAAGGAGTTTACCCAAACTTCAAAAGCGAAAAGTTGCGGCCGAGGCGGGTTCGAACCTCCGCCTCGGCCGGCCGCCGCTCGCTTCCCCTGCGAGCAGCGCCGTAGACCACTCGGCCATTTGACCAAACAGTAATATGTCGAAATCCCGGATCATGTATCAACTTCAAAACCGACGCCTCCAGTGCAAAAACGCGCCCGCCAAGCGCGCAAAAAACAGCGCGTTTTTTGTCCGTTTTTTGGGGTTCGCGCATTTTTTGCACGGGGCGCCGACGTGGACTTTGCGTGGCCGTAACTCCACGTTAGATAGGAAAGAGCAAAAATAATTTAGATATTTGGAATCAGCGTGACGAGACGAATCGAATGGTGTATAGAACACGTAAAAAGGCTTCCCCTTCTGCGTGGACTTCCCTCGTCAGCAAGTACCGTATTCGCTCTATTAAACGCCCCCTCTCCAATAGACGCCCCCTCTCCATTAAACGCCCCCCTTCGAGCCCATCTGAAAAATAAACGCCCCCTCTCCAATAGACGCCCCCTCTCCAATAAACGCCCCCCTCAGAAAAATGTCCCAAATGGAAGCTTTGAGCCCCTTGCTTTGTGCCAAAGGCGGCAATCCCGCCGCTCCTCCGCCCGAGCAGTACCTCGAGTGGGTGCTGGAGGCCTGGAAGCAGATTCCCGAGGAACTGATCGCTTCGTCGTTCAAACACTGCGGCATCTCGACGGACATCGGCGGGAGCGAGGACGATTTGATCCACTGCCTGAAGTTGATTCCCGGCGGACTGGACCTGCTGGCCGAGAAGCGCATCGAACAGCAGCTGGAGGAACTCGCCGATCAAGTGGAAGAGATCGATTTCGAGCAGGACCTGCTGAACGGCTTCGAGGACGAGGAGGACGAGATCGTCGAGAACGACTCCGAGTGATCAAGCATCCATCCGCTTCTACTTTGTGATTCTTTTGTTGCACGTGCCTGTTTCGCTTTTATTTTACGGTTAGAACACAATTCCTTTCATTCTCGCCCATAATCCAGTTGTTTCCCTTCAAAATCATTCATTTCTTGCGGTTTCCTCCTTTGTTTTGTGATTTGAGCGCTCGTTTTTCAATAAACTTCGACGCTCATCGCGACTGTGAAAAACAAACGCCCCCTCTCTAATAGACGCCCCCTCTCCATTAGACGCCCCCCCTCGGAGCCATCCGAAAAATAAACGCCCCGGGGCGTTTAATAGAGCGAATACGGTACATTCTTGAGAACAAAGAACCGCTTCACGCCGCTAATACGTTTTGCGGTCACGCGGGCAAACGCGCGTCAATTTCGTTAACTCGTGAGAGCGTTCCGTCTTCCAACGTTAACTACTCGCAAGTTTACGCGTTCTCTTCCGCTCGTTTCCATTACCCCGCCGTTTTGTTCCATATGCCGACAGCTTCTCTCGTGATTGACGAAGCGCTCACGCACACGCCGTTCGAACGCGTCCTGCTGTTCTCGAATTTCTGCGCTTATGCCGCTGGATTCGCTTCCACTCTGCTGTTGATTTTCCAGATCCTCCGACGATCTCCCGCTTTGATGCTGGACTATCGGACGGTGTTGCTGGTCGCTGCCGGTGGGGACCTCTACAGACTCTGCTGCTTTGCGGCATGAGTGGAGGATTTCCATTGGATCACTGGAAACGATCTTGTATCACCGTTTAGATCTTCCGAATCAACGAAACGAACGTGCTGCTCGTCCTTTTCGGTCCCGTCCGCCGGCTTCCCGCCGCTGTCGGGATGATCGCGGTGGCGTTGCAGTGGGGAACCTCCGCATTGGCTGCCGCGCTTCTTTTGCTCGAAACGTGGTTCCGATTTCGAGTGATCCGAGAGTGCGCCCTTCTTTCTTTTGCACTCATCCCATTCGTCCTTTCAGTCGAAAGCCGCCGTCAACTTGCCGCATTCTCCGCCGACTGCTGCCGATCGTTGGCGTCGTCTTCGGATTGGCTCTCGGGACGGCCGTGAATTTGCTGCTGAACGCCCGCACTGCACGGCTCGACGACCACTCGCGGGTGATTGTGCTGGACACAGACGAACCGTTGGGTGTGGCCGTGGGCGCCGTCGGCTGCTACGCGTCCGCCCTGTGGTTGGGCGCCGCGTCGATTCGGCGCGTGCATGTCGAGGGCGCGAGTTTGCACCCCAAAACGCGCCTTCTCCTGCGGCAATTCACGTGCTCGCTGGTGGTCAAGGTTAGAACAAGCAACAACCTCATCAGTTGGACGGAATCTCATTGTTGAGACCTTCTTCCCGCTGTTCACTCTTCTTCCCGTCTTCGCGAACCTCCTCGGCCTGTGGAACGGAACGGAGGTCTCGTTGGCGCCGCTCGGCCAACTGCTGCAAACGTGGGCGCCGGCCGTGAGCTCGACGGCCACCATCCTGCTGTTCGGCTCGCTTCGTCGTGCTCTCGGCCGCCTGCTCGGAGGCACGCGCTGGACGACCAACTCGACGCCCGTCAGCGTGGTTTCGGCGTTCGCGCAGTGAAAGCGAACTTCTTTTTGTGCACAGGGCTCAGCGCACGAAACGTTCGACTCGAATGCATGAGTGTTCACTGACTAATGGACTTCGTATTGATCGTGTCGAAATTACTCCTTCCGATAGAGCGCGTGCACTGGCTTTGGTTCTTTCAAGCGCACGTGCATGAGCGAAAGGGAAGTCCAGTGTGTTCGGAGCTGTGTTCGACCTTCGCTTCTGCACGCACAACACAAAGAACGTTCAGTTGTCGCTCGCCGACGGGCTGCTCGAGCCGCTCGTGCTGTAGCGCTTCGACGCGGAGCGACAGGCGACCGTCGTGTTCACTCCAATCGACGGGCGGGAGGTCGAAGAGGAGCGGGTGGTCCTGCGCGGCTTCCGCAGCCAAATCGTGGAGCGGAGCGGTCGGCCGCCTCGAACGCGTGGCCCTTCGCGGCACCAAGTTCCGGCGGGCGCTCCGTGTTCTTGATCTCCGCCCACCTCCTCAGCTCGTTCGATGCGTTCGACTTCAACAAGTGGGAGTGAAGGGAGAGCGGAGCAGAAGAACGGAATTCAGTTGAGTTTCGTGCATGGGCGACTGGGATTCGTCTTGCATTTACGTCTTTCGTGTCCACCAAAACACCTGCACATTTCGAAGGAACGAGCAAACGACGAACGAGTCGTCTGCGAGGCTTCTTGTGATTCACGCCGCTTTTCCCACTCGTCTTGTCGTTCACCTCCGACCCAAACGAACGCTGTCGAGTGGGCGGACGGATCGCCCGCTCGAGCTCTCGCCGCGGAGACGCGAGCGCCCGCCCGCTTGGCTTTTCGTTGCACTTGCTCGCTTTGACAGCTCGGCCGCTCTGCTGCCCGTCGGTTCGCGTGTTCGCGTCTTGTTTTCTATCGGAATTTCGGTCAATTGAGGTGAGTTCCTAGTTGTTTCTAAACGTCTGAACAATTTCCGTAGATTTTGGATCAAAATGCCCGCAAACCTGCTCGTTTTCCTCGAAATCCGTCGAAAATCGAGTTTCTTGCGGAATTCTCCGAATTTCTTCGCGTTTCAAGCGAAATGGCCGCCGCTTTGGACGACGCGCGTGCCGACGAGCTGCTTCGACGCGACGAGGAGCCGCGCGTCCGCCCGCCGCCCCGTCTGCCGCCGAAGGGCCGCGCGTGGCTCCAGCTGTTCTTCGCCAAAGAACACGAGCGATCGTTGGACGACGACGCCGTCGACGAATTTCCCCTGCCGGTCCGCTCGCTGCTCGTCAACCGCGCCTTCCTCGACGCGTTCTTCGCCGTGGAGCCGTTCGGCGCGGCGCGGCTTCTCGTGCACATCCCGCGGTGGATCGCTCTGCTCAAATTCGGGCCCGTCGCGTTCGCACAGACCCCCGAGGGCGTCGTGGCTCTGCTCCAGTTCGCCCACGAGCTGACCGCCATCGAAATCGGCTGTGTGGGGCCGGAGGAGCCCTCGCCGGCGGACGTTCGCTTCATGGCCGCGTGGATGCGAGTTGCGGCGAAGTTGCGCGGTAAGTTCTTTCTTTTCATCGTCTCCTCACGTGTTTCCGCTCCGTACAGCTCTGCCCGTGCTCTCGGCCATCCAACTGACCACCAGCAAGCTCGCCCACCCGCACGCCGACTTCTTCGTCCATTCGCTGCCCGACTGCGTGACGCATTTGAAGATCGACGCGCTGCGCATCGCGACGCTTTTCCGCAAGCGGGCGACTCCGCTGCACGTGGTCGAGATGAACGGCAGCATCGGCGAGCATCCGTGTGAGTGCGAGAAGCCGAAGCAGTCCATCCGTTTGCTTACAGACCTCGCGGACCTCTTCCGCCTGAAGTCGACGCGCATCGACCTCTCGTTGCACGCTCCCGCCCGGAACGGCCTCTCGCAGCTGCACGACTGCGGACCGCTCGCCCGCAACGAACGCGTGCAGGAGCTCCTCGTTCAGGGCCGAATTTTCGCGAACGAGGGCGTCCCGCAGGCTCTCCGCCACCTGCGCGCCCTGAACCCGCACTTCCGGCTTTTGTGCGGCACCTCCTGCGAAGTGATGCTGCTCCTGGTCCGCGAATTCAATTGCAAACTCATCAGACGTCTCGTTTCAGGGCTTCCGCGACGTGAAACAAGTGGAGGACGTGCAGCGGAAGGCGAAGAAGTTCGCGGCGGCGATGCACGAGGCCGGCTTTCGCGCGGCGCGCGACGTGCTGTGGGTCGGGATTCTCAACAAGGTTCGTCCCGCACTCAATTCCTCTCTATTTCTCTCGTTCAGGGCTGGTGGAACGGCGTGTCGCGGGACGAACTCATCGCGCACTTCAAGTGGACGCGCAACGGAGCCCCCTCGCGCGACGACGAGCTGCTCGGCTCGATGAACGCGGCTTCTTTCGTTCACGACGGCGTCCGCGTCCTCATGATGCTCTGCGGATGAACAGACGCTGCTCTTCTTGTGTTGATTGTTCCCGCTTCTTCTAAAACGTTCGGGCTAAAGCATAAACAAGCGTTCTCTTCTCCCACGTCTAATCGTTGCTCAACGCGTTGATCAGGTCCCGAATGTTCAGATTTGTTGCACGAAGCGGAGTACGAGTGAATGGTGGATCGAGCGGAAGCATCAACCAAGCTTTACCTCTTCCTACTCGAATCACTCAACGTTCAGCTCTTGACGTAGAAGAAGTTGGCGGCGTGCGACTTGCCGAGATCGAAGCGGCGCGCAAATCCGGCCACGTTCCAGCCGTCGCGGTCGCCCAGGTCCTCGCGCTTCTTTACGCCGCCCAGACGCTGCAGCTGTTTGTACACGCGGGTTTGTGGTGGGAGGACACGACGCGGCCGTTTGGAGCGCCTCCTTGCTCGTGTCCCCCGAGTTTCTTAACGAAAGAGGGATGTCCACGAGTGCTTGCCGAGAGTGTTAATCACAAGGAAGTGGCGGAAGGGCCCGTTCTGCGGCTCGCCCGTTTCGGACATTCAGTGGACGTCCGGCGGCTTTTTGGCGACGTCCTGTTGCGTCAGCACGTTCCCGAGGTTCACGAAGTGCCCCGCCCCGAAATCGACCGTTTCAAATTGCGTGCGGAAGCAGTTAGAACACGATCCTCTCCTTTCGGAACCACTCGGAAAGGCAATTCAATCGAGGAATCCACTGCACCACTCCGCTCTTCGGTGCGGTCCACCCCACTGCTGCGCGTCCCCGATGGCCACAAACGCGAGGAAGGCGGCGAGCAGGAGGAGAAGAGCAGATTTTATCGTCAGTCGAATAAAGAACGGACATTCCCGACCGCCTTTTTATTCCTGAAGGGCCGGCAGGTGGTCAAACACGCGGGGTTCCGACTGCTGTTCGTGATCGTTGAGACGAGGCAGCGGGTTCAAGTGGAGGGCCCAGCGGATTTTTTTAAGTACAGTCCGATCATACGCAGAATGCGCAGTGCTCCTTTCAACGGTGCGTTCGCATAAAAGCCGTTAGATCTGGACGATTCCGCTCTTAGCTTCTGTTTATTGGAACGAATTCAACAGAAAATAGACAAGGGCGCGCACGACTTCACTCCGCTTCCTGCAGCACGTTCATGATCGCCCTGAAGAGCTCCAGATTCTCCGTGAGCAGTCCAGCGATCGGCTCCTTCAGCAACAGCGCCGCCTTGCCGCCGTTCCGCTCGGCAAACTCGACGGCCGCGCGGCTCAACTCCCGCTCGTCGTGCTCGACGGCGACGAGCAGCAGCGAGGCGGCGTTTTCGGCGGTGATGCCCGCCTTCAGCGACTCGACGCACTTCTCCTGCAACAAACGAATGAGTGGAAGGAGGGAGAGAAAGCACCCGCAAGTCGGCAATCCCGAACCGAACGGCCAGCGGGAAGAACTCGAGGGCACGAGCGGCGAATTCGTCCGCGCGGCCGCGGTACACGAACTCCACGACGCCCTCGACGGCCGCTTGACTGGTGCCCTCGATCAGGAACTCCGTCTTGTCGGGATTCGCGCGGAATTCGGCGGAGAAGAAGGCGGAGTGGGCCGCCAGCACGGACTTGTGGACCTGCAAGGCAGTGGAATGAAAAGGTGATGGAAATGCTGCAGTCACCTCGATCTTCTGCCCGTCCACCATGAGAGAGTAGTCCGTGAGCTCGTTTGTTTTCCGCATAGTCCATAGACGGTCGTTGCGAACGGAAAACACGCGCGCTTCTACGGCTCGTTTAGTCTCCAACTCGGTTGTCTCAGCTTTCCATTGCTGAAGTTCCGCACGCAGGCTCTCGATTTCCACATTCTGCTGTTCGGATTGAGCCTTCATTGTGACCATTGTTTCTGTGCACTAAAAAGACGTAAAGCAGACAATTATTCAACGGACTGGAACTCGGACTCACACTTTGGACGAGTTCTTTTTGTTTGTTCGCGTATTCGCTTCGAATGGCGGCAACTTCCATCTCGCGCTTTTGCGCGAGTTCCTCCACTTTCGATTCCAACTCGGCACGCGATTCGACGAGCAGGTTTTTTACGTAGCACCCATCACAGTTGGCACGCACTCGACAGTCGATGCTGATTTCAATATCGTAACCGCCGAAATTTTTAATCGTGCAACAGCCATTATTCACTGGAACGACTGCAAAAACGAACAAGATAAAACTGTATAAATTTTTGATTACCTGTGGATCCGGTAATTAACGTCGAAGAGCGACCGCCGTAGTGGGAAGAGGAGACTTCATAGCCGTAAGCGTGAATAAAGAATTCGAAATCGTTTTTGCCGTCGACCACCACCTTCGCCTCGATTTCATCGCTGCTCACCATACGATCTTCAAAGCGAAGCTCAGTATGATAACGGAGGGAAAAGTCGTCCAACTTCTTTGTTTGAACCCAATTCAAATTCGAATAGTCCGCAGCGGGAAGATACACGCAAGTTCCTCGTTCAATGGCGTGCGCACAGAGGGGCATAACTGGTCTAAAACAAACCGAAAATTAGTAACCGCACTCTGCGGCAAAAGTAAGGGGAAAGCGCGGAAAATAAAGCCTGTACTCCTTCCTCGCCCGACCGACCGCTCACCGCACAACCCAACAGACTAACCACAAGTGGCAATCGGAGACCTCTTGCCGCTTTGCTTCCAACCGAACGCAATGCGCGGCGTCCATTTACCGCGGGCATTCCATGGCTTCTTTTGTGGTTGAGCGTCGGGGAGCGCGCTGTTCAAATTGATCGGTGGTTCACATCTTTGCGCAACCTCATTTGTTTACGATCAACCCGTTCACTCGTGATCAATGATCGACTGCAAGGAAGCCGAAAGAAAGAACAGATCGAATCCTTATCTCAATGAAGGTCGCAGTAATGAGCGCTCCAAATTCTTTGTGGAGAAAGGTAAGAAAAGAAAAAACTGGAATCTTTGCCTGCTTTCCCTCTTCCTGTTCGTTTAGTGTTGGACACTGCACGTTCACGTGCAAAGAACGAGCAGAAAGCAATGCTTTTTTTAGAACCGCTTCATGTCGCCTGCTCGTCCTTGAATCACCGGTCGCAAGCGGAGAACTCGCACGTTGTTTGCCCGGTTGCCGCCTCGCAAAAACGTGCATTCATTCCATTAATGAGCGCCCAGCCCGTTGTCCGTCCGCATCGACCAAACACAAAGAAGAAGAAGCAATCGCCTCACGTCTGCGTTCCTCTCGTTTCGATCGCCGCGTGAGGAAACGCCGCGCCCGCTCATTTTCGCAAGCAGCCTGCCGGTTTGGTCGGTCGAATCGCCTCGCTCTTCTGCTTCGTGGATTTCGAGATGCGCGCGTGGACGGCCGTCGGCCTCCTTTCGCTGTTCGCGTCGTTCCGGTGGGCCCTCGCGGCCGACTCGTGTGTTCACGAGGGCGTCGCTTTGGTCGGCAATCGGTTCTTGTACGTTTCTTCCGCTTCCTTCCTTCTCACCGCTTTTATTCTTCCAGTCTGCTCGAGGGATGCCACGGACAGACGGCCGAGTTCGGGATGGTGTGGAAGCGGAACGGGACGATCATGATTCGCTTCACCGTGCAGCAGGGAGATCTGAATGATGGAGAGTGAGTTCGCATTCTTTTTCGCCCATCCATCGTGTTCAGATTTTCCATCGAGTTCGCCAAAGGATGCAAGGTGTGGATCAAAAGGAACACACAGGACTCGTCCAAATTCACCGCCTGTTTGTTGTGCTTCGATTTCTTCTTTCTCAAGTGCTTTCCTCTTGCAGGGACACCAGACTTCACCTGGTCCAAGAAGTATGGCGAGGTCATGTGGACAATTCGCCTTTCCAAGACAGAAGAATCGCCGTACTGCAAGATGGAGCAAATGCGCGAGATCGTGGGCCGCAAGCTCTACTCGAAGCTGACCGTTCGAGTGCCCCGTGCGGCCGTCGGCTTCGTGATGCTCGTGACCGTGAGTTCCTGCCATTTGCTCATCGCTCTCTTCTGTCTTTTCAGTCGACGGACGGCGATCTGCGGCGTTTGGACGACGAGCCGTAAAGAAGTCCGGGGCATTGAGGCAGCAAACTTTGCGCGATGGAGATCAAGGAGTCGGTTTTTTTTTGTTTGTTTCGTCGCGTGGTCAATAAACTTTGTTTGATTTGGGAAGCTGTCTGGACGACGAAACAAACGAGATGTCTTCCGTTGTAACGAACCGGTGGACCGTGTTGATTGGTGGCTTTCGGCATCGCGCTCTTTGCGTCTGGAGTGTTTATTTCTTGTTGTTCGTCGGCGTCAATAAATAGAAAAGAAGGTGGTGTTCATTCAATCGCCGCTTTCAATCCAACCATTCAAGCGTTATCGAGCCGCTTCAGCTTGTGTGAATTGCCAGTCGACCAGTTACGCGTCTGCATGAGCAATCGATTCCATTTACTCGAGGTCCCTCCATCCGATCGCTCCCAAAACTGTGCGGATGGAAAAAGACCGTTGCACAAAGCAAAACGCCGGTTTTTCTTTCGTGTGTGGCAGCGCCATGGTGTCCGGAGTCATCGGCGAGAGCAGAAAGCGACAGCTCGCCGAGGACACGAGCAAGGCGGTTGTTTTCCTTCTTTCCTTGCGGCCCGCTCACCGATGGGCGAAGTGACCGAAAAGGTAAGAGAAAGCACGAATCATTTGCGAGTCTCCGGCCCCGTCCTCTTTCCTCTCTTTGCCTGCCGCCCGTAAGCAGGCGGAAGTGAACGAGCCGGACGGGAAATTGCTTGTTGCTCGCTTGTTATCAACCCGCTTTCTTTCACTCGCAATTTAGTTTTTCTTCGGCAGAACTTCGAGTGCTCCCACCTTCTTGCTTCAAGAGAGAAGATCGGCTGTGCGATTGGTCAACGAGTTTATTCTTGCTTCTTCTTCGTGGGTTTCTTCGCACAGACAAGTGGGCGGTTCATCGCTTTGCAGTCGAATCCAAGCGGGAGCAATCGGAGTGGTCTGAAAACGACGAGGTTGAAGAGGAGGAAAGAAGTGGATGGACCTTGAGCGGGTGTTCTGCGACGGCTCGCATCTTCGAGCAGCGGCCGGGTTGCTGGATCGTAGACGGTCGTCCCAACTGCGAGCGGCTGGAGGGCTCGTCGGGGTGGCCGCGTTGCCCGTTCGAACGCCCGGATCGTTCCACTCGACCAGCGAGCTGCCCTCTTGTTCAACGCCGTCCGTTCGGTTCCCACAGCGGCTTCCATCCCTCCTTTCACTCGTTTCTCCGCACGTTTCCGGAGCTGCAGGAGAGAGGTAACTGTTGGGAAGGAGATGAGAAGAACCCACCGCTCCGTCCCCCGAATTGGGCTCACGGATCGGAGCAAAAGTCGTGGTACTTATACTCCACGTTGCTCCCAGAATGATCGTCCACCTGCAATCGTTCCGTTCGTTTGACTTCAGCATTCAACAAAGAACTCACTTCTTTGGCCGGCCGTCGAGTTCGTCGATTGGAAGCGGGCGGAGGGTCTTGGGCTTGGCCCGCGTAGTCGAGCGCACTTCAACGATCGGTGGGCGTGAGTGGATCTCGTCCATTGCCTCACACGACCGTCTTCACCACGAGCACAACGTTTGGAGTTCGATGGAAGAGACTTGAGGGTGTGGTCCCGCTCCGCGCACAACAAGACAAAGAAGGGGACGGAGCAGAGGCTGAAAGAACGCAGAGATGAGAGTGGGAGAAGGATACGCGTGCTCCTCACCCCCGAACGACTGCCAGTGGATTGAAGGGCGTGTACATCGTGATCACCGCCGTTTGCTGCAAGGATGTGAGAAACGAGGACGGAAGAATGGACTCGCCGAATAAAGGCAGCGGTTGTCCCGTCTTGAGTGAACAGAAGACGGTGGACTTGAACGTCGCGAAGCCGTTGAAGCTCAAGAGCATTCGAAGCCCGAGAGCGCTTCCAGATCGCTCATCGGGTCGTCAGTCAATTCAAGGCGTGTTCCGTCCTGCAAAGAAAGTGATTAGAAGCCGCTTGATCTCCGCTACCTACCGGCAGTCGTGAGCAGCGAGCACATCGACGGAAGACTCCCGAATAGCCGGTGTTGAACGGCGGCTGTTGGAGCAAAAGGAAGGGGGCTCGTTGTTCGTGTAGATCAGGAGCTCGAGCTTGAGCTTGAAGCGTCTCGAGGACGCGAGTTGGTTGCGGACGAAACTTTTGGAACGAGCAAGCGGATTGGACGGACCGGAAGAAGGTGGGAACTCACAGAGATTGGTCCAGTTGTCGACCGCACTTCGAGCAGAAGAACGGAACCATCGATGAAGCCCAAGGAGAAGCGCGTTTGCCGAACAGCCGAACCGGCGGCTCCTTTCGTTCGGCGGGGGAATGAGCGAAGGGAGCGGAGAGCGGAGGAATGCACCCGACCGCTCGGGGCGGGGAACGAAAAGAGCGACTGGCCGCTCGCCCCTAACCGCTTCGAAGTCGACTTCGAGTGCGCAACGAGAAAGCGCTCGTTTACGAGACGAGCGATTATTCATCCTCCGCTTGTCAAGGGTAACGCAATTTGACGACAACTGGCGTCGATTAGTTTCTTTTCTTCTGTTTAGTCGTAGCGTGAAATTGACGGCCGTCCATCGTAGCTTTTTCAAGCACGGCCAATCCTCCGCACTCTTCTGACTTCATAGAATAGCCGCCCACCTTTTACAAATCCAGCGACGAGTAAGAAGCCGCCGAAACGCACCCCGAACGCCGTCCTGCCGATCCAACAGCCGACGTTTAGGACGAGGGCGGCGACGGCGGTACACACAAAGACGAACAGGAGGAGGACGCCGGCGAGCAGGAACAGCGGCGAGGAGCGGAGCATTTCGGACGGACGGAAGAGGAGTGAGTGGCGAAGAGAGCGGAAGGGAGCGAGTGGAAAGCGGACACCGAAAGGCGCCAATCGCCCAAGCGGTTCGGCTTTTATACTCGCTCGTGCAGGCCGCCTTCCGATGCAAATGCGAGGACGCAATCTTCCTCGCTTGCCGAAGTTTCGACCGGTTAGTCCGCAAGATTCTGGCGGCGTGATCGTGAGCAAATTCCTTTCATTAGAACGTTCTTTATCAACGAGATCTCCTCACAATCCGAAAGAAACAAGTGAGCAGACGACGAGTCCCAATCCCCAGAACACGAGCGGCATCACAGCGGGCTGTCCTGTAAGCAAGAAGCGAGCGGGTGAGGAGGAGTGAGCGGAGAGGAACACACGATGGTCGCCGCCGTCCGGCTCTTCTTCGATCGCGAGAGCTGAACGGACGGGAGCGCTTCCTTCGAGCGGTTGCCCTCCGCAACGACAACGAGGCGCTCCGGAGCGGCGATCGGCGGCTGTTGGCGGGCGATCGGCGGCCGGCTGCGGCGTGGGCACTCCGCCGACCTCCGTTGCCGCAGGCTGTCCGCTCCAGCAGCAATTCTTCGAGTGCTTGCAGAAGAAGAGGAGGCCCACGCCCGCCAGCAGGAGAATGAAGAGGAGCGGAAGAATGAGGCTGGAAGAAGGGCGATGAGAGAAGGACTGGTGGGCAGCTCACCAGACGGCGATCCACGCGATCGGCCACTCACTCACGCGTTGGCGCTTCCGGCACGTAAACGGTGGCGTCGTGCTGAACACAGCAAATGGGAGAGAGCGATCGAGGAGAACTCACAAAGACGAAGTCGAGGAGCGGATCGTTGCGGAAGACGACAAAGCGGAGGGGCAGCAGGTAGTGCGTGCGGTTTAGTTCCTCGAATGGGCTGGAGCCGCATTTGATCGTTTCGGAGGTGCCCAAACGGAACTCCAGACGCCACGGGCTGAGCGTCGCCTCCACCGGGAATTTCAAAACCCACTCTGTAAGCACATTTGAATCAGGTAGAACAAAAGAAACGACTTACTGCCATGAGCGAAACCTTGCCCTCGAGGCTCACCGTCGTCCCATATGGTGTCCACACGCGCCGTCCCGCGACAGACCTTCCCGAACAGAAGGACGATGCTAAAACGAAACGATGCTGAAGTGAAGAGAAATCAAAAGAACTTGCAAGGGATGGTCGGTTTCTTTGATGTCGCCCGTCTTTGTCGCTGGGGCGGGCGGGCCGCTCCGCGCGTGTCCAAAGGAAGAGAGGGGATGAGGGATGCTCCTCTCGAAGGCCGAAGTCCGAACTCGAAAGGGCGGAAGTTTATTGGAGCAGTTGGTCGATACAAAAAAGAAGGGACTGTGCCCCTCTTTCCTGGAAGAAAGAGGGTCAGTGAGGCGGTGGGGAACACGAACACGAGTGGGAGAACAAGTGGGGAGAACGATCGGGGAGCGGAAGAAAGTCGGCCGCCGATCGGGGCGGGCGGCGGAGCTCGAATGGCGGCGCGGCGGCGGCGGTCGACGGCGGCGGCGGTCGACGGCGGCGGCAGGCGATCGCGGGGCTCCTCCTTTGCGGTGTCGATTGTTCTCCGGGGGTGGCAACACTTCCCGCTCGGTGCGGCGGCTTTTCGTCGCGGAATTCGCGACATCTTCCGCACGGTGAACCGCAGGAGTTGCCGCTCGACCACGAACTTCATTTTGACGTCTTTGCAACGGCGGCTGTCGGGCTTCAGAGTGCTGAAAAAACGCAGAGGTTAGTGAGTGACTAAAAGGATGGGAAGGAACGTACACGCTGTTGCCGAAGCTCTCGACGCACTCGTCCGCCATCGCTCGGCCGACGACGAGGAGAAGAAAGGCGACCCCCATCGAGCATCCGAGCCCTCCGCAGTCGACCATCCCGCCCGATTGCTCGAGGAAGAGAGGAAGGACAGCCGATCACAACGGAGAGCGATGAAATGAGTGAACGACTGCCGCCTGTCGGCCGAATCGCGGCGGTTTCCCGAAAGCGAGGCACTCGTTTGCAGAATGCAACTTCACTCGTCGATCCCACTTCAACAACGCTCTGTTCTGTCTTCTCGGGATTCCTCTGCCTTGTTTGCCGGCAGCAGAGAAACGGGGGTGGGACACGCATTGGTTCATTTGTCTCCGAATCAAGCCAGATGTTCGGTTTCTTGTTTCTTTACGCGAACACTGTGGAACAACGGGCCTCGTTCACGTGACGCGAAACTCCATCCGTCGACTTCGCCTCGTTGATCGCGATCGTCAATTCTGGTTTCGAGTTGCCGGATGAGAGGTGGGCGCCGATCTCCTCGTTCACTCACCGGCTTCTCACTCCCACTAGCCGTCCGTGTGCGCGTTGGGCGAGTCCAAAGAATGCCGAGCCGTTCGGTGGACTCGTCGGTCACCCCGCCACTTCCACTCTGCCGCTCACCTCGCGTTCCCGCCCGCCTTCCATCCATTCAGTCCGCTCCGCAGTCCACAAACCGGTCGGAAGTCGAGCGAACCGACGAGCGAAATGCACTGGGCATTGTGGGTGTTTGTGTTCGTTTTGTTGCTCCTCGTGGGCTTCCCCTTCTCTCTGCATTCCGACTACTCCGCTGCCTATTCGAAGAACAGCTTCGTGGAATCTTTCGCTGCCGCCATCGCCACCTGCTTTGGCTCGAGAACGAACACCAGTGGGCACTTCCCGCTGCTTCGAAGCGGACGGGGCGTTCCGCTCGGTTTGAAGCCCCGAATTCGCGTCTTTCTGCTTCCCGCTCCGCTCGTTCCACCTGCGAGTCGAGCAGCAAGGCGAGGAGTACACGCTGATCTCCGTCGACCGAAGGGCGTGCGGCAGACCGTTGAGCTCGACGCGGGGCTGTGGACTTGTGAGTGGCTCTCACCCTTGATTGAACTCCCGGCAAATCGTTCTTGCGCGTCGTCGAGCGTGTTGGCGGGCGGCGGCATCGTCTCCTGCCGCATCCAACCGCTCGGCTGCTTCGTTTGCGCGGCGCGCGCGAGCCGGCGGGCGGACGAGCGGAAGCAAGTGGAGCAGCAGTGAGGGGGATCTTACGAGACGGCATATGAGAGAAAAGGCAAGGACCTCACATTTTTGTTCAATCCTTCCAGCCACCCGTTGGCAAGGAGCAGGAGATCGCGCGCGAATCGGCCGTCCCGCGCTTGATTTCGAGCGTCAGCGGGCGAACCTCGCGGCGATTCGACGCGTGCTGGAGTTCGCCAAGCGTTGGGGCGCCAAATGGCGGCTGATGGAGGCGGAGGCGATCGGCGCCCTCGCCCGCACGAACCCCGAGCTGTTCCTCGAAATCTCGGAGTTGATGCACTCGTTGAACGCGTGTTTTCCTCCTCATCTTGCTCTTGGTCGTTGGAGAGCGGCAGTGCGAAATGACTTCCATTCGGAAAGCCGGAGTCCAATGATTGACCACAAATCGGACGTGTTCCATTGACTCTCTGGTTTATTCGCACACAATCACTTTGCAACACAACGCAGAAAGCAAGGGACAGATGGAAAGATGCTCTTGTTCACCCACTCAGCCGTGCGGCACACGCGTCTTCATCACCGCTTCCCTGCAACGAGCCGAGTGAGTCGTTGAGAATCAAGGGAAAAACTCACCAGAGAGCAGCAATCGGTCAGATGCCCGAAGCAGAGGCTTGTGATTGATCGTGGTCAGCGTGCGCAGCCGCTTCACGGTCACAATGCGGGCGATCCGCTTGTTGAAGCCAACGGTCATTTTGCGCACGACCGCCGTTCGTTCGGAGCGGTCGGAAAGGAGCTTGAAGTGAACGGCGGTTTCAATCGAACCGTCCGCTTACCAAACGGAGTGGAGGGCACTTGACACGTCGGTGCAGAAGTCCTCACACGTTCGGGGCGACCGGCTTCACGACGGAAGACGGTCGAGCTTCACCACGGGCACAGCGTTCGGGGGACTCCTTCGATCGACTCGCCTCCTTCCAGCAGGGTGTCTTGCATCTTGGCGTCTTTCGGCTTCGCAATTGCTCGAATCGAATGGAAGGCTGAAAGAAATGAAAGGTAAGCAAGTGGGAGAAGCGGGAACTCCTCACCTGACTCCGTCGATCGCTCCTGCAAACAAGCAAGTGGATGAACGAGGGAAAAGTGGACGGAGCTCACCATCAAACGAGGGGCTTGAGTGGCTGCGCTCCGAGCGTTCGCACGTACACGGCCGCATCCTCCGCAATTTCGATCGAAGTTGGAAGGCAGAAGCGAGAGGATCCTCTCCGTTGGGCACGTGTCTCCGGGCGTTGATCCCAACAGCTGTGAGTGTGTCCTTGCGGGAAAACGTCTTCGCTCTTCGCACGCACCCGTCGCTCACCTGAAAGAAGGGGAGATGGGACGTGTGTGAGGTGGAAAAACTCACCTTTTTGGGCAACCCCTCAACCAACTCGTCGCTTTTAGTGGCTCGACGTCTCGTCCCGAACAGAAGAGCGGACAGTCGCCGTCGAACGACGGAGAGAACCGCAGAGAACGAAGGACAAGTCGATGGGAAGTCGGGGAGAGAAGCGCCTTTGCGGAACAGCCAGAGTTACCGCTCGCCTAGCAGTCAGGGGGCGAAAAGGAAGGAGGAGAGCGGGAAATGAGCCGACCGCTCGGGAAGGGGAACGAGAGAGCGACTGGCCGCCGGCCGCTTCCTCGCTGGAAGTCGCCTGCGAGTTGCGTTTGAGGCTGCGCAATCACCCGTCTGCTGGCGTTGAAGCAGGCGCGATTATCCCGTTGGGAAGTGAGCGCTGCAAAGTAGAATCGTTCGCGGACTTGCCTTTTGACGCCAATTGGAGGGCTCTTGCTTTTCCGGCGGCTCTTATGATCTTTCGGATTTTTTGCACCCGTCCGTTCCACTGCTCGATCGTGCATTCAACTGCTTTAGGCTACTTGCTGACCCAATTCCTGTCCGCAAGGTTCAACACGCGGACTGACGAATACGGCGGGCCGGTGGAGAACCGAATTCGACCCATCAAGGAGGTCTACACGGCCATTCGGTTCGTTCCTCTCTTCCGATCGATTGAACGCAGGATTCAGGCAGGAGTTGCCGCCGGCCACCGGCTTCGTCGTCGGCATCAAAATGAACTCGGCCGACGCGGAGATGGGCAAACTGGAGGACGTCCTGTACTTGGCGCGTCGCTTCGACGTTCGTCCATCTCAATTCTTCTTCTACTCGCTTGATTGCAGGAGATGGGTCTTGATTTCATCGAGCTGAGCGGCGGCACTTACGAGAACTGGCAGGCACTCAATTCCTCTTCTTTCCTTCGATCTCTTCAATTGTTTGCAGCTGGTGCACAAGCGAGAGTCGACGAAACGACGCGAGGCGTTCTTCCTCGAGTGCTCGGCGGCCATCAAGCCCGTGCTGAAGCGGACGGTCTTGTACCTCACAGGCAAGCGAGCAACCCACCGGACCACTCAATCGTATAGGCGGCTTCCGCACTCTGCCTGCCATGTGGAAGGCGGTGGAGCGGAACGAAGTGGACGACATCGGGCTGGGCCGCCCGGCAACAGCGGAGCCCGACTTGCCGGCGAAGCTGCTCGACGGATGCGTGCGAAGTTGCGTGTACAACCACTTCGATCAGGACTTTGGAATTTCGTTGTATCAGAGTACGAAGGAGGGTTGAGAATCAATCAATTTGGGAGCTTCCAGGCCAAACCCAAATGCGGCAGATAGGCGCCACCAAATGGGCGGAGTGCGACGGCGATCCCTGCTTCGGGATCTCCGACTTCAGTCGCCTGCAGGAAGCGCAGAATCTCGAGAGCGGCGTAATGCTCCACAGTTCGTCCAACCCACTCCTCTACTCACTTTTTTCGCTCGTTTAGTGTTGAGGGCGATCAAATCGGAGCTCATTTTCCGCCGGCCCTTCGATCAACACTTCGACTACGACCCCGCCAAGAGGTACGACTCGTGCCTCGCCTGCATCACGAAGCACGTGTTCGGCGCGGTCTCCAAACTCAGCGGCTTCAAGGCTTGACCAGGGAGGCTTCGCTGTCACTGGTTTCTGTTGGTTGATTTGCTCGAATGTCGGACTTGAAGAATGAAGTTGTGAATGGCTCTTCTTTGTCGTATTCTGTTCTATAAAACGGAGGACAAGCAGACGAAAGCCGTTGTAGTCAACCGGGCAAAGCAGGAAACACGCTTCAATTTATTCTCTCTCATCCAAAGCTCCTGGTCAGAGACGATCGGCGCAGCCGAACCGCAAGTTCTCGTAGTCCAGCAGCAGGCCGTAGGGATTGAAGAGCGTGGACGGCAGGCGGATCGTCGCCGCCTGGCAGCTCTCGTTCGCGCACTCCACGTCCACAGCCGGCGGCGGTCAGGTCCACGGAACGCTCTTCCGGTGGGCTTCGCAAAACGGACAGAAGTTAGAAGAACCCGATAGTTCTCCACGTTCTCCAGTCCTTGTTTATTCACGCCAGTTGACTACAGAAAAATTAAAATGAAGTGCGAGATGAGGTCATCCTGGATCCGGCAAGCATCGATCATGCGGAACGCAACCAAGAAATAAAAGATTAGAACAAAGTAGACACAGAGGTTGCAACGGTCGACCGTACCGACTGGACCGTAAGTGGAAGCGGTCCGGTCCGGACCGTACCGAAACAAGAATACGGTCCGGTCGACCGGACCGCAAGGTGGCGGTCGGTTGCGGTCCGGTCTACCGGACCGATGGGACCGACGCGTATTTAACAGTAGAATTGAGTTGATTTCTATATTTTTTGATTACGCACCGTGTGCGAGGAAGTAAAGAAGATAATGGCATGGGTTTTCACCTTTTTGTCGGTGAAATTTTACGGTCCGGTCTACCGGACCGCAACCGACCGCCATCTGTCGGTCCGGTGGACCGGACCGATCACTCGCTTCCGGTCTGGTCCGGACCGGACCGAAAACCTCATCCCGGTCTGGTTTTGCGAGGTCTGAGTAGACAACGAGTGACCGCCGCCTCGCTGTCGCTCCAATCGACCATTCAAATCGCTCGTTTCTCCTTCTGAATGTGGAAGAGCTTCTCGGCCAGCAGGTGGTAGTACTCCTCTTTGTCGTTGGCCTCTGAAAAGCACCCGGCTTCCACCTGCCGGGCGTTCGCGATCAGCTCCTTCAATTGGGGCTCGTGGATTGAGAGAGCCGAGGGATTCATCGCTTTGGCCGCTTTCTTCACGAGATGATTGCGGAGATCCGCAGTGATCAGCGCGTGCCACTCCTTCGCTTCGGCCGGAGGCTTGGGAGGCGGCAGGTGGTCGAAAGGGTCCGTAGGTGACGCCGCAGCATTTGAAGCGCTCCCCGCTGTGTTGCTGCAAGCACTGGAATCAGTAAGTGGAAGAGACAAACGCAGCAAACCGATCGAATAAGCCGGACGGTGCGAAAGCTGGCCGCTCGCTGGAGACGGAGCAGTGCGAGTGGAAGGCGGCCGCAAGACCGTCCGTCGACCCTGAAGCAGATTGATTCTTTGGTTCGTTTCGAAGAACTCACGACCGTACAGCGCGCAAGGATGGCAACCATAGAGGCTGCCGTCCGCCCACTCGTTGATCGCCCGCCGAAGGGATGCGCAGTGCGGTTGGGTGCATTCATCCCCGCTCTCGCACTGCGCGACGTGCCCGAGAAGCCACTTGAGCGTCGAGCAATGCGGCAACGAGCAGTTCTTCATTGGTTCTCGAGCGAGCGAAGCTGGCGGAAGGCCGGGCAACAACGTCCATTCCTCGCCGTCTTCTTGGCTTTTCTTTTGCAAGGAAAAGGGGACTGCGGAGTTCTGCGAGTCGTCCTGAGAATTCGAAATGTCCTGCTGCAAAATGTCGAGAAAATCGAGAAGAAAGGAGGTGACCCACTTCCTGCTCGCTTCCTCCTCGTTCTGCCTTTCCTTCGGCCAACACGTCCGCTCGATCTTCCATTCTCAAAAGAGCAAGAAATGTGGATTCTGTCTACAAACAGCGCCAAATTCAATCGAAAGAGCAAACAATCAGCGGCAGAAAGAAGCGAAACGCGAACCCGCTTTCCGCGAAAAACCGGCAAGCGGCGGACGGAAAAAGACCGCCGGGATGCTCCGCGGCTCCCGACCGACCGACCGGCCGGCCCCAGTGGAACGGCAAAACGGCGTGTTGCTCGCCGTTGATCACAAGTGCGCACGCCCAGTGGTCGGCGGGGCGCACATTTCTTTTACCGTGCTTGGAAGGGCGGTTTGGTTCTCACACGGCAGTAAAAGTGGGGCTTTCGCCCGACTTTTGATGGGTTCAGCAATCGACTGTTTATTGACCGAAGGGAGATGAACAAGCGAAATGGCCGATGGCCGGGTGCAAGTGGGTAAGAGATGAGTTCGAACACTGACCTCCGCTCGGTGCGGGTCCGCTGCTGTTGGGCGAACGTCTCCCGTCGATGGACTTGTACGGGTGGTCGCTGAGCTGGAGCTTGAGCAGATGGGTTGGCTGGGAGCTTGAGAGCAGGAGCTGGTTGATCGCTGGTGTTGAGTTCGTGCGGGAGGTCTCCCGAACGAGTCTGAAAGCAGAAGGGTTTAATCACGTCAGGAGAGCTCCGCCGATCGATCCGGCCGTCCGGCCGCCGTCCCCGCTCGCTCGAATGAGCGGATCGACTGCCGGCCGCCGCTTAAGAAGCGCGGCCGTGTTTTTGCAATCGGCGGTCGGGCGGGGCGAGATTCGCGGTCACGCGGCTTCGCCGATCGGTCCGCCCGGCTTTCGGGCAATTCGGCCGCCCGCTTGACGTGTCGCCGCACCGCCCGCTCGGGCGGTTTCGTTGATCATCCCGCGGCTTCTTTCTCTGCTGTCTCCCGTTCGGGGCACTCTTTCTGCTTCTCTGTCGCCGCTCGTGATCCGCGAGGAATGCGGACGGCGGCGGTCGGCGGACACCTGGACGTTCGGTCCCGTCTGGCCGCCTTTGTTCCCGATTACCGTACAGCCGATGGCTTTTGATCGAAACGAGAACTTTGGAGGCAGAAAGCCGAATGACATCATTACCCACAAGCACTCGCACCTCACACGGCTTACTTCTTTTTTTGCGTTGAACTTGCAGATGAGTGCGCAAAGTTTTATCGAACAAACGTCGTCGAAAGGACAATAGTTTCCTGTCAAGGCGAACTAGAGGCCAAGCGGCAGTGTCCAACGACGACAAGACAACAATGAAACGTTCTCCTACTTCATTCCGCGTTGGAGCGGCCGGCAAACGAACCTGTGGGCGTGAAAGAGTGCACCGATGGTCCGAAGAGAACTGCCAGCAAGTAGGCCCCTAATCCTCTAGAGCTTTTTGCCGGTCGGGAGTGTGTTCTCGGTAGTATAGTGGTCAGTATCCGCGCCTGTCACGTGCGAGACCCGCGTTCGATTCCCGGCCGGGAAGCTTCACTTTTGCCCCAATTACAAAGAATTTGCAGCTTTTTAGCCCACGCGGTGCTTGAAAGACTGGAATCGATTGCGAATGGACAGCAAAGCAAACTTTGAACTAATACAACGATCCATTTGCCGTCGTTGTGTGAAACAGACGGGGCAAAGGTCAATGCTGGGATGGAAGCGACTAGCTCGTCCAGACCACTCACGGCTTCTCGACGCCCACTACCAAACGGCGGGCAGAGCGTTGAACTCGGGCATGTTTCCGTTCGTTTTGACCACCCCGCAGTTCACCGCCCACCAGCGCCGCAAGCGGTGATAAGCTGGGGAAATGCCGGTGAACAAAAAGAAGCGAAAGGTCGCAACAAGCCGACGATCAGCGGTGAGGGTGTGCCGCTCTGCCGATGGCTAGATTTAAAGAGGGGGCAGATGTTCTACCGCATCCTTTACTTCACGAAATGAGGTCCCTCCCTCTCTTCGTTATTCTCGCACTCTTGCTGTCATGCAGCAGTGGTTCCACCAAAGGCGAAAACGATGGGCCACCTGTTGAGCGGGAAGCTGCACCGTCGAATGGCCAACGATCTCCGCTTCTTCCAGCAGCAACGACGAGCGGCGCACCCCCACGAGAACTTCGACCCGGGATATCCGGGTGCCCGCCATTCATTGCAGTTCAATTGTGTAATTATGCTCGTTTAGATGAACTGATGCTCGCTGAAGTGTGGATCAACAAGACGAGTAAAAGAACTCTCATCGTCGTCCGTCTCAGAATGTTCGCTTGCAGACCAAGTCTTTACGCTGTCGATCGAAACAAACGTCGATCTGCTCTTCTTCCTCGATCTCACGTACCCCACTCTCCAGCCTGATCAGCCCACCTACGATCCGCAGTGAGTTGAGCAACGGAAGAGCGAGATGAACGGCGTGTTGTTCAGACCGTCGGGCGGCGTCCAAGTGCCCTACTTCGAGGGCTGGGCCGGCCAACGCGAGATCGGCGGCCAGGGCTACGAGGACGTCGTCAACGTGAGTGCTCAGATTGGCTGTTGGTCGTTGTGGAGGCTGGTAGTCCAGTGGAAGCTGCGAAAGATTGCCGTTTAAATCCTTCGCCATTTCCACTGGACTATCGCGACACACTCTCCTTACCGAATGCTGACTCGTTGCAGTTGGAAGCGATCGCCGCGTGGAATCAATCGTTCGTTGCGGTGAACCGTTGCGACGACGACGACCCGCCATTCGTGGGCTTCGACGGGGTGCTCGGACTGGCGTGGCAAGTGGCTTTTTAACGTTCTAATTCACCGTTTTTCGTTCAGGAACCCGAAGCGCAAGGATTGGGTGATCCATCGGTCGATCTCTAGCGAATGTACCTGTCTGCTTTAGCCCGTGAACGTCCTCTCGACTCCAATCCTCAACCTGTTCGCCGCGCGGCCGGATTTGCCCCGCTTTTACGTCCAATGGCTGCAGCAGGACAAGCTGGAAGGGAAGCGAGAGCTCGAGTGGACGATCATGTTCGGCTCCGAGCTGACGGGCGGCTGCAGCTCGCCGCCCGAGCAGTCGGTTCCTCTCTTCTACGACGACAACGGGCAGCAGCTCGTCTTCAAGCTGGATTCCTTCGCGTACGGCCGAACGCACGAATTCGACGCGACCATCGCCGCCGTGGACAGCGGGTGAGCGCGGCGAGGTGTTTGGGGAATTGGGAGGAGTGGTCGGGGGATTCGAGCGGTCGCAAAGAACGAGTGGGCGACAGGGGGGAAGAAGAGTACTTGGAGAATGAGTGTGGAGGACCGGATGAACGAAAGCAATGCGGGTTGAACAGAAGAGGAAGCAGAGAGTAGGAACGAAATTCCAGCGAGTGCCCTGCTCTCCTCCATCCGCTCCACTCTACCCAACTCGTCGTTCAGAATCCCCGTGATCCAAATGCCGAGCGACGCCTTCTCGTTCGTCCAGTCGAACATCAAAGCGGTCTACGATTACGCGCTGGGCGTGTGGACGGTCGACTGCTCGAGCGCGGCTCAGTTCAGCGATTTCCTGTTCGTGATCAACGGCGTCAAGCTCGCTGTCCCGTCCACCAACTACATCGTTGACGTTCGTCCTCCCTCTTGCTCACACTCGCATCTGTCCGCTCGCTTTCAGCTTCAACTGGGCGGCGGCCAGTGCGTGGTGGCGTTCGAGACCTCGCAGTACGTTCCCTACGTGCTCGGAACGCCGTTCCAGTGGACCTTCTGCACGAAGTTCGACATCGATCGCTCGGATATTTCTTTCTTGAAGTCCATCAACGCTTGAGACGCCTGTTAGCGAGTTGAATAAACAACGGGCATTGCAATCGGTTGAATGCAAAAGAAAGGTGAGTATTTCTGTCCAAAAGTCGTTGCCTCTTTGCTCGTTCAAGCGGTCGAATCGATTGGAAAATGGTTTAGACCAATGAACAGAATGGAAGACAGACGATGTTACAAAACGAATAGAGTTGAAAGTAATGCCGGCCGCTGAAAGCATCGAGTGAGTGAGGTGTGTGGAATCTCACATCACGGCGGTCCTCCTCCTGATTCGTTAGCGATCAGCACATGGAATGCGAGATCAAGGTGCTTTGATGACGTGCAGCAAAAATGCTGGCAGCCTTTCGAAAGCTTTCTTCTTGCCCGACCGCCGTTCCTATCGGCGGTGCGACGAGTCGAAAAGGCGGTTCGTTCTTGCCGACCGCCGCAGCAATACAAACTCCACACTCGAAACCGGAGGAATGAACGAATGACGTGTTGAATGAACGACGGTGTCTGGCCAGGCTGTTGGTCGTCGATCTGTTGCAACAGAACGTGCAACTCGTCTGTCCCGCCTTTCTTTCGTGCGTGATGTAATGAACGAAAAACATGTGAAAGAAAAGCGTTCTTCCTCGGGCAGATCGCTTCCCGATTCTGACGAGGGCTCGAAGCGTGCACGCTCCAAACACAGCTCAATCACCGTCCGCTCCGGAATGCGAAACTGCTGATCTTTTGTCCCCGGAGGCCGCTCGCGAAGACGTTGTCAGCACGTCTTAATGCCCGAGTTGGTGCCCACGGAAAGCGAGCAAAATAATTGATCAGCGGCACGTTTCGGTCCCGACCGACCCCGCAGTCCACCGACGATAAGACGGCAAAACGGTGACAAAAAGGAAGCGGGAATAAAAGAAATTAATTAGCGGAATCGAAAAGCCGCTAACGCAATCGATCGCCTGAGGGTGTGCCTCCTAATTGTTCTCGCTTTAAAGACGGCCGGCGAGCAGCAACCTGCACTCACAATCAGGATTCTTTGTTGAATTCTTCCGCAATGAAGACCTTTCTGCTCATCGCCCTGCTCGGGCTCGTCGTGCACGGTGCGGTTCTCCCGCCGCGATCGCAAGCGAAAAGCCACCGGCTGTCCGGCAAACTGCACCGCCGCATGGCCGGCGATCTGCTCGTCTACCAGCAGCAACGACGAGCGGGCAATCCGCACGAGAACTTTCAGACGAATTATCCGGGTACTCGCCATTAGCTCAATTGACGGTCGATAACTAAGACTTTAGATGAGCTGCTGCTTGTGGACGTTCAAATCAACAAGACGGGTACGCGCTTACTTCTTATTTCTTTCCGAATCCCCGCTTGCAGACCAATATTTTACGGTTTCGATCGAAACGAACGTCGATCTGCTCTTTTTCCTCGATCCCACGTACCCAACGTTGCAGCTAGGCCAGCCCACCTACGATCCGCAGTAAGTGGGACGAAGAGACTTGTAATAACGCAACTAAACGTTTGGAATGGATCCTTATTTTTTACCAAAAAACGCTTAAAGAAGAGACTTGAAAAATATCTAAACTTTTTAGTTGTTTAGAGCTTCCGGCGGCGTCCGAACGGACTACTTTATCGGAAACGCGGGCGAGCACGGGATCTACGGCCAGGGCTACGCGGATGTTGTGAACGTGGGTGGCGGAAAGAAAGGCTGAGCTAATTCAAAGATCGGTTTAGTTCGGCTACATCGCCGCGTGGAATCAATCGTTTCCCGCGATCGTCAACTGCGACGGCTACAACCCGCCATTCGTGGGCTTCGACGGAGTGCTCGGGCTGGCTTGGTAACAAAGCAATCTACTAATTCGTAATCTAAGCATTGTATTTAGGAACCCGAGCGACAAGGACAATGTAAACTATCTTTTCTGACATGGTAATATTGTTGTTTAGACCCCCACTCCTTCCTCCACACCAATTCTGAACCTCTTCGGGGCTCGACCGGATTTGCCTCGCTTCTACGTTCAGTGGCTCGAGCAGAGCACGTACCAGGGGCAGCACGAACTCGACTGGGAGATCACGTTCGGCAACAACGTCGATGGCAGCTGTGTCGAAGAGCCGCTAGCTTCGGCGGGTCTCTACTTTGACGACCGCTGGCAAGCGCTGGCCTTCAAGCTAGACTCGTTCGCGTTTGGCACAGGCAACCTGACCGGCGACGTCACGGTGGTGGACAGCGGGTGAGTTCTCGAAGGTTAAACGTCGACACCAATGGTGTTTGGGTAGAAACGGAGGAGATGAAATGGGTAGACGCCCGGAGGAACTGTTGATCAACTCCTGTTTAACGTCGGACAAATATAACCGTTAAAATTACCTGTCTTAGCCAAAAAGAAGGCAATGAATCCGGTGAAACGCCTCCACTTGCATTCGTTTTTGGTCTCTGCTCGCGCTAATGCTCGCCGCTGTTCAGAATCCCGACGATCCAACTGCCGCTAGGCGCCTTCCAGGCCGTCCAATCGAAAATCAAGGCCGACTACAACGACACGATCGGCGTTTACACGACGGACTGCTCGAATGCGGGCAAATTCGACGACTTTGTGTTCTCGATCGGCGGGCAACAGCTGGCCGTTCCGTCCACGAACTACATCGTTGACGTTCGTCCTTCCAACTTTCTTCTACTCACTTCAATCCGTTGCTTTCAGCTCGGTCTCGGGAACGGCAACTGCGTGGTGGCTTTCGACACGTCGTCCACCTACCCGTACGTTCTGGGCACGCCCTTCCAGTGGACTTTCTGCACGAAGTTCGACGTCGACAACTCGCAGTTTTCCGTCCACAACATCATCAATTGACCACTCGTTCTTTCTAAATAAACACTCAGCATGCACAAAGGTTGGAGTCAGCCGGGGAGCAAACAAAGAAGGTGATTTTGTTCACTTACAAAGGGATTTCATCCCTGAACGGCATAAAAAAAGACTTGTGAGTGATTGTTGGCGATGAATAACCAACGAACAACTCCACTGTTCTTTCTTCTTGTTGTTTGTGTTGTTCCCAACCGAAATCCTTTGTGCACGTTGCTCGTCGCTATTTTCGGCCTCGGACTGTTTGCAGTTGTTCCGATTCGTTCCGCGTTTGACTCGTTCTGGCCGTTAGAAAGCGACGGATTTCGTTGGATCGATTGCTTTGTTCACTACGTACTGCTTGTTCTTAGTTCGACCTGAACAACGAGAAGAGTTTGAGCGAAAGTTGCCGGTCGTTCCGGGCATCCGGCCTTGTCGTTTCATTTCGGTCGACATCTCAAGTGTCAGTTTTGGATTTTCTGTCGATTTGTCGTGTGTCACAGTTGCTTTTTTATCACCGGTCAGTGGCTTGTTTGCTACGAGTTGACTAACGCTTTCTCCATTGTTCTCTCTTGATTTCTATTAAATTGGTAGCCGCCTTTGCGGGCAAATCGTCCACAGTTCACAGATCAAAAGCGAAACGTGCAGTTCTCTTGTTTGCGCTCCTCATCTCCCGATTCATTGGTTCCATCTTCCCCGAGACTCATGCAATTCTTCGTACTCTTTCGTTTGCTCGATCCAATCGAAACCGACGAAATGCCGCTTGTTTGTGCAGCCGGGCGGGAAGCGACAAGCGAGTCCGTTCTTTCGGTCAATCGCCGCAATCTCATGAGCTCCGTTCCATCGGTTCAAACGGAGAGGTTGAAAGAACGCAATGAACCATTGGAACGGACGACGATTGTGCAAACAGAAATTCGGTCTCAATCCGATTAATCGCTTGCAACTCCAGCTGCAGCTGCACGCTCGTGATGGCGTACGTGCAATTCTCTTCGCTCCGAAGGTCCATGAGCAGGAAGGTTCTTTTGTCTAGTTTCCTGTCAGTCAATTGTTTGGTGGGGTTGTTAACGTCAAAAAAGAGATCAAAGAGTTTACTCAACGCCAGTTTCTGCATGCCATCAACGGGCAACACGACAGGATCCCTACCGCTCCCACCTGCATTCCCAAACGAGCACTTCATTGGCATGCGGCCGGAGATCAGCAACGAAAAGCTTTTAGTTTAACAAAGCGGATTTGGCTCGTGACTCGTGTCTTTGGCGGGATTCCCGGCTAATCAGCGGGAATTCGCGGCAGACCGTCGGATCAAAATTCTTCGTCTTTCTCTCGAATTCCACATTCGATTCCATTGGGTTTATTACTATTGCGCAATCGGCGCGTTGAAATCTGCTCGTCCTAGCGCAAAACAAAAACAGCGCGGATGTTGTGTCTCGTTTATTGGCGTCTTCTTCGCCAAGTGGCCGGGATGCGAATTAATGAATCACCGCAATGCTTGTTCAGTTCCGGCTTGAACCCACGCGTTTGCAGCGGCAACGAGCTGGTTACTAGCGGGGTTGTTTCCAGTGATTCACGAGCAAATGGACGCGTGGGCCGCTCGAACGTAAGCTTCGATCCCCAACGAACTGTTTGGTTTCTTTTGACGTCCCCGTTTCTCCGAAATCATTTGTCGAAAAGCGAACCCAACAGTTCGTCGCCATTTGCTCCAATTGCCGCCCGTTCGTGTCACAAATCCGCTCGAGTTCAGGTTCCCACGTACCCATTGGTTTTCGTACAAATTTTATCGCAATTTGTCGCCAATTAGCGGGCAGCGGAAATCCACGGAGTCGCAAACGTATCGTGGATATTGGCGTTCTCAGTGGACGAGTTAGTTCATTGCAACCCTTAGTTAGTTACGCAGGGTTCCAGAAATCGCACTTTTGTTGGTTGATGCATGACGCAGTAGTCTTGTAAAGTTTACTTACTCAAGTCACCGCTTCTCGCTTCTACCCACTCATTTGAGCAAGTACACGTCTCCTTTGGTTCTTTGAGCGCGTCCGTAAATCCAGTTACCCGCTTTCGTCCATCTGTTCAAGAGATCTTTCGAGTGTAACACCCGCTCGAGCACTCGCCATAAGGGAGCACAGAGAACTCGCTTCACACAAATTGGAGCACGAGCAGAGATCTCTCAACCGCGTCGTCAAACCCACCGGTTTGATTCGATTGCCGCCCGTCGACACAAAACACGCGTCCAGGTTTCCAATCGAATTGCCGCCCGCTTTGTTTCGGCGTGGAAAACACCACGCAAGTGTGGACAATCGGATTGAACGCCCGGAATTCGTCGAATTCGCACCGGGGGCGCAATTCTTGGCCCCGAATTTCTCGCCTTGTTTGCGGTGGTTGATGATCGGATTCCGAGTTCTCTGATTGTGAGTGCGTGGGGCGGTTGCGTAGTTAGAGGCTTTCAAGCATCAGACACGTGCCTGTTGCTCTCTTGTTTGAGTTACGGTCGGCGAAAAAGTCGAGAGACTTCGGACGAGGAGTCAAAGGGCAGCAGTGCTTCTTCAGTTCGTTGCTCTTCCCTGCTTAGACTAGACATGAGTGGAACACGACATCTCGGATGCTACCAAGCGCTTATCACTTTTTCGTGCATCCCTCCACCCTCTCACTCGTTTCTTTTCGAAAGCCCCGCCTCTTCTACTCGCGGCTTACTCGAAACTTTTAGTCTTTATCCGGTCGGAGATTCCGCAGCAGCTTCCATTGGCCAACCGCCCTCTCCGCTCAAACCGCTTATCCCCTGCGCTACCCGTCGGCCACAACTGGCGTGTGCCCTCGGATTCGGGGGTCACTCCGACTGATTGGACGTGAGCCACGCTCGCATTCCTCTCCCAAAAACAACCGAAAGGGTTGTTTGCGGAATTCGACGGCCGTAAACACAGACGAGAAGTGGGCGGAGTCACGAACTGAAATGAAGAAATTCTTGTTGAAATCTCAAAGTACTTATGGGGGAACAGCAGTCGTATCACTGCCGTCCGTTCCATCGACGACTCTTGCTTCTTACTGTTCTTGTACTTCAGCTCGTTTTTGTCATCCCATCGATGAGCAAGCAGACGAGGAGCGGTTTCGAACACCGCCTGCTTCGCTGAAAGCCATTGTGTTTATTAATGTGATGAGTTAGACGAGCTGGGGAGTTTCGTTCCACAAGACTGCAGAATTTAATGAGAAGCGGATTGTTGCGGATTTTGTCGCGAATTCATCCACTCCGCGGTTTCGGAGGCCATTCGGTTCAAAACGCTGGGAAGATCACGCGCTTTTGTGACGTCCATCGAGTTTAATCGTCTTAAAAAAGGAGCGACTGGCTTCTTTATTGCAAAGTACCAGTCATTCAGTGGACGATCGACGACCGAAACAGAAGAAGAGTCTAAATTTCCTCTTGATCGAGCGGCCTTCCGTTGGCTAAAGAATCGCGCCTAAAAATAGTACTACTTTTTGTTGAGCCAATTAGAAAGCTCTTTTGAGTGTTAAGGGACAACCAGCTCACATCGTGCTCCGAGTTGACTGACGTCTTGATCCTCCTACTTTCCTCTCCGTTCGCTTAAGCCACTCACTCACCCCCAATTCCCCACCCGCCGCCGAAAGCTGCTTTTCGTTGCAATGCGACCGGAGGGAGGCGATCGACGACGGGAAGGAGATCTGTTTGTTCGGTTGACGTGCGAATTCTCGTATTCCGGTGTTTGAATCTTTTGGGTTGGATTCGTCACAAGCGAACTGTTCTCTTCTGTTCTACTGGGCGTTGAGCGCCTTCTACCTATACCTTGTGCTTGAAGGCTCAGATATTTCGAGAAGAAGCCTAAAGACGAACTTGATCATCGCTCCTGCCTTTTTCTCATTCTTAGGCAGCGGCTTGATCCGCGATGTTGAAAACTCGCCGATCGGATTCGAGTCTTGACGTCTTTCCGCGATTTTCCTCACGTTCTCGTGCATTCGATGGCGTGCATTCCTTGAGCTCCATTCTTAGACATTCGTTCCATTCGACTACACGTGGGATTTGCAGCGAACATAACTCAACCTACAGCTCCTCAGTGATCACGATCGAAATGCTGATGTTCGGCGGTCAATCCCCGCAGAATCCAGTCGATTTGAAGCTCCCGGCCGTTCCCGCCGGTTTCCCGCGCTCGCCGGCCGCATTCCCCGCCGTTCAGTCGAACGGGTCGTCGCCGATTGCCCCGCTTTTGAATCCGAGCGCCGGGAATGCGGCGGATTTGCAGCAACAGTTTGAAGTGGGTTACTTCGTTGTTCTGTTTCCTAGCCGTTTGATTCCAGCAAATCTACTTGAGTTGTTTGTTGGGGCAGTTCCAGTCGACGAACGTCGCTCCATGTCCTCAATTGCTTCAAAACGAAGTGATCGCATTGGGTCAACGGGAGGCAGCAAGTGAGTTTGGAGAAGGCATCACAAGTGTGTGTGCTTTCGATTACTCCTTGGCCGCTGCTCTCTTTACTTATTCACTCGTTCGTTTTACAACACACCCACCGCTTTTCTGTTTCCGATCAACCTCCTCGCCGCTTTCAGTTCGCGAACCGCCCCCGCTCGTCCAATCAACCGCCGCACTCGCGTCCAGTGCCTTCCTCTCCGTTCCTCCCGCCATGCACGTTCCAATCGCCTCGCCGTCGGCTCCGATTCCCGCGTTCATGCCGCCCGCCTTCTTCCGCAAAAACCCGCTGCTTCCGCCTCGAAGTCACGAGTTTCACAAGAAACCCACCCGCCCGACCTTCAGCGCCCATCAAGTGAGTTCCTTCTGCTTGCTTCGGTTGATCACGAGTTTCTTTGCAGCTCCACGAACTGGAGCGAACGTTCGAGCACTCCAAGTACCTCACGGGCGTCGACCGCGCACAGTTGGCCCACGAGTTGCGGATGACCGAGAATCAGGTCAAGGTGCGTTCAATCCATTTTGTTGCGGGATTCCTTCTCTTGCTTGGTCGGTGGGAATAAGTGAGTGGTTAGAGAGCAAATGAGTGGTAAACAACCGAGTACTCATTCACTCACTACGTGCTTTTGGCCGTTTCACGGGCAATCAAGCCAGCGGCTCATGGCCTACTCTTTTTTTATCTTTAACGAAGAGCTTGTAGGCGCGACAACTTCTTTAATGACCCACTTTGTTCTCTTTCACTATCTCCGCTTATTGTCAGTCGATTGCTTGCAGGTGTGGTTCCAAAATCGACGCACAAAGTGGCGCAAGCGGGCGGCCGTCGAGCCGCCGACGTTCGTCGAGCAAACCGCTCGAATCCCGGCGCCCACCGCCACTCCGACCGCCGTTTTGCCATCGGCGTGCACGAACGAACTTCCGGCCGCTTCGGCCACGAATTGGCCGAACGAAACGTCCGCTTTCCGCCCACCCGCATCGATTTCGATGAGCGAGGAGGCGATCGCTCGAATCGTCCACCAATTCCTCGCCGCCCAAGCGAATCCCCCGATTCTCGAAGACGCCCGGCAGTTCGACCCAACGGCGGAAGGAACGGTTGACGAAAAGGCGGCCGAGAATTCCGATTTGCCCGCGATTTTCGTCGGCGATCACAAGCTTTCGTTGTTTTGATTCAACTGAGTTTCGATTTGGTTCTTTTGGACTTCCGCCTGCCCGGTGATGAAATAACTAACGAATCATTCGCTATCAAACTGTTTTTGTCGCCTCTATGCCGCTCCACTGTACACCTTCTGATTCTTGTCCCTGTGCAATTCGTTCCTTACCCGCTGATCCTTTCCGATTTCCCGGCAAGATCAGCCGTTTCCATGCCGAGCATAAACAATCGAACAGGAAGAAGGAGGAGTCGAACCAAGCGAAGAAGGTGAACAAATAAGTGCCTCTTACCCAGGGACACGCCGACAAAGAAAGGTGTCAGTTGGGATGTTTATTGGGCACGAGTGAGTGGACAACGAGAGGAGGCAAGAGGATCAGAAGGCCCATCCGTGAGCGGCGACCGCACCGAAGACGGCGGCGAGCGGGGCGACGATCGAGCGGGCGGCCGTCGAGGCAGGCGCCGACTCCAACGTGCCGTCGTTGCAGAGGTCGGAGTTGCAGTAGCACGTCGTCTCCTCGCCGGCGGTCTTGCACGCGGTATCCTTCCTGAAACGGAGAAGAAGGTTAAAAGGAGGAAATGGGGAGAACTCACTCGAAGATCGAGTTGCAGGACATCGTGAACGAGTGCTTCGAACGATCATGCACCTCCTTGCACGTCGCGCAGCCTTCCTTCTTCTCGTAGCCCTGGTCCATCTTGCCGTCGTGTCCGGTGCCCTCGTAGCACTTGATCTTGGCCGCCTCCGCGAAGAGCATGCCCGCGACGAGCAGGCCGAGAAGGACGGAGACGAGCGGACGAGCGAACATCGTGGAGCGGACGGGAGCGGAGAGCAGTGGAGCGGGAGGAAGGCGGGAGTCGAGCAGGAGCCGGAAGACCGAAAGCCGCCGATTGGCCCGCTTTTATACCCGCCGGAATCGCCCCGCTCGGATGCAAATTCGGCGGAAATAACAAACGCCAACGTCAACAACCGGCCACTCATTCAAATCCCGCCTTTCTCGTTGGGTGTTGCCGACGGGAACGAAAGTTCGTGGCCGTTCGGATGCAAATCTTGTTTGTTTGTATCGAAAGTAGTCGGCTCGCTTGTTTGTCAACAACCCGTTGTTGACGTCGGGATTGACTGCCGACGCTGCCAGTAGGAAGAAGCTTTCGGATCGTTCGGCACGCCTGCTTGCTTTGTGGGCCAGTGTGAGCGGCCAAAGAGGGTAGAAGAAGGGCACGGAAACATTCAGTGTTTCTGGGCAACCCGTGCCGCTTCCCTACCTTTTTTCTTTGCGGCAATCGATCAGGAAATGCAGCGACAGACATCTCTCATCGTTTCACTCGACTTCTACGGTTTCGGCTTCAGTTTTTATGTCTGCAAGGACGCAGGGATCAGCAGTCATGAAAGGGAGCCACCTTCGACCGAGGAGCCGTGGACGTCGCCCACCCTTGCTGGAGGACCTTCCGCTTGAGCCCAATCATTGCCGGTCGCTACAATCAAAAACCCGCAACGATCCTGTAATTCCTGTGGCCATCCCACCGTTTGTGCACTCGCCCGCCGTCTAGTTCGTTTCCTCCATTGTGTTGACCAATTCGGGGGCCGCAAATCAACTCCCTACGTTCTGGTTCGTTCCCAGCGCCATCGGCCGCTCCGTCGGCTTGTGATCAAACACGAACAGGCGCTCGCCCGGTTATCTCCGCTACGAATCGCCCACTTCTCTTCATTTTACGTTTCGTTGGGTTGAGTTGGATCGTCGGTCTCGGAGTGGACTCCGTGGTGCTCGAATTTCGACTCAGGTGTTTGCGCAGCACTCGGGCCGTTTCGGGGCGGTGCGGCGTGTCGCTAATAACCCCCTAGCTCGCTTTCTTTCCGCCTCCTCCGCCTTACCGCCTCCCCGCCATCTCGCCGCTCTTTGCTCCGTTTTGTCCGCTTGACTCCTCACTTTCTGTCCGCCGGCTCGTGTGTTTGCGCTTGGAATCGAGCAGAGCGGCCGCTCGCGTTTGTTTTGGGACGGCGGGCAGAAATCACGACGCTTTTTGTGGAGTTTTGCCCGCTTTTGTTTGATGCGAGCGGGAGAGCGAGCTGTTGGAGTGAGCAGACGAACAGGAGAGCACAAGTGGGCGGGAAGGCGTTGGTGATGGAATCAGTGGTGAGAGAAGAGTTCACTCCGTCTTATTTACTCTGTTCCGTCTTCCTTCCGTCACTCAGTTCGGCCCTCATCTCTCCGCTCCGTTCTGCTTTTGCTTGAACGGAACGATCGACTCGTTTGTGCCCGTCCGTCCGCTCCGCTCGCCTCGCTGATAAGCCGGCCGTTTGGTTGCGATTTCCGTGCGAAGAGCACGTGGGAAACCGACGCATTTCACCGCTCCATCCTCCCGCATTCCCGCTGGCCGGTCGGCCGCTTATCGCACACGAACGGACGGAGAGCGAAGGCAACGACGAGGGCAAAAGCGAAACAAAACGCGAGCGGAACGCGGCGGACGGACGGAAATGACTCGGCGGACGTGCGTGTGCTTTGCGGTCAGAATCGACGCGAACCGAGTGGAATTGCAACGTTTTTCCCCTTTTTGCACCGTTCGTTCGCACTTGTTGTTACTGAAATGTGTTCAGTTGTTTTGAATTGAAGTCACGTCATTTCATTCGTACTTTGAATTCGATTAGTCGAACACAACGAGGAGAGAGAAGTGCGTGTGTAGTTTGTGCGCGTCGTTCTCTCCGTTCGAAACCCCGTTCGTCACGTTCTTTATTCGCCCCAACTTCCGCTCACTCACGCCTTTCAGCCACCTGCTAAAAGAAATGAGTGGCGCGCTGGAATCGGAGGTCCTCATCGACGTAAGTCCACCCGCTCCTTTCCAATCACTCCTTTCTGCTTTCTTTCAGATCCTCCGTTTCCTCGATCGCCGCTCGTTGCAACAAGCGGCCGGCGTCTCGCGGCACTGGCACGAACTCGTGGAGCGCCACTTCGATCTCCGCACGCCGCTCGAAATGGTCCAACTGCGCGGCCTGCCGGACGGCCGCTTCCACTGCCGCGCCCTGACGACCGACGGCGCCGCCAAGACCGTCGTTTGCGAGCAGCTGGAGGTGTGTGGGGACTGCAGAGTAGTGCTGGGAGTTTGGGAGAAGTGGGTTGTTTGGATTAGTCGATGATTCGTGGCCAGTTGCCGTTCTTTCATCACGTCTAAAACCGCTTGCTCCGTTTACTTAACCTTCTTTTCACGGCGAATAACTCGATTTTACTACCGAACGGAACTCGCATCACCCTAAACTTCGACAATCCACACGTTTATTTAAGCAAATTAAACCAATAAAATCACCTCGACACCCGACTGACCACCCCCGCTTGCAGGAAGCCCTCGTGTGGTTGGCGCCGCTGGTGTGCGGCGCGGAAATCCGCCTATTCGCGTGGCAAAACCTGCAACTCACGCCGGAGGCGGCGCTCGTCGCCACGGCGTTTCGTTTGCGGCGCGTCGGGCGGCTTTCGATGGTCTCCGTCTGTTTGGACCTGCTGGACGCGCCGCTCTTCCGGCGGCTCGTTTGCGAAGCGCTGCCCGCCCGAATGTTCTCGTTTTCGGGGTTGCGCAACGTCCACGCCGCCCACTTCGACTCGCCGCTGTTGACCTCGGCGGCGTTCCTGAACGCCCAGTCGGTGGAGATCGACGTCTACGGCTTTAAGGCGCACTCCCTCCCCTGCTTGTCGATCTTCGACGAGGCGGTCCTCGAGTGGTTCTTCGAGGGTCGACCGGACGGAATGCGGATGTTCGTTGCGAATCGAATGAAATTGGGGCCCTACTTTGTCGAGGAGATGATCAACGCAAGTTCCTCCCATCAATTCGATTCCAATCCTTTGATTTCAGCGCTTCCTCGCCGACCGCCGCCCGAATCCCGCCTCGTTGATTTTGTGCGGCCGTGTGCTCCAATGCAAACGCCAATTTACGCCCCTGATCTCCCACTTCAACGGCCTCGAGCAGATGCAAGTGGAGAACGAGCACACCGACGAGGTCCTGCAGCTTCAACTGCTCCTCTCCGAAAAGATGGAGGTCTCCCGCACGCGCCGCTCACAACTCGGCCATTCGGTGCGGCCGGTCGGGCGGTCGGCTCGTGTTCATTTCTGATCGGCGGCTTCTGTTGTTGAGTGTAAATACAGGTCGTTAATGGGCCCAAATAAACCACTTATTTGAAAGGAGGAAAGTGGAGCAGACGCAGTTCTTGGATGGCGCGGATGAATGACAGCGAAATGCACTTTTTGCCGTTTGTTTGCCTTCTCCACCGAACAACAAGAATCTTGCGATTTCCTCAGCTTTCGCGATCAGGAAAGCAAGCACAAAAGCGACGGTTACCTGACTACTGCTCAAAGCATCTACTGACAGTGCCGTTCATTGGGCACTCGATTGGAATCGGACCAAGCAGAATCCAATCCCCAAAGAGAAGGTTTCGTAACGTCCACTTTTTGTTTGCCACTCGCTCGCTTCAATTCTCACCGATGCCGCCGGCTGATCAAACGAAGCAGCCGCGAGAAATTCATTTGTTTCTCGCCGATGGCCGTCGCTCGTCGCCAAAAGGCGTGAATCCGCGAAATAAAAGCAAACGAAGAGAGAAAAAGCGGTCGGCCGGGTGGGAAATTCGGCCACCCGTCTGTTCAATCGACAAAAGGTCCACCTGCTCGAAGAGAAGAGTCGGTTGAGCGTTGAAAGCGGTTCCTCTAGAGTCTCCGGCGTTTCTTCATTGATCAACCCGGAGCAACGGAATTCTTATCCAAAAGCAGCATTTCTTCTTCCTTTCTGCTTCCTTCTCCTGCTCGAATTCCCTCGTTTTTCTCTAAAGCTTTCGCCCGATTCCTCGCATTGTCAGCGACACCCCCAAATGAATCCAAGAATCCACGAGCAAGCAATTGAGCGACGGGGTCGAAGGGCATCCGCTAACCTCGTTCCGTCTCCGCGCTTCCCGCCGGCTGCCCGCCTAATCAACGGCGGCGATCTCCGCCCGCTCGCCGCTCACCTGCCGTCCGGGACGGCCGGCCGCGGAAATTCGCGTCTTGTTTTTTCGTCCGAATTCAAAAAACACTCGCCGACTTCCGTGCGGACGGCCGGCGACGAACGAAATTCGCCCGACGTTTCGTCATTTCCGAGTGTTCTCCTGATCATTCTGCTTTTGTTTGTTTGTGAGTCGTTGATGAGTGTTGTTGCGAACTGGCTGTTTGTTATGACAAGAGTGTCTGGGTTCTTGGGGGCTTACCGATTGCAAACTTCGTTTCCTTAGTTGTCGACGGAATTTGCGTTCCTTTCGTAGTTTTTCTTCACTTTTACGCTTACAATTAGCAATCGAAAGCGAATGTCATCTTTTGAAACCGGATTGTTCACTTGCAAGCGTTCCTAAAGAAACGTCCCGGTCGTGTTGATCCTTGCTTACCGTTTACGTCTGCCGGTCTTTCTGCTTCTTTCCGCCGTTCATCCACTCCGCAGGGCTCGGAATAAACGGTCTCTTTGCTTTTGCTCGTGCGTTGCGTAAGTGATTCTCACACGCAACTAATGGATTCGGTCGGTGGATCGGTGGATCGTTGGATCGAGCGGCCGGCAGACGTGTCGTTGACAAACGGCCGAACAGCGAGCAAGCAGGCGGATCCCCGACCACTTCCGTCGATCCCTGCGGTCGATCCGACCGTCCAGTCGCCTGCCAGTGGGCTTTCTCATGGCCTCCGCACTTTGTTTCGCTTGTTGCCGGACGTCTTTTGAAATGCGGGAACAGCGAAGAACTTTGGACATCCTTTCCGCCTTTTTTCTTCCCTCGTTTGTTTGCCCGGACGAAGATCGCGATCGAATTTCCTTCCTTTTCTCCAACATCTCCGTTTCTTTCAGTTCGTGCCCGCCGTTCCGCTCCGAACCGTCCGCAAATGGCCACGAGTTGCGAAACGGAGCCGATCGTCGAGGATCGCGCGCAAATCGACGACGTGTCCATCGGCTATCAGCGGTGAGCTTTCGATTGGAACAAGGTCAATGGGAACTTCTGCTGACAATCCCCCCGTATAAAGGCGGAAAACCGGGTCGTTTGTTCGTCCCAAACGCACCCTCAACTTTTTAGCCGTTTGACCTATCGAGCTGAAATTTTTTCTGGCTAGAGGAAGTCGCATGCGCGAAGTCCGAAAATGTGCCTTTCGACCGGCGGCGGGGACGTTGAACGTTCCGTGCCGACGTTCCGCGCCGTACCGTCTTTCGCGCCCGGCCAAATCCACCGGCCATGTCGACGAAAAGATGCGCCTTGGAACGAGGAACATTTTATCAGTTGACTGCATCGTCAGGAAATGTTGAAGAAAGCTGTGATCGCCCAAAGATGAAAGGTCGTGGCGGAAATCCGAAGAGGTCCGCACTCGGACGCACCGTTCTCGGCTCTCTAAATTTTGTTCGAAAAACAAAAAAGATCCTCCCTAGAAAAGGGTCTGGCGCATCTATTAAAATTAAATTTGGGTTGGGAGGAGTTGCCAGGACCTCAGGCTCATGGACCGAAAATGTTGTGTCGGTTTGGAAATTTCGATGAATTTCAAACCCGCCGTTCTCGTCGCACAGAAGATGTGTTGAGACGTAGGCGGGTTCATTCGAAAGCGCAGAATGAGGGCTTTTCGGCCGTGTACATGCGGCCGTCTTAACTTGGCCCACTTGGCCACTGCGGTTTATGCGAAACGGTCCCCTAAAATGCGCAAAAAGCGGGCGGGATCGGAAGTGAGTGGACTGATTCTTCTGAAACTTGGCAGAAATGTCGACCACTTAGTTGCCCATCTTTTCACCGTTTCAGATTTTTCAAACAATCGGTTTGCGAGGAGTAATAAATCGTTTTGTAATGGGGGCCCGCACTTCAGCTTTGCGGTCGGTTTTTTTGGGTGCCACAACCAGCACTCGCGTTTTCCGCCTGCTGGGATCAAACCAGACTGTTTGGCACCGTTCGCAAACGTTTAACAACGTTCTGCGCACAGTCATGCCCAAAGCCCGCGTTTGCAAGCGACTTCAACTGTTCGCCTTCGTTCCTCTTGCGCCCCTATGAGCAGAATGGAGCATGTAGACGGTCTTTGCCCAGAAGCTGCCAATTCGCCGAGTTTCAATCGAACCCAAATGTTAGTGAAGCGCGACTAAGCGTTCTACCGATCCAGTGAGCACTCGGTTATCAAACAAAGTCGGAAAAAGAACACGATACGCACCAGTCTAACGACACCCCCAGCTGGGGACGGCGCGAAGCGCCGTCTCACGCTGGTGAGTACAAAGGGGCTTGCTGCTTTTTACTTTCTGCTTACTCACATCAAAAAAGCAAGAACTTCACAACCCTCCCCTCGATCTCCAACCGCCTACTTCATACTTCACCCTCAACTCACCTCTTTTTTTCGCTTTCAGCTACGGCCAAGGCCCCGAGAAGTTCATCTTCATCTGCGGCGGAGTCGGTGAGTCCCCCTCTACCAACCATTGATCCTCTTGCAGGCTCGTACAAGAAGGACTTCCCGGAGCAGGTGCTGCGCGCCTTCGACCCCAACCTGTTCACGATCGTCTGCTTGGACCCGCCCGGCTACGGCACGAGCCAGCCGCCCGCGCGGAAGCAGGAGCGAAATCGCTGCAAAATGGACGCCAAGTATTGCATCGGGTTGATGAAGGCGAGTTTCTTCTGTTCTCGATTGAAATCGAATGAGTTGCAGCACCTGGGATTGACGCCCTTCTCGGTGCTCGGCTGGAGCGAAGGTGGACGTGCGTCGGTAAGCTGTTGCATCTTGCGGAGAAGCTGATGGGGCGCTCTAAACGGAAAGTGCGATCTTTTCGAGCAACAGTTGCTGCGTGACTTCAAGTTTCGACTTCCTTGAAGCAAGGCGACCAGGTGCTGTGCTCCGACTCGCGGCGGGCATTTGATCTCTTTCGGACACAAGACCCCCAGTTTGCTGTTGTCGATTCGCTCTTTCATTCCTCAAAGAATTCAAAGGCAACCCTTCCACCAAACGACAATCCCACTCCTCATTCAACCGTTTGCTTGCAGGTGCACGTCGCACACCAGGGCGGCCCGCAGCTCGTGAAGCGCGCCGTCCTCATCGCCGCCACGACGCGAATCGACGAGCGGACCGATCGGGCGTTCTTGAGTTCGTTTCATCCGTTTCTCCCCTCTAATTCGTGCGTTCAGACCTGCGGAACACGGACGGATGGATGGACGAAATGAAGGACCCCTTTTTGCGGCACATGGACGAGGATTTCCTCCGCGTTCAGTGGGCCGCCATTTGCGACGTCGTCCACGAGTTCGTTCTCCTCATCGTTCTTTTAATTCGATTGATTTGTAGGGTGTACCTGAACTACGGCGGTCGCTTCCCGTCCGACCTGCTGCTCGGCCAGCTGAAGGTGCCCGTCCTGGTCGTCTCCGGCGGAATGGATCGGTTCATCGTTCGTTTCTGCCTTCTGATTGGTTTGATTCGTGAGCTTGCAGATGGACCAGAAGGAGTTGGCGCGAATGATTCCGAACGCTCGGTTCGTTTTCTCTTGGAGGAGCCTTGGAATCCCTTGAGTTCATTTCGTTGGGAGGTTGGCGTGGTCAAAACCGGAGTATTCGGCTTTCTTTGTTTAGTTCGTTGTTTTTGAGTTCACCAGGCGGGCAATTCCGCCAAGTACCCACTGCAATGTGTCTGAATCGTTTTAAGAACTCTTTTCTGCCCTCTTCCTACTCACAACCACTTCTTTCCTTCCTTCTTTCCGCACAACATATTCATCCTGCTCGTTTAGACAAGAAGTGCACGCCCAGGGCGGCCACGACTTCTACGTGCGGGCGCCGCGCTGGTTGGCGCTGAAGGTGACGACGTTCGTGAACGAGACGCCCAACGGAAAGTCCGCCGCCAAGATCTGAGCGAACCGATCCGAAGGAAGGAGTGGATTGTTTTTGTGTTGATGCGATTGGGAATAAAGTATGTGCACTCCACTCGTCTACTTTGTTTGGTTCCATAAATAATATTAGAGTCTTCCGTTCCTCGTTGACCCGAAAGCTGATAGTCGCAGTCGGATTGTGGTCAGCAGCTGCAACAACGGAGAGCAGAGATCGACAGGTTTTGAGCGTGCGGTTAACCACTAACCACTTCGGAATCTGCACTGAAGGAAGCGAACATTGAAGAGATCGGTAGCTTGCTAAATGTATGGTCTTGCAGCCGATAAAATCCCGCAGAAGATTCAAATCGACTGGTTCACTTTGCTGCGTTGAAGAATCGTCCGGTCACAAACCGAAGAACCTTCGTTCGTTCGGCCCGTCGCTTCGCGTTCGCGGCCGCTGTTTGTTTGTTTGCTCGTCGCTGCGGTCCGTCGAGGTCAACAGTCAACGCTTGGGGCAACAAGACGGCGGCCACTTTATCGATTTTAATGCAGAAAAGAACTGCAGCGTTTAAAATGGAGGAAAAACGCCTGCAGTCGAACAAACACTCGTTTTGAAAGAATCATCGTCTACGCCTCGTGCAAACAAACGAACCAGTGGGTTCTCGTCGAAAATCACCCTGCGGGTCGCGGTGATCTCGCTTGCGGCTCGGAACGCAGTCAAGAGCAATCGAATCGAATCGAAGAACACTCGACCTCGTGGGGAATCCACCCAAAAACCGCCTTCTTTTGTTTACACACGCGATCAAGTGAACAAGTCGCGAATTGACGTCCGCAATCGCTTTCGACTCCAGCGGAAAGAAAGAAAGTCGGTTAGACGAAAACAACACACCGCCGTTGCTCAAACTCGTGTGCACGGTCGAGTGAAAAGATCGGCGGAGAACCACGAGCAGGGAGTGAGTGAGCGGAGATCCCAGCGCAGAGAAGTGCGCAGCTCTTTTGAATCGAAACGAAAGGAACGAATTGAATTGAGGTGCGAAACTTTGCGCATTTCTTCCCCTGCGGCCGGCCGGTTGCGATCGAAATCCACCGCTCGCCTCGCCGCGCACCACTCGGCCGCCCAACCCAACGGCCGAAATCAAACCGCAAACCGTCGAGTTCGTTTCGCACCTCGCCGTTTCGAATCGGACGCACTCCTCGGCGTCGGGCGGTCGCGCGAACCTCGCCGCTCACTTCGAATTCTCGGCGATCGAACCACCTCGAGGTCCCGATCGATCCGCCAGCCACCCACCTGCCCACCGACGGGAGGAAATCGCGCGTTTGCTGCGCGCACACCCGCCCGGCCGGCCGCCTTCTCGACTCCGTTTGGTTCGCGGCTGGCTTATTGACACACTCACTCACTTCTCGACGATTATTGCCGCAAATAAACCGAGAAGGTTGTCGTGTTCCCCCCTTCCCTTCCTTTCGATCATGACCCCAACGCCCGTCTACTCGCTTCAACGATTGAAATTCGCTCCCCTCCTGTTCGTCTTCGCTTTCGTCGAGCAAACCGGTGAGTTCAAAGGTCAATCCCATGAGTTAAACGACGGGGTTGCAGTCGCTCAAGCCCTCCCGCCAAAATGCCTGCCGATTCTCGAGGGCGACTTCGCCGAGTACTACGAGATTCACGGCAAAACCACCGACTTGTTGCCCTACCGAGCGAGTGAGCACTCATTCTTTTCATTCATTGCATCTACGGAGTGATTGCAGACATCAACAAGTCGATTGAGGAGACGTTCACGGACAACCATTTCCTTGGTTCATTCTCCGCTTGTTTCTCCCCTTGATTGCTCGCTGGATTCAGGCGAACAATTCCGGATTCTCGTCAGCGACGTGAACCCGGAGAACGTTGCGTTGTTGGTCAAATACCCGAAGAAGTACCGATTTTATTCGCTGGACAAGGAAGAGTACGCACTTCCTTAGATTCCTGTTAATTATAGATATTTCCAGATATTTTACTCGGGAGTTCGAGCAAGTGGACTACGAACACATTTTCGTGTTCAAGAACGTCGTCTTCTACGCCCACAACGGCTATTTTCTGCTCAATTCCACTCGAGTCGACGAGGACCTTACCGAACAGAACGTGAACATCTCCGCCTCCACGGAAATCAAGCTGGACGAGTTGTGGTTCGTTCCTCTTGCACTTCGTTGCTCAACCCAGTCAAAGGTTCATGAACACGCGCTGCTGGAAGAACGACACCCACTGCTACGTGGAAGGCGACCGGATCGTCGACACGCCCTTGGATCCCCACTTCGTCGTCTACACGACCAATCATTTGCGGGTGATGGCGTGAGTTCAAGGGGAGATTCATGTGTTTAATCCGTGCTTTTAGGATCCGAAACAGCAACGAGCTGTACATTCACGACCTGGTCACGGGGTGAGTCGCCAATTGATCGCTGCTGTTGTGGTGGCTTGGGAGTTGATCGAGACCTTGCAATTTATGGGGGCTTTCTTGTAACTCATGGCAGGCGACTGTGACCCGAAAATGGCTCCACGTGTTTCTCTTATTGACGTAAAGATTCGTAACGTCCATTAGAAGCAGCAATAGGGAGCAAAGTTCAAGTGGGTTTCGATTTCTACTCGCGATTCAGCGGCCTCCGTTTCCGATTGAAATTGAAAATGTTTTCCCTCCAAACCCCCTTCAACGCTCACGATCAACCGCCCATTCAACCCCTTGATCAACTCCTAACCAGCGCCTCATTGCAGCTTCGACTTCTGCTTCCCGGACACGCTGAAGACGCACAAGGACTGCGAGAACGCGGACAAGTTCAGTCGAGTGCAAACGAGATTCCCGGTGGTTCGTCCCGGCTCGCCGTTCCTCCAACGACGCTACGACCTCGTCGGGAAGTCGTTCGCAGAAGCCCAGCGGCTGTCCGTGAAGAAGCAGGCGGGCGGCTGCGAGCCGCGGCAGGCCTGATGTCCCACAATTATTTTCTTTGATTTGTGTAGATATCTTCTGTTCGTATGTGAGTAATTAAATGTCAGCCCTCAATCAAAACAAGTGAGGTGATTTAATCGATGCAACTGAATGCAATAACGTGTGAAAGCCATTAAAAACGAGAATGGTCAGTAAAATAAAAGCAGAGATGAAAGGCAAAGGTCTACGCGTGTCCGCCCGATCATCTCCTGTCCTTCCATTAAGTTGTTCGAGCGAACTACTGCCAGCAACACGCAGCCAGTAAACAAAATAAATTAGTTAGAAGCTACCCTTACTGTGAATTTCGATCAACTAAAGAAAATAATTAGTATGATTGGAGCGAATAGCTGAACGCTCGCCTGTACGTGGGCATCGGATGCATTCGTTCGTAAGTCGGGAACATTCGCTTGAAGGCCGGTCGCTCAACGAACTCCGCAAACAACGAAACACCGTTGCCTTCTGAGCGCTTCGTTCGGAACTCTTTTTGAATCGAGAACCACGATAAGTGGCGGAGTGGCTGAGGGCGTCTATAGGATTGACCGGTGAAAAATGAGGTTTAATTAAGAACTTACTGATAGGAAATGCGGTAGATGGTGGAATGGGTAAACCGCGAATACCCCAGCAAGTAGCGCGGTTCTCCGGCTTCCGATCGGCGACTGAACAGCCAGCTTCTTTTGGAATTGCCGGTGCGGATCAAAAGTCCGCCGCCGTCTTCGTCGGCAACGGCAGAAAGCTGCAGGATCGGCTGCGAGAAGACGAGCGGCAGCTTCGTCCAGCACATCGTCTTCAGATTTAAACACAAGAGATTCCGCATCGATCGGTCGCACAAGAAATCGCAGAACGCCAGGGATCCCACTCTTCTGATCAATCGGACGTACTAAATTGAACGAATTATGCGGCAACCGTTAGATATCACTACTGAATCGCCGCCATCGCTGAGCTCTTCAGTCTCGTGCAGTGGAATGAAATCGAAGTCCCACAGGTCGGATGGGCCGGACGGTTCGTCAGTGGACTCCAACGGGCGAACAGCCAACTCCGTCAGGTCGATTTTCTGGCCTTCTTCGTATTTGGTGTAGTCCTCATCGTCTTCGGGCACAAACGCAAAGAATTTGCCGTCAAAAACGAAGTAAAAACTGGCGTCGATCGAAAGCTCGGCTTCGTGCCGCAACTTCAACTCCAGCTTGCCGCCGCCGTCCATCAGCGCATCGAGAACGTACACCGTGGCAGCAGGGTGTCCACCGCCCCATTGAATGACCAGCGGTTCGTTCGGTTGGGTCATCGGAAGCCCGTAGATGAGAAGAACAAGCGAGCCGGTCGTCGGCTTCACTTGGTGCAGCTTCTGATAGGTGAAACTGCCGGCCGGCACGTTCATTTCGATCAAGAACAAAATAAAATCCGTAGAGCGATCTTCCTTGTCCTGGGCGATAAGTGAAAGAAAGCGGTGGTTGTCCAGGAAAGTGATCCGATCCATGATACTAAAATGAAATGTACCTATCCACCCCAACTGAATAGGCCACGACGCTCGCAGGATCCTGCAACTAAGCGATTTATCTGCAGATATTTTACCAAAAATTACGTCGTTTTGTTGTTCATCAGGTCGCAGAGGATCAAGCGGCATTGATTCACAAAGTTCACCGCAAACTGTCCATTCGGTGAGCATTGCACACTTTGGTACAGGTAGTAGAAGCCGTCCTAACAACACGAGTCTTCTTCATGTGGTAGTTGTGGTCTTACCGGTAGCGAAACAGAGAAGCCGGTGGTTTGGCACACGGCGACGCTCGCATCCGGCCGCTCGTTCGAAGCGGCGACTCGGGAAGCAGCAGCATTCGCCTGGTAAAAGACGTGCATCTCGTTCTCATTGAAATGGAGGATGAATCGGGCGCCGAACTGCGAAAAGAATTGCAGAACACGACGGCAAGCGGCAGCCAACAGCTCCATCGGGAAGTTGTAGAAACGAGCAATTGGATAGGATGAGCGAAAAAAGCGGCTGCTCGCGCGGTGGAAGCGGCGAGCATGCGGTGGAGGCTTGCGCACAAAAACCCCGTGGTCACATGCGGCAATCGCGGAAGGCACAAATATGATGTTTGTCAGTCTCTCTTATCTATTGCTCCTTTACAAGGAAGTTTATTTATCGGGAGGTTGTGTTTAAGGTTCAATTGGCAGATCAAACAAATGACAGTTTTAACGGTAGAAAGCGGCCGTGACCGCCAAGAGGTTCGCCTGCAAGCGGGCGGGTGAGCAGGGAGCGGAAAGATGGGAGAAGGAGACCATCGGTTTTTTCATTGGGATGCTTTCTCAAAACGAGCAAGAACGCAAGGGTCTGTTGACTTCACGCCTTCCTATTTCGCTCTCAATTACTCAACCGCTTGACAATGAGTGTTTGAAGTCAAATAAAGCGAATATCTGTGAAATAACCACTGAACTACATACACGGCCTTCCGTAAGCCACTTGCGACTCCCAATTCAGCTGCCGAAACTCGCGCCGTCGCTGCTCGCTGTGGTGCTTTTAGTTTGTTAAAAACGAGCGGGAGGACGTTCGAGACGCCAACCGCAATCTTTGGCCCGATTGGCAGCAGGCCGCCGGCCCAACCGGCCACGCAGCCGAAGGACGTGCAATCTGAACGATCGATTGAGAAAGGAGCCTCACCTCAATTCGTTTGCTTGTGGTCGCCGACGGGTGATGGCGAGAGCGGACGCGCCGACCGTCACGAGCAGTCCGGCAGCCGACATCGCGGCGAGAGTGGTGGCGGACGTATGGCAGGTAAAGAGGTTCACGAACTGCGCAAACTCCCGCTCGGACGCCATCCCTCGTCCGAATGAAAGGCGGTTTGGAGTGCGGCTCTGCCGTTGGGTTGTTTCTTCTTTTCGCCCGGTTTGTCGGGCGGCAACAATCGACGGCATTTCTCGCGTGTCTTCAATTTGACACTTCTGAAGAATTTGAGAGTGTTCAGGTGAACGATTTAAACAAAGTTTGTGGCCCACAACATAAACGAACATGTGCATGTATGGGATCGGTTGGGCGTTCTGAACGGCGAGTTGACGCCAGAAGAAGGCCGAAAAGAGGACGTTCGCGATGCCCGTCACAATTCTCTTCTCGAAGAGCAAAAAGCTGGCGTTCAGGTTGGTTATGCAGCCCAACCAGAGGCACTTCGAACATACGGAAACGCCGAACAATTCACTGTTCGGCCCACTTGCTCCTGTACGTGGGGAACGGGAGGCCGCGCGCGGGGACGCCGGCCACCATTGCTGCGAGCGTGAACGTAAGGAATTGTCGGCGGGAGTGCACGCACTTTACGGATCGCCAAAGAGTGAACGCCCGTTCCAGCAGCATGACGTGACCGGAATGGAGAGCATCGATGCCAGCAAGAAGTACGCGGGCTCCCAGCCCGCAACATGAACGGCGCCCAGCGCTCTTCTACAAACGAAGATGATTAGTGTAAAAGATTCACGAGTGCAATGGATAGTGAGCCGTAAGATCGCACAAGAAGTCGGTCTTTGAAAAACGATTCAAGAGTCTGGAATGAAACGATGGAATACCCCCTGTTCTTCCGTTATCACCCTCATTTGTCTTTGCAGCGGTCGAACACAATTGAGAAGTGGGCCAGGCCGCTCTTGAATGTCGCTTGTTCTGCAGAGTGAGTCCTCGACGTCTCTTGCACAAAACTGTACGATAGCGAAGACAAAGAGTAACGACTTTTCTTTCTCGCATCAGAGACGGGTTGAACAACTACACGCCGTCGGTTATCGTGAAGCGAAAGTGGGTTGGCTGGTCGTTGAACACTTGATCCAACGTTCTTTCACTGTTATTGACTTTTCAGGAGTAGCTGCCGTTTGCGTCTCGTTTGTCGATTACATTGTGGAGGGTGTATTCCTTCCATTTCTCCAATGTTGCCGAGGAAGTGATTGGATCAGTTGAGTAATTCAATGAGTGCTCGCATTCGTTCGTACGGAGCAATTACCGTACCTTTCGAACGACTATGAAGCGCCCAGTTGACGGTAACGTTTGAGAATCGAGCGCAATTGCAGCGATTTCTTTTTGTGGTGGATTGAAGGATTGAAGGGATTACGACACTCGGACCTTGACGATTCGCATTCTGATGGACGAAACGTCGCGCTCCGTTCGGGCGGTTTGCGGGCGGCTTTGTCGATCGACTCCCGCTTTTGTTGTTGTTTGTTGGTCCACGCGGGCGCCGTGTGGGAAGCAGGCGAGCGGACGGCCGAAATAATCGACGGGGGTCGCGCCCCCCTTTCCGCCCGCTGTCCGCCACCTTCGAGTGGGCGCATGAATCACCCCGAACCGTTCGACGGACTGCCGAATGCGAGATGACGGGCGGGCCGCTCGCAGAACGCGCGTGTTTTGCGGTCGGCGAGTGATTATCGCCGCTTTCCGTTTCGTTTTGACCGATCCCGAGCGCGAATCCTTTCGATTGTTATTTCCGCCTGCATTCAGCACATCCACGTGAGTTCACGATGGGCAAGGGCGATCGTAATCGGCGCGCCCGCGAATCGCCCGAACGAAGCCAACGGCGAGGCAGCCAGACGGAGCGCTCGAACACGAACGGCGACATCCTCATCTTGATCTTGATGAATGTGAGCGTCCGCACACTCTTCAATTCTTCTTGCTTTCAGCTGCTCCACTTGCTGATCGGACTGACTACTCTCGCTCTCATCTAGTGAGTTCAATTGATTGTTTACAGGGCAATGGAACGTGCGGTCGTCCGGCTCGATCGGCGGCTTCGCGAAGAAGTTCGCGTTCGGATCGTCGTTCTCCTGGCAGCAGAACTGATTCCACACCAACACGGACATCATTCTTATTTTCTGCTTGCTGTTGGCGTTTATTCGTTGATTCGGGCACTCGATTGTTTTGTCTACTGTTCACCCGCTTCTTGCAGCCGAACGTGTGGGCTGTGCGTCGAGCAGAAGATCTTCTCCGTCGCGGGCTGGTCGACGGTCGGCGTCTCGATCACGAATTTCCTGCTCGCGTTGTTCAAGCTGAGCCTGCCCTCGATTTGGATTGAGTGGAATTTCCAATCGAAAGAGCGTGGTGAGTTCGATGCGGCTGGAGGAAATCACAAGTGGAGTTTTTCAGGTGTGTACTTCCTGCAGACGATCGTCTTCTTCTTTTTGGCCATGTCGCTCTGGATGCAAGTTTATCTTTTCGATTCAATTGCGGGAACACAAGGAAGTTTCCCGAAACGCGCGCACTCCGTCGTATTTCAGCGCTTTCCTTCTTTTGCCTCCTTTCTTTGGGCTCCTTTTGCTCGTCGGCCGTCGTTTCTCCTTGGGCGGACAATCCGGGACTTTCCTTTTCGGCTTCCTTTCCGGCCGTCTTTTCGGGCACAATCGGCGGCCGGCGGCCAGTCCGTCTGTTCGGCCGCCGAGTTCACGGGAAGGCGAGCGGCGGCCGACTGCTGCAGCTGGAGGACGTCCTCTCGGCAGGAAGGAGAGTCGCGGAGTGTTCACTCACACGTGTCGTTCGGGGCACTCCGCACGATCACTAGCCTGCAATTCGTCAATTTGCGACAACCAAACGCCTCCCTTTCGGCCAAAAGAATTACAATATCATCAGATGTTCACTCGTTCTTTCGTCGATCTGTTGCTTTTAGCCTCGGGTACGTGATCGGCGAGAAAGAGACGGAGAACGTCGACAAATGGACCAGCCTCCTTTACGCGGCCCTCTACTTCTTCTTTTCCGTCCTGTCGTGCGGGCAGCTCTTCTACGGTCAACGCGTCTTCCAAAACCGTCCGCTGAGCACTTATGGCCTCTCGTAACTGAGTTTCGATCACGCCCGAAAGTCGTCTAAATGTTTCCAATCTGTTCAATGTTCCCGTCAAGTTGTGGATAAAAGAGTCGTTCCGCTTGTCTTGGAATCGAAAGAAACGGGCGGAAAATTGCGAAAGTCGAAAGATTTGACGTGGCGGGCGGCGGCATGGCGATCGGAAGAAGAAGTGGATCGGAAGCCATCTGCGGTTCGATTGTTTGTCCGCTCGTGCGAAGTCTTGATCATGAACGGCGACGGCCAGTGGAATTCGGAGCGAAAATCCACGAGTTTCCGCTCCTCCAACAGCAAGCGGAACGAGGAGCAAGCGACGTCAAGTCGATCGGTGGGCACTCCGCTCACTCGCTTCGGGCCACCGGAAGGCGGCAATTCTTCCCGCTTCCCCCACCGCTTCAACGATGGCTAGCGGGCGGATACGAGGCCCCGCAATCCCTACGGCTTGCCTTCAACTCGTGCGACATGTGCGCAATTGAATGCCAGCACTCAAGTGAACAGCGGACAAACAGCTGGATAATTTAATCGCGATCGAATGCAACAAACACAAGTCCAAACAAAGGTGGGAGAGCCATTGGGGCAGACAGTTGATTCGAGGAGACGGAAGGAGAGCGAGAGAGGGACGATAGAAACAAGGAAAGGTTAACAACAGAGCGAACAGACGAAGTGGAGGTGGGAGGAGAGTGGAAGGAGTGGAGGCGGAGATGTGCGCGTCTCCGTCGACCGATCGCCACGTCGTCCGTCCGTTGAGTCGAGCGGCGGGAGCAGGAACGGTGGAGCGGGCGCCTCGACGCTCAACGACGCGGCGGGCCGCCACGACCGCGACCTGCAAACGAAGCGGAGATGAACGAGGGAATTCGAAAGGCGGAGAAACGAACCTCGTCCACGGCCGCGACCTCCGCGAGCGCCTGAAATCGAGGAGATGAGTAGTGGGAAGAAAGGAGTGGAGCGGGAGCAATCGACAGTCAAGTGGGGAGAAACGAACCGCGTCCGGCGAAGTTGCGGTTCGTCTTGGCCTTGGCCGCCTTCTTGCGCGGTTCGTCGTCCATGAGGAGCTTGTCCAACGGGAGCGCATCGGGCAGGATGATGTAGCGAATGTTGTTGCCTGCAAGTCGACGGGCATCAATCGGGAGATTGTTTGGAGGGATCGGCGGAAATCGGGGGAAATTGAGGGCAATTTGGAGGAGAAATCGGGGGAATTCGAAGGGAACGAACCGCGAATGGAGAGCGTGTCCATGGCCACCTGGTCGCGGCCCTTGGCGGTCATCTTCACGGAGCACAGGTGCATGTTCATCGCCACGTCCACGCCCTGGATGGTGCCGTGCACTTGGGTGCCGTTCTTCAGCTCGACGACCACCGACTCGTGGCTCAGTTTCATCAGGAAGCGGACGAGTTTCATCCTGCAAGCGGAGAGATGAGCGGAGGGATTGATTTGGGGTGGAGGAAGCGGAAGAATTAGGCGGAAGAACCAAAAGAAACCCTCGAATTCGCTCCCTAATTTCGAGTCGAGGCGAAACGGAGGAGAACTCACTTTCTTGTCGAAGAAAGCGATACCAAAAAGTGTGCCTGAAATCGGGGGATGAATCAATGGAATTCGAATCGAGTGGAGCGGAAGGATTCGCGATCAAACTGGGGAATTCGAGCCCAAATTCAATTCAAGCCGGCCGAAAGAACGCGCGGGCCTCCGCGTTCGCGCTTTCGACAGCGTCGCGCCCGAACGCCGCGCCGGCCGGGCGTTTCGCCAAGCGGCGGCGCGAAGTCGCGGCGGGACGCCCACGCGCCGCTCGGCCGGCCGGCGGAATTGGCGCGTCGCTCCGCCGAACCCACCGGGGGGCCGAAACGAAACGGCGGCCGGCCGTTCGGCTTCGAATTTCGGCCGAAATTTCGCGATCCCGCTGAAGTGATTCGTTTCGGACGAAGCGGACACGAAGCCGCTGGAGTTGCGGCTGGAACGGCGGTCGAAATCGAGGGAGAACTCGGAAGAAATCGAAGGATCCCGGTGGTTTGCGGTGAGGATGCTTTCTTCTGTTTGTTTGCTGCTTGTGTCGATCTTTAGGACCTTCGTTCTCCGCTTCAATTTCGACGGGGATCAGGCGGATCGTCTCGACGATCAAATCGCCGGATTTTGCTCGAATTACGCCTTAAGTTCCGCCTAAAATTCCGTCCATCCGTCGCTCTGCTCGCCGTTCCACCCGTTCTTCGCCGCTCTGCTCGCTCCTCACCGTTCGCCTCCGCTTTCGGTCGCCTTGATCGGTAGAAAACTGACGCCAATTCGCACTTCTTTCCGCCTTCCACTCGCCCACAATCAGCCGCTTGCCCGCTCCTGCGTTTTCGTCCGCTTTCCCCGAGCCGTCCGCTCGTTCGAGCAAGAACGGCGGAGTAAACACCGAGCGAACGAACCGACGAGCAGAACGACGTCATTCGCTCGCTCTTCCCTGCTTTTTGCAGCAGCGGAGCCACGAATTTCTTCGCATTTCTGGCCTCAAAGTCCAACCTCCAGATTCGACGTCAAGTCGAGACGATCGACGGACAGTCGTCGTGCATCTCTTGCTGACCCATCAACCCACCCACCCACCCGCTCACTCATCAATCCCTCCCGCAATTTCAACTCGGCAGAGGAAACGGAAGCGGACGTTTGATTAAAATCCGCAAACGTCCGCCTTCTCCGTCCGGCGCCCACTTCTTCCCGCCCGCCCGCTCGTTTCTGCCGCCCTCGCCGCTCGTCTGTCCGTCCATTTCGGCGGAGAATGGCCGCATTAATGAAGTGAACGAGTGAATGAAAGGAAGGCGGGGATGAAAGCGGAAGAGAAGGCGGACATCCCGGCCGAAATGTTCGACGGAGGGCCGTGGAATTAGCGGGACGGGGATTAGAAGGCGGTGGATCGATTCGGCAAGTTCCTTTCTCCCATTTCCATTTGTTTCTTTGTTGTTCGTTGAGTTTAGGCCCTCCTTTCGTCTGCTGCTCCGCTTCCCGCTTCAAATCGATTCGAGCCGCCTGTCCGTCGGTGGGGGCTGTTGGGTTGAAAAGCAGGGACTTTGTTCTGCTTGCCGCCACGTCCAACGTTCCGTCCGACTCGTCCTGCCGCTGCTCCTGCTCCTCCTGCACTTGCAGCAGTAGGTTCGACGGAATCCTCGGCCAAAACCGCGCGAAATCCTCTCCGCTTTCACACGAAATACTTCTGCAAATCTACGGTTCTATTCGCTTCACATCCCTCTGATTTTTTGTAGTCTTGTTACACTCCTCCTTTTCATTTCGTTAATTGCGGCCGATTCGGGTCGTCAGCCGCCCAAATCCCCCACCGGCTTTCGGCCGAGCGGCTTTGCGCAAATCGCCGATTTCGTTCGAAATTCGACGCTCGAACACGAGCGGGAGCTGCAGAGACGATTGGGGATGAAGCGGCCGCCCAACGGAACGTCCTGGAGTTCTTTTGGCTTTAAATCCCCCGACTTTTCGCTGAAATCGGCCGTTTGGCTCACGGATTTCGAACGGCGGAGTGCGGAGAAATTTGCCCGTTTGCTCCCGAGTTTCCGGTCGGTTGTGTTCGCTTTCGGGTGTCCGTCCTGTTCACGAATTAGTTCTGCTGGTTTGCTTCGACTTCTTGTAATCGACACGGCGGAACGAAGGAAGCGGGCAAATGGGTTTCTGCTCCAGAACCAACGCTTCGAAAGATCCGAAGCTCCAAAGCACTCGCCTTGCACCATCCCACCTTCTTCTACAACCTCCAACCTTTTCCACCTGCTTGAAGCACCGTCAACTGGCCACCTCTTCGCCCCTTGTTTTACTCACTCACTGCTGACATTTGCCCCGCGCTCACTCCTCACCGATGGACGACATTTGCGGCACGTGTTTCGGGCGGTCTCGGATTGGAGTTGGGCTGCGGCCAACTACACGCGCGCGTGCTCCCGCTCGGCTCACTTCTTTCGTCCTCCAACCTTCCGCTAGTCGAGCCGCGAGCGCTTCCTCGTGGTTTCTATGGTGAAGAAGGCGGAAGGTGGAAATCGAGTTGCGGGCGGCGGCGTTCTTTCCGCCTTCCTCCACGCGCCGTGTTTCGCTTCGTGAGCTGCGAGTCACGAATTCCCGCTTCTTCCTTTGCGTTTCGTTCGGCTCGCGTGTTCGGTCGTTTGTGCTCTCGATTTGTATCCCGCGTGCGTGTTCCCACCGGCCGAACACGCGGGCATTCGGGCGGGAGAATTCGTGCACTCCTTTCGCTTTTTCCTCGTGGATTCCGTCGTCCTTCGCTCGTGTTCCACTCGCCTAATTCCCGGCTGCTTTCAGGCCACACCGCGTGACTCAACTCGTGGGAATCCGTGCGGACGACAACGCGCGGATCACGAACCAATCGCCTCGCTTCGCTTCGGATCGCCCCTCTTCGGATCGCTTTCAATCGATCGATCGCCTCGAAATGATCAGCCGGCGCCGCGTCCACTGCGGGAACGTGCCGTTGGACGCGAACGCGCGGGACGTCGAACGTTTCTTCCAGAAATACGGCCGACTGTGCGACGTGCAACTGAAGCGCGGCTACTGCTTCGTGGAGTTCCGCTCGTCGCGCGACGCCGAGGACGCGATTCGGCAGATGGACGGGCGGCGGATGCTCGGCGATCGGTTCGTTCCGTTGGATTCTATTGATTGATCGCTGCGTTTCCTTCAGGATCACCGTCCAGCACGCGCACATCCCCGGCGGCGTGAAACGCGACAGCGGCGGCGGTCGCGATTCGCGCTCGTCGGGCGGCCGCGCCAGCCGCGACGGTCGTGAGCGCCGCTCGAACGTCGCGTCGACGTCGCGGCGTCGTCTCTCGCGTTCGCCCGACCGGGAGCGTCGTCGTCGCACACCGAAAGCCTACCGCCGCCGTTCTCGGTCGCGCTCGCGCTCCCGGACGCGCTCCAGCTCCTCCTCGTCGGGCGCTTCGATTCGAACGTCCTCCACCGGTTCCGTTGCGTCGCGCCATCGCGATTCGGCGGGACGCCGCGAGAAACGCCGCCGCTCCTCGTCGCCCGCCCACTCGGCGAAACGGAAGCAAGCGGACAAGGAGGAGGGAGCGGGAGGACCGCGCGGCCCCCGCACCCCGTCGCTGCCGCCGCCCGACTCCGACGCCTCCGCCTCGCCGCCGCTGTCGCCGGTCTCCGCCCGCTCCGCGTCGCCGGCCGGCGATCACGCGCCGAACGGCCGCCTCAACGGATGCCGCACGCCGTCGCCGCGCTTCGACGCGAACGGCGCCTTCCGCTCGCCGTCTCGTGAGCCGTGGGACGAGCCGACGGACGTCACCGCCGCCCCGCCGCCGCCGCTGCAGCGTCGTGGGCCGCGCTCGCCCAGCGGAAGCCCGCCGCCGAGCCGCTCGTGTTCGCCCTACTCGGACGTCTGAGCGGGGATTCGTTGATCGATCGATCGATGGAGTGAATGAACGCTTGATTTCGTCCATTCGATTGTTTGCTCTCGTTGTTGTTACTCCCACTCCTTTCATCCTTCTTCATTGCTTAACGAATTTCTTCGTAGGTGTGTTGAACTGCTTGTAGTTCATTTTTAGCGTAGAGTTCAGATGTTGTAGCTGTTTATCGAGTAGATTCTTTGTTCTAAGTGGTCCTCCTCGTTTCTCCGCCCTCTCCGCCTTCTCACACGCCTCTTTTGCCGAAGCCCCGTCCTCTCTCGCTCCGTCCCGATCATAATCCAAAACGTGCTACGGTTAGCTTTTGGTTCTTTCGAAACACAAACCAAACGGTCTCTCTCGCCTCTCATCGTTTCCTTTCGGGCAATCCACTCAACTCAACGAATGCATGGGAATTTCTTTCGTTTGATCGAACTGCCCGCCCACCAACTCCCCGTTCCTTCCTACTCTCCAAACGATCAGTCCGCAGATATCAAAATTGATTTAAAACTCATGGGTTCACCGCTCGCTGGCCTCTTCGGCTAATCCGTGGGTGTTTTCGTTGAACAAACCGTTCGGACCTCCGCCTCCTCTTTGCGCACAATCGAGCGGCCGCTCGCTCGCTCCTTTTCGTTTGGTTTCTCTGGGGATACTCACGATCGATCGATCGATCGATCAATCCAATGGGTCAAAAGTTCGAACAAACTCGCCGCCGTTGATCAAAATCCACCCACCTTCTTTCTTCCGTCTGCCCTGGAGTTCGAATGGTAACGAACGACGTTCAGGTATTCGCTTTCCTTCCTTCCACTTCTTCCTCCCTTCCCTCCGCCGTCTCGCCGATCCGTCGGCCTTGTTAATTTCCTATTGTTTCCAGTGTTTTGTTTATTTTGAAAATAAATTTGTTTGTTGTTGCCGCCGGAGTGATTTGAAGCAAGAGGCTCATTGGAAGCGGCCGGGGGAAATGAACGAACAGGCGTGGAAATTGGTTTGAGTTGATGAAGAGTGGGGATTCCAACGAGAGATTAAACGGGTCCTCTAAAGCTTTGGGATGTCCCACTGCTCAAAGCAGCTACCTGAACCCTCCTCTCGCTTACTCCCTTTGAGTATTCTCCTCGTCGCCCAGCAAGATAATCGAGCGTGATGCCACCAAAGAAGTGTTTATTCGCTCGATCAAAAAGAAGCTTCCAGGACGCGCGGTTCGGCCGCCTCAACCCCGACGGTCGCCGGACGTCGCCGCCCGCAGCAGCAGAAGAAGCGGGCGAGCAGCGAGTGGAGCGGCCGAATCCAGCGGCGATTCACGTGTCGCCGGAAGGGCGGGAGGAAGGCGACGGTGAGTGCGGCGTTCCACCCGCCGGCCGCCAACAAGCGGCCCGCTTGGAGGCGCAAAGCGAAGGAGTCGAGCGGAGCGCCACTCAAAGCAGAGATGATCAGTGGAAGGACGACAAAGAAGACGGGAGTTGCTAACTGAAAGCATTGGTCGATTATGTGCTCGGCGGTTGTCGTGAGTATTCGGTTTGTCGCTTCCCGCTCGTTTGAATGCTCGTTAGACGGCCAGTGAAGCGGACGAGACCTTCAAGCGGCAAACGAACGAGCAAACTCTAGTTTTATTCGTTCTTCCGCTCTATGAAGATCAGTTAAAAAAAACAGGAGCAAACAAATTGCAGACCCAATTCAAGTCGTTTCCATAAACACAAACCACAAGTAGTTCACGATCCGCGCGCTCACCTGAACGGCCAACAGTTGAGCCAAGCGGAGATGCAGAAGCTGGACGGCGGGCGGGAGTTGCGGCCGCTTCGATCGGAGGTGCCGCAGGAGGATCGTCGCGACGCCAACGGCCGCCGCGAACGCTGCGACGAGAAGCGCAACCGAGACGAAAAACTCGCCGCTGAAGGCCGGGTGGCTCGTCAGGCGGCGGAGGAATGCGGAGCGGAGGGCGAGTTGCTAAAGACGGGGAGTTGATCGAAAACGAAGAAAGTACTGACTTCTCCCGACCCGTCGTCCAACTGAACGTCCGCAAACGAGCAGCCGATCGGAATGCTCAACGTTTGGATCAAAGCGGAAATCAGAGTCCGCCAGCCGCACGACAAAAACGACCGACGAGTCCAGTGATGTTCGTGGAGCGCGGCGAACCTATGAGACGAATTGAGCAATGGTCGATGCAAACAAACCGGTAGCAGAGGCAGTAGAGGTGCGAGAGCAGAACGTTGACGCCCGCCCACGCCCAGGCGCCCATCTGCAAACAACGAGCGGTTTCTTCGCTTGATTGGAAGATTCGGAGTTGTTAGGAGGCAAAGGAGTGGGAAAGAGAGCAATTAGCGACATTCCTGTGCCTGTCCGTCTTCGGATATTGGGGTGGGAACAAGCAGTGGACATGAAAATGACTGAACAACGCTGAACAACGCGTTTGCAGTCGTTTTTCGGCGACAACGAGCAGTTGTTCGAAAGCATGGCGTCACCTTTCATTCACTTTCAACAACCACCGTGTTTCTTTCGTTCGTAGTGCGCCGACCCCGCTCACAACGACCTTCGGATTCAAACATATGATTCCTTCGTACTCACCCACAGCCGTCTCCCGAACGTGCCGACCGAGTGAAGGACGCCGGCGACTCGCGGATCGAACGCCGTCGGCTGGACCACGAGGACGCCGGCGAGCGTAAAGACGAACGTCCAGAACTCAAATCAAACACTCAAAGAAGGATAGAAAAGAGGGCTCACGTTCAATTGGAGCAGGAAGAAGCGGTAGTGGTACATGGAGGCGTCGGAGCGCAGTTGGATCAAACGAATCACGTACGCTTGCAGCCCCAACGCCCAAACGGCCGAAGCAAAAAGAAACGACCCGAAGTTCGCCGGCGGCATTGCGAGGAACGGAGAGAACTGCGGACTGCCGGGTGGCTTCGTTTCTTTGGGTTCTTTCTGCTTCGCTTCAAACCGCGAGCGTTCTCCGAGTGCCCCCCGAAGGTTCGTTGGGATTTCCACCTGTCGTGGGCAACGCGAATGGCTCGGCAGCGGAGGGATGGCAGGTGAATTGCTCACAACTGACTTGAATCTCAGCAGTAGCCGAAAATGGGGCTTTGGGAACCAGAAGCAACTGAACACTCGTTCGACCTTTGGTCTGACGGATGAGTGTGTTGCTGTTCGTGCCACTTGCTCGTTGGCGACGGCTCGAACGAAGCCAAAGACAGAAGGATCTTGGAACGGTCCGCTTAACTCCATTCGTTCCTAGCAGCAAGCGAAGAAACAATTCCTTTGCCGAATCCACGCCTTCCACATGATGCGTCTCGCCGGTTGCAATGCTCGTAGTTTATTTCAACACTTCAATCACACGTTCTTCAAGCGAGCGGCTTCAAGCGATCGGCTTCAGGAAACGAATCTCCGAGTTGTCGACGTCGAACTTGACGCAATACGTCCACTGGAACGGGGTCCCGAGGACGTAGGGGGTGAGAGACGACTCATCGAACGCCACCACGCACTTGCCGCCCCCAACGCCCAGCTGAAAGCAACGAGCGAGTGTGAGGGAGGAGAAGGAAGGAAGTGAACGAACGTCAACGATGTAGTTGGTGGACGGGATGATCAACGACTGATATGGGAGGCTGAACACCAAGTCGTCGAATTTGCCCGCGTTCGAGCAATCGGTCGTGTACACGCCCAACGAGTGGTTGAAGACAGCCCCAATCTTTCGTTGAACGGCCGCGAAGGCGGCTGACGGGAGTTGGATGGTGGGAATGCTGAAGAGAGCGAGTGAACAAAAGAAAACGGAAGGATGATAAAAGTGTGTGTTGATCACCCACATTTACTGCATTCCTCGTGGTCCGTCCCTTATTCTTCACTCTTGACTTACCCACCCTCCACCAAGCTACAGTCAATGACCGCTCTTCCCCTTGCTTTTTCTTCCTTATTCGAAACAACGAAGCCGACCACTCCTCCCAATTCACCAAACTACCCGCCGCGCTCACCCGCTGTCCACCACCGCGAGATCTCCGTCCAGCTCGTAAACGCCGAAGTGGAACGACTCCACGAAGAAAGTCAGGGCGTGCCACTGCGAATGACCATCGTCTCCGTAGAACTCGATGAGCGAAGCCGATGCAACCGGCGACGTGGCGCACTTGTCTTCGAGGTTGTCCGCGAACTCGAGGTAGAAATCGAGCTTCCGCTGCCCGAAATCGGTGCCCTGCTCCAGCCATTGGGTGTAGAAGCGGGAGGAGTGCGGGTAGGTGGCCAGAATGTTGAGGACCGGCGCCGAGTAAGCAGTGGGTGTCTAACGGTGAATTATTGTTCTGAAGAGCTAACTAAACGAATAGATACCCCGTCGATGTCATTAAGATTCCTTAAGCATTACAGTTACTCAATAGACGCAGAATATTCACGTACCACGCCAATCCCAGCACTCCGTCGAAGCCGACGAACGGCGGATTCGCGCCGTTGTCGCATTGGACGACCGAAACGAGCGTTTGATTCCATTCGGCGATGTCGCCGAGCTGCAGGACGTCCGCGTAGCCCTGGCCTTCGATCATGCGTTCGCCGGCGTTACCCGCAAAGTAGTCGGTCTTGACGCCGCCCGAAGCTCTAAAGCGGCTCGTTGTCTACGCACTCCCTCGATTGTTGCCCTTACTGCGGATCGTAAGCCGTTTGGTTGGGCAGAAGCGATGGGTACGAAGCGTCAAGCAGGTAGAACACGTCGACGTTCGTTTCGATGGAAAGCGCAAAGTATTGACCTGCAAAAGAGAGATAAACGAATAAAAGTGCGTACCCACCGCTATTCAGAAGCCACGAATCCATGAGAATCGTTTCATCTAAACGACCATTGATCATACGGTTAAGAGCCGTGAACGACGAGTACCCGGATATCCCGGCTGGAAGTTCTCGTGCGGGTTGGCGGCTCGTTGTTGTTGCTGGAAGGCGCGGAGGTCGTCGGCCATGCGGCGGTGGAGTTTGCCGTTCAGCCGGTTGGTCTTTGGGGACCGAGGAGGGACGACCGCCGCCTGGACGACGACGGCGACAAGAAGAACGACGAGAAGTAGGGACTTCATAGTGGCTGAAGTCGAAGGGAGGATGCGGTCGGCTACTGAATGCCCGTTTTTAAATCCAGCCGTTTAGCGGAAAGAACAACGGTGGGCACACCCCCAATGATCGGTTGTTGTCGGTTAGTGCGTCACTATGATTCTGTCCTTAATTAATTTCTTCCATTAGCCGATTCCTCGCTGCTTATCACCTCTTCAACGGCTTATCGCTGAAAAGCGATGATGACCGGCGGGTTTAAGTGAAGAGAAAACATCCCTGCGTTCAATTATTTGTCGTTTTGAGCGAACAGCACACTGTTGCGATCAAATCGTCCATGATTTGCGTCAACCCTCGAAACAACGCCCGGTTTTCCTGCTTCCGGTTAGCCGAACGGAATGCGGAACAAATGGAATGCAGCTCGTTGTTTGAAGAGGATGCAGAGGTCTAATCGCGTGATGCTGGAGGAAACTGACAAGGGGAGGCCTCGAGTGAATACCGGCCGTTTGGGGCAAAACCGGGCTCATTTTGTAGGTCTCCGCAAGAGAAACAAAAGTCACTACTACCCTCTTTGCCCAATCGGCCGTTCCAAGGAGCTGCGGCTCTTTAAAAGTAACTTCACCGAACGACCAAAGGGGGGACCCTGCGGTCGGATAAAATTTTTTGTGCATTTCTGGCAAAACAACGCGTTATTTCGGGTTTCCTCTTTGTTTTGAACAAGTTCAGCTCAAAACCACATTGCAAAACCCAAATTCCTATTTCTTCTCGGTGGCCGTCGCTTGCCAACTCCAGTGGAGGGGTCATTGCGTTTGAAGCCTTATCCCATCGTTTTGTCCGGCGGTTTCTTTTGCAAATCGGTTTGCCTGATTGAGTAGAAGTCACATACCAAAAACCGCTTGATTTGGTATTTGTTTTCCCGTTCAAACGAGCCTTTCCATCGGCCAAACGCCAGATCCAAAGGGGGGTTGATCGACAATTTTGGTGGAAAATTTCATCTTCGAGATTTCGGTACCAATCGATTCCTCTCATCAAACTACATTGTTCGCAAACAAAAACAATGATGAAACAGCAGAATTCGGCAAGAAACACGCCTCCAAAAACGCAAAAAATCGAACCAGCGTGCAAGTCAACCGCCTTCGCCACTCGGCCACGGCGACACAACAGTGACGACATGAAAACGTCGGCCACAAGCCAGAAGGCGGTTTGGACGCAGAAAAACAAGGACCACAGGGGGGACCAAGCGGTCAAAACTGCGATCTTTGGCGGGCTGTAGCTCATTAGGACGGCCGATTGGGCAAAAACGGTAGTAGTGACTTTTGTTTCTCTTGCGGAGACCTACAAAATGAGCCCGGTTTTTGCCCCAAACGGCCGTAATTCACTCGAGGCCTCCTCTTGTGAGTGCACGAGTGAACGGTCATTTTTCTGCTTTCAAAAAGTCTCTCCCCTTCGATAGACAAGAGTGATCGCGGGCAAAAAGTGAACTTCCCGGCCGGGAATCGAACCCGGGTCTCGCACGTGACAGGCGCGGATACTTACCACTATACTACCGAGAACACACTGCCGAGCGGCGAGTTCTTCGCTTGGCGTCGCCGCCACTCACTCCTCTGTCTGCTTGGTGACCTCTCGCTCGCCGACTTATCGAAATTGGGAAAAGCGAGCGGGTTTGCTCTGCCTTGTGCGAGACCAAAGTCTAACTTCTCAGGCAGTCGCGGTGGGAAAGAAGCGACTGTGGCGCCACATGACCTCGCGTTCGCACGGAGCGGCGGCTTGGGAGGGCTCGCGGTAAGCGAGCGCCGACGATTGCGCTGTGTGGGATCGAATGAGCGCCCTTCCACTCGCACAAACCTCATTTAAAGCAGAGCAGCACACCGCTTGCTTCGCTCCAATCCTTCTTCCTCTCCGCATCTCCTCTTCGCAATGGCGCGCAGTCAAAATTTGATGAAGAAGTGCAGCGTGAAGTGCAAGCCGATCACTCGCGCCGATGTGGACCGCCAAGCAGCTTTGCTGCGAGAGTTGGAGAAAGAAGTGAGTCCTTTGCAATGAAAGATCTTTCGACTAATTGCTCCCTTGTTTCAGGTGAAACGATTGACCGCCAAATCCAATGAGCTGGCGGCGAAATCCGCGGTGTTGATCGCTGAAGCAGCCGCGTTGATCGTGAGTTTGCTTCCGTGCTCTCGTTGTTCAATTCGTTCGTTCGTTCAGGACGCGCGCGCGCGAATGGAGGCGGGAATCACGGCCGAGAACGCGGCCGACAGCCTCGTGCTGGCCGCTCGCCACGAAATCCCCAAGTTGGCCGCCGCGGTCGTCGAATTCGCCGCCGCGAACGGCGGGAAGCACCGCCTGCTGGCCGCCGAACCCATCCAACGGCTGCTGCCAGACGAACCGGAGGTCTTCATGAAAGTCGTCGAGTTCTTGAAGTGAGCGCGAGGAGGAGTTCATTCATCTAATGATTCGTGTTTGTTGTCTGTTGTTGTTTGTAGTGAATAAACGACTCAAATCTTATCTCAATGAGAATGGATTGAACAAGCAAGCGTTCACTCACGGCGCAGAGTTGGGGCGCTCCGATCAGTACCAAAAATTGTTCGTGGTGGTCGCCTCCTTCCTCTCGCACACGGGCGGTGGCTTGGGAATGCTCGCGGTCAATGGACGCCGCCGATTGCGAAAGCTGTGAAACGCGCTGACCCAAGCAGCGACTCAAGTGGGAGAAAGCGGGGGAAAGCAGCAGAAAGCGGCGTATTCGGCGCACTTTTGCACGAGTTTGAGGGTCAGTCGATCATTTTGCAGCGACGGCAGCGGCAGTCCACTCCAAGCAGCCATTCGAGCTTCCACTCTACCCACTTCCCCCTTGTCAAGCACTCCTCCCCATCCCTCATTCCCCTCTTTCAACCAGTCGCTCAACTCCCCGACGATGCCCGTCTGCCAGCACGCCCTCGTCCTTTCCGTTTCGCCCGGCGACCGCCCGGGGCGCACCGTCCGCAGTTCCGACGAGCCGCTCCCGTTCCGCCCGACCACCAAATGCCACCTGCAGGTGGAGCGCGGCTATTTGGAGAGCGTCGTCAAAGTGGCGGTGGAGGGCAGTCGGTGGGACTTGAAGGCGGCCATTTGGACGGTGGACGAGAACGGGCGAACGATTGACTTTCGTGAGTTCTTCTGATGTTTGTGTGGTGCAGTGGTTTTCGCAGAGAATTGCAAACAGAATCTACTATCGTTCCCAACCACTGAACTCTTCGAAACAAGCTTTCATTCGTCTCAAATTGCAGGCAACGACGTGACCGTAAACCTGAGTTACGTCGTGCGCAACTCGCCGCTGATCGACCGCGTGTACGCGCGCGTGTGCGACGAGAAGTGCGCGCTACGCGCTGAAGAGTTGAAGACGATCGGCCGGCAAGACGCCGCGAATTTGTACGAGCAGGACTCTGCGGTTGGTCGCTCTCCATCAGTCGCTTGCATGATCGCTTCGTTTAGAACCCGCAGTACGGGCTGCAATTGGGACCGCTAGGATTTTGTGCGCTTGCCAGGGCGCATCACGTCACAGCCATCGAATCCAACGAAGTGTGCATCGAAGTGCGGGAGCTGGCGGTGTGCAAGAAAGAAGCGAGTTCTTCGATCTCTTGCCTCGTTATCTGTGGTTTAGAACGCCGAACTGAAGTCGGAGAACGAGACGCTGGAGTCGGAGAACGCCGAGCTGCAGGCGAAAATCTCCGCCCTAGAGTCGAAGTGCGCGGAGCTGCAGCGAGCGGAGGAAGCAGCGAAGGAGTTCAAGAAGAAGGTCGTCCCGCAAGCCGCCGCCCACGAGCAACTCAAGCACGAGGTTCGCTCTACTTCCAGCTCTCAATTCAAGCCTCGTGTTTGCAGGCGGAAGAGCTGAAGTCGAAGCTGAAGAAGGAAGCCAGCCGTTCCCGTGTGCTCCTCGAACACCACGAGGCGTGGATCGTCGAGCAGCGCGAGAAGATCGACGAGTTGGGCGCGCTGAACAGGAAGCTGGAGAAACAGGTGCGTCGGAGGGTGGGTGTGCAGAAGAAGAGGCGAACAGCTGACTCAAGGTGCAGCTTTTTGTGGTCGCCGATCGTAAGCACCACTTCGTTCAGTCCCTAGTCGGTCGGTTCTTGAGCTGCGCGCGCTCATCGCCCGGCATTTCTCCTTTCCACTCACAATGCTGATTGTTCCAGAACAAAGCCCTGAAATCCAAATGCACGGAGCTAATGGACGACGCGAAATTCGCAGTCGGAGTGCAGGGCGAGCTCATGAACGAGGTTCGTTCTTTCCTTCCACTCACTCACTTCATCTGTTCGTTCGCTCAGGTCAAATCGCTGAAGTCGAAGTGCCCTGAGCTTACGAACGAAGCGAAGGTCAGCGCGGAAGTGCAGGGCGCTCTGCAGAATGTGGTGCGCCCTTTTCTTCCCCTCACCCACTCCATCGGTTCTTTTAGTTCGAATGGCTGAAGTCGAAGCTCGCCGACGAGCAGAATTGCTTCACCGCACGCGAATGCGAGCTCCGGGCCGAGGTCGAAGCGGAGCGGAAGAAATGGGCGGCGGCGGCGGACGAAGTCGTTCGCCTGATGAAGAAACGAGTGCCGGCCGAGCGGAAGGCTAGTCATTAGATTGACTGATGGCTATGCGATGAGTGCGTTTCAGATCGAGCAACTGGAAGAACGAAACGAAGTGCTGGCTATGGAGAAGGCCGCACTGATCGTGAGTTCCCTCTGCTCTCGTCCTGCAATCTTCTGCTTGCAGAAGTGGATGAAAGCGAGCGTCGCGGAAGAGAACGCCCCCGATCTGCTTGTGTTCGCCGCCCGCCACAACAACGAAGAGTTGGCCGCCCACGTGCTGGAGTTCGCGGAGCGCAACGGCGGGAAGTTTGGCCTCTTCGTCGCCGACCCAATCCAATCGCTGCTGCCCGACGACTACGAAACGTACAAGAAGGTCGTTGAAATCATAAAGGCCGCGTGAATCGTTTGTTCGTTAGCTTGTTGCTGTTTGTTGAGAATAAAGAAATCTAACGATTACTTTGGCTTCACTGATTGCCGACAGCATAAGAGTTTTGCGCGTGTTCTCGGCTCTCCGTCAAAATTCTTTTGTGCATGCCGGGATCTTTGTGCACTCTGCATTGCTCCCACACCACCTTCCTTTCCGTTTTTTCCTTTAAGCGGAAACATTCGGCTTACTTTCGATTCAAACGAGACCTCGCCATCACGGATCAAGCAGCCGACAAGAAACGAGTGAACTGACGAGTTTATTCGACCCGACGCACACGAACCGAAACCAGAGGAGCCGAAGAGAGGGGGTGTCAGTGGGATCAGACGTCGAAGCTGGTGTCGTCGCTGGCCGGCTCGTCCGCCTTCTCGACGTCGCGGCCGCCGCTGTCGCGCCCCTCGACCACGACGCTTCCGCTGCCGGCCGGCGCCACGACCACGCCGCCTTGAGCCGCCCGGCGGCGCTTCGCGATCCTGCAGCGAGATGGTGAGTGAGTGAGTGGGGAAGCGGGAAGGCTCGTGAAGAGAAGGGAGGGGATGGCGGGAGGACTCACAGGACGCCGGCGGCCACACCGGAACCAGTCGAGGACAGGCAGCAGCAGATGACGATGACAATGAAGATGATCCAGCCGACGGCCAACGCGACCGGGCTGTTGCAGTTATCCGTGTTGCACCAGCACTCCTCGTCGCCGTCCCGGTTGGTCCCGCAGCCGCTGTCGGGGAGCCTGAAACGAGGCGGATGAGCGAGCGGAAAAGTAGAGATGCACAAACTCGGTATTGCCTTTTTGCATGCACGAGTAGAGCGTGCGAGAGCCACGCGTGACCGTTCCGCAGCGGTAGCATCCGTAAGCCGTCGTGTGGTCATCGCTGACCGAGCTGCCCTGTCCGAGGTTCGCGTAGCACTCGAGCGCGTCCACGTGCAGTCCGACGAACAACAGCGAGAGGCCGGCGAGCAGGAACAGCGGCGAGGAGCGGAGCATCTCGGACGCACGAGACGAAGAGGAGTGAGTGGCGGGGAGCGGACGGGTGTGAGTGGAAGCGGACACCGAAAGGCCCCGAGGCGGCGGTTCGTCCGTCTTTTATACCCGCTCAAACGAGTCGTTCGGATGCAAATTCCAGTGCGCAACCAGAGGCACTCACTCGTGCTTATTCGAACGGCTTCTCGATCCAAATCACTCGCTCCGCTTTGAAAACGGCGGTCACCGATCTCGTCCGTCGTTGAGAGCGGTCGCGTTCCTCGTTTGCTTCTTTTGGAGTCGCCTTTGATCGCCCAATCAGTTGGGCTTCGCCGTTCGCTGTAGGCTACCATCCACCTCAGTCACTTCGTTGGAGCCTTACGACCGCTTCTGGTTCCCACAAGACGCCACAAGTTCACTCCAACGTCCACCCGAATAGACGAATCGAAGGAAGGAGCGAACCGACGAGTTTATTCGACCCGACGGCAACGAGCAGAAACCAGAGGAGCGGGAGAGCGAAAGGAAGAGAGTCAGTGGGATCAGACGCTGAAGCTGGTGTCGTCGCTGGCCGGCTCGTCCGCCTTTTCGACGTCGCGGCCGCCGTCAGCACGAACTTCAGCGACGGCGCCGCCGCTTCCGGTGCCCGATCCGTCGGCCGGCGCAGCGACCGCCACCGCGACCGCTCCGCCTCCTTGGGCCGCCTGCTGTCGCTTCCGGTAGATCCTGCAAGCGGGAGCGGTTAGTGGGTGAATGGAGGGTGGAGGGAGGACTCACACGAAGCCGACGACGCCGCCGATGCTCAGGCCGATGCAGCACAGGACGAGGAGGACGATGCCGACGATGGCGCCGGCGCTCAGTCCGCCGTTGCAGAGGTCCGTCGTGCAATAGCACAATTTGCCCGTGCTGTCGCCCCTGCAGCCGTTCCACCTGAGAAAGCGAATGAATGGCGGATGAGGACAAGTGGGAGAACGACTTACGGAACATGGCCATAACTGCAACGGTAGACCCACGGACTGTTGCCGTTGTAGCTGTATTCGCAGTAGTCACATCCGTCATCCACATCCGTGCGGTGGCCGTAGTAAGAACTTTCGTAGCACCGAATCGCGTCCACGTGCAATCCGGCGAGCAGCAGCACGAGGGCGCAGGCGAGCAGGAACAGCGGCGAGGAGCGGAGCATTTCGGACGGACGAGAGCGGAGAGGAGTGAGTGGCGAGGAGAGCAGACGGGAGTGAGTGGAGGCGGACACCGAAAGGCAGCGGCCAGTCGGACTGGACGGCTTTTATACCCGCCCGAACCGGCCGGTTCGGATGCAAATTCCAGTGCGCAACATATTTGTCCACGGGAGCGATCGTTTGTGTTTACTCCAACGCTTCTCGATGCAAATCACCCATTCTGCTTGTCGCTCGGCAGTCTCGCCTTCCGTTCGCCCTCGAGAGCGGTCGCCCTCCTCGCTCGCTTTTCTCGAATTCGTTTCGAAGGCCGTTCATTCAGCTCGGCTTTGCCGTTCGCCTCGATTTTCCTCGACTTCCGTGAGCAGTGGTCTTTTCTGGGTTGTCGGGATCTTCGTTCACTCCCGCTCCAAGGTATCACGAACGACTTCCCCTTCGACCAAAACGCTTGAGCACAAACGACGATTTTATTCCACTGCACGCACAACAAACGAAGAAGAAAGGGAGAGGAGAGGGGTCGGGCGGCCTCAAACCGACGAAACGATGTCGTCGCTGCTCGTGTACTCGAGCGACACGTCCGCGCCGACGCTGCGACGGGATCCCTGCACGGAGACCACGCTGCCGAGCGTCTCGTCGCGGGCGGCCGCTCCCTTCTGCTTGCTCATCACGATCCTGAACGAAACGGGGGTGATGAGCGGGGAACAACGGAAGGGACGGGACTCACGCGACGATGGCGATGGTGCAGATGAAGAAGCAGCAGATGCAGCAGAGCGCGGGCCCGCCGATGATCACCAAGAGCGGCCAACCGTACCACCAGGCGTTGCAGTAGTCCGACTCGCACGTGCACACGTCGGCCTTTCCGATCTTCTTGCAGCCTTGAAACCTGAAACGAGCGGGAAATGAAGGGAGAGAGGAAAGAAGGGAAGATTCACTCAGGTTTGCCCAAGAAGCACACGCGAAGCGTTTCGTCGTGGCCCTTCTGGGTCGCCAACACACAGTAGTCGCAGTTGTGCATCAGCACCTCCTCGAACTTGACTTGGTAGTTGAGGTTGGCGTTCGCGAAGCACTTGACGGCCTCGGCTTGCGGCGGTCCCACGAGCGCGAGCAGCAGGACGACGGCGACGCACACGGAGCGGACCATCGCGGAAGGACGAGCGGGAGAGAGCGGACGGGAGAGAGCGGTGAAGAGCGGAGCACGAGGCGGGCGAGCGGTCGGGTGGTCCGGCTTTTATACCCGCCCAAACGGGCCGCTCGGATGCAAATTCCGGGACGCAATCCTCCAGCTTGCAGAAGCGATCGTTTTTATTCGTTGCGGATCGTTACGCAAATGCCTCGAGCAACTCGAAGGCCGTCGGATTGCTCGGTGTTCCCCGTCGAAGACGGTCGTACGGCCACGCACCTCGTTCCACGGACTACCCAACTTCGTTTCTGTTCGCCTCCTTCAACTGTTCTTTGATCAATCTCGTTCGTTGTTTCCCGTTTGCTGTCGTTCAACTCAGTGCGGGAAGACGCTAATAGTCCTTGTGTTTTTGTTTATTACCTCAAACAACAACAGAATAGAAACAATCGAAACAATTAGACGACCAATCGTCCGCGAGCATCAACGAGCAACAGCCGCAGCAGCCGTCGCTTTCCGCTGCTGGACGAACGCGAGAACCTTCCGGTAGGTGACCACGTCCTCCACGAGCAGCCAGTCGAGCGACAGGAGGAACGGGAGCAGTTGGCCGTGCTCCTCGTAGTGCTCCAGCACGAGGTCGGCGAGCGGGGCGCCCACCGGAAGGTGCTGGACGGCCGCCGCCAACACGCGGCCCGCCTGCTCGGTGGACATGAAGGCGGCGAGGAGGACGCTGCGTTGGGCGAGTTTGTCGCCGAGCAGGCGGCACGCGTCCATCGTTTTCTTTTGCTAAAAGAGGGATTTAAAGGGAGGTTGAAGAGGGAACTCACCTCCTTGGCGGCGCTCTCCAGCTGCAGCTTCTTGGCGGCGATTTCCGCCGCGAGCTCCGTCGACTTCTTGCGTTCGGCTTCGAGCGCCGCCTGGAGCTCCGCCTCGACGGGGAGAAGCGGGCGTGCTGCTCGTGCACCTTCGACTTCAGCGCTTCGATCTGCAAGCGAAGGGATGAGCGGAAGGACGAAAAGAAGGCGGGGAACCTCGTCCATGAGCACCGCGCGGTTCTCCAGCAGCTGCCGCCGGCACATCCAGTGCCATTCGTTGTCCTTGGCGGCATCCTTCTGCTGGTTAGCCAACGCGTCCATCTCCCGCCGCTGCGCGCGAACGAGAAGCTTCTGCCAGTCGATCTCTTGCTTCTGCTCGGCGATGACTCCTTTCTGGTCGTGGAGCGCCTCCTGGAGTCCCTCGATCACGTCCTTCCGTCCGGCAATCGTTGTTTGGGCGGCGTTCAGCAGTCCCATGTGTGCCTTCTGCATCACCTTCAACGAGTTGTTCTGAACGAGGGAATCAAAGGAAGGAATGAGGGAGAGAGCGTACCTCTTCCATCAAGGAGACGAACGCCTTCTTTAGCTCGTTCCACTCCTCAAGCGGCTTCTCGTTCGAAGCGAAGTGGCGCTTGAACCACTCGAAAGCGTCGGCTTGCTTTGCGACCTTCCCTTGCAGTTCGGCGACCTGAAAGCAGCGAGTTGAGCCACTAATGAAAGATCTGCGGTGAGAAGAACTCACTTCTTTCTTCAACGCCGTGTTCTCGGCCTGGACTTCTTTGTGCTTCTGAGCGTTCTCCTTTGCTTGTTGCTCATGCACGCCGCACTTCAGCTTGAACGATTACACGGATAATTGAGGAATAGATGGAAGAAGCTTACGGAGAACAAGAGTTTGAGGACCTCAGTCTTCAAGTCGCTCCAATTCTGCACGTTCTTCCCGTTGGTGTTGAGCAGCTTCTGGAGTTCGGCGTACACCTCCTGCTGCTTCCCGAGCTTCTTTTTGAGTTCTCCGATCTGAACGAAAGAATTGAGGGAATGGAGGAGGAGAATGGGTAGGCGGACCTCAGACTTCAGCGAAGAGCGCTCCTCTTCGGCTCGCTGCAGGGCGTCGACCGTCGCGAGCGCCGCTTCGATCCGCTCGTCGCAAATCCAGCATTCGTCGGTCCACAGCTTGCAGAAGACGGTCGGGTTCTCGACGGTGAAGCCGAGGCTGTTCTCCTCGTTCACGGCCATTTCGCCGACTGAAACGAGCGGGATTGGTCCTGAGTTGTGGGTTGGTTAACGCGGGCAGGATTGCGGGCGGAGGGCATAGAGACTGCTCGAACTCGTCGAATTCCAACACTTCACGCGTGGGACCTCAAAAATCCTCGAGAGATTGAACAATCGACTTTCCCTTCCGCTTGAAGCACCTTCCTCTGTCGACCACCTCCCGTCCACTCCCACTCGCCGCACCCTTTCCCCGCCAACCCCAATCGACGGAAGGGAACTCACCCAAATACGGCCGCGCGTCGTTCGAATCGCGCGCCCACAGTTCGCACTTCAGCCCGCGAGGGTCGCCTTCGACCGCGAGCTTCACAGCGGCCGTTTCGCTGCCGCTGCTCCGAATTTCCAGCTGGGCGGTGGTTTGCCGGCGGAACGGCAGCGGCAGCTTCGGGCTCGTCCACACGCCTTCGTCGAAGCGCACCGAGTGGACGGCCGTGAACAGCGACGAGTGCTTGCAGCCGGGCATTGCTGGAAGAAGAACGGTATGAATGGGGGGATTGGAAGCGATGGGAGGCTTTAACGGAGGGTTGAAAAGGAGGATAAGGAGGAACGAACCTGCTGGAAGCGGACTAACTGGGAGTGAGTGGACGAACGAAAGAAAGCGGGAGCACACGACCTGGTCGCCCCCTTCGATTTGGTGCCCCTCCACTGCAGCGGGCCGCTTTAAATGCGGTCAGCGGTCACTCCCGCGGGGACGAGAGGCGGTCGGGATTGCGTTGGTCAACGCGGCGGTTGGCTCTCGCGGTCCACTTTCCCACGAGATCGAGTTGAATGCAATCAACGGCGTTCTTTTGCTCTGCGGACCTCCGCTTGAGGTCGATCTTTCGATCGGCACTGCACAAACGCCAACCTTGGTTGTTCTCACGACTTTTGGGGTGAACGAAAGAGTGAATGCAAGGATCGAATGAACGCAGAAGAAATCTACCTTACTCGATCAGTTGTTGACGAAACTAAGCAAGACGGAAACTTAGCTTTCTTGGAAAGGAAAAAGAAGAATCTTAGTGACTACAGAAACCAGTCAACGTTCTACGGTCGGAATGGCTTTGAGTGGAGACCACAAGACCACAAACAACGTTAGAAGCAGAGTGGACTTCACAAGGCAAACGAGAGTGCTAACGGACGACGAGGACCACACGCCGATTGGAAGAAGCGGCTGCGACTAGCGAATTCCTTGACTCGTCGTTCGTATCCGTCGCTCGCTTGTTCCAGGGGAATTTGCATCACGACCAATGCCTTCGCTCGCCCGCGTCGCGTCCTCACGCAAATTCCGGCTCGAAAACCACCCACCAGCTCGCACTTCGATTCGTTTCGTTTGTTTCTCGCCGCAAGTGGTCGCCGTTCATTCTTTCCATCGCTTCGTCGTTCAACTCACTCCACTGGCTTGCAGGCTCTTGAAGAAAAAGTAACGTGCACGCAGCGACGCCGGCGCGGCTCGCGAGGCCGCCTTGCCACGAGTCATTCCTTTCTTTTGTTTTGTTCTTTGTGAGTGCAATAAAGTCGTTTCGTTTTTGTGCGCGTGTTCTGAGGACCTTCTTGGTGCTCCAAACGGATTGTCTGGGTTGGGTGGAGTGCTGGAGCTTCTCGTGAAGTCAAACGAGGACGATCCGCGCGAACAAGCGTACTGCCAACGATGGAAAGCGAATGATCGTTCTGCAAGCCATCACAGCAGGGCATTTGCATCGGGAGAAAGTCGTTTGTGCACAAAAGGTTGATGGATAGGGCGCGCATTCACTTACCCCACTTTCTTCCTTCCCCCAGTCGCACCTCTCCGCTCGGTCGCGATGCTTCGCCCCGTCCTCGCTGCCCTCTTCTTTCTTCACGTGCTGCTCGACCCGCCGCAAGCGGCCGCGATCAAGTGCTACGTCGGGGTCAGTCCGGGGACCACGTACGAGATGGACGACTGCGATTCGTGCTCGAAGATTAGCATCACCGGCGTGGACACGTTCGGCTGCGAGTTGGGGACGGCGACCAAGCGGTGAGCACCGCCTTGTGCTCTCCGCTCATCTCTTCGCTTCGATTGCAGGAAGAACAGCTGCGAGAACGTGCGCGGACTGCAAAAATGCTACTGCAACGATCGCGACTTCTGCAACGAGCCGCTCTTCTTCGGCATGACGTTCGGCGTCTTCCTGGCCGTCATCATTGGCGTCCCGTGCTGCTGCTTCCTTTTGAGCAGCAGTGTGGCGGCCGCCGGGATCGCCGTCTTCTTTTTGCAAGCCTTCCCTTCTTCCATCCGCTCATTCTTGCTTGTTTACAGGACGAAGAGCAAGCGGCAGCAAGCGGACAGCCGCGAGAGCGGAGGCGCGGACGAGTCGCTCAAACGAGCGGAAGAATCGGAGGAATCGAGCGGCAACGTCTCCGCTTTCACCGTTTGATCCCCGATTCCGTTCTTCGCCGTGTTCCGCGGGTTCAAGCGGAATAAACAGACTTTTATTCACACGTCTACCTGTCTATTTACCTACTTTGTATTGTATTACAGCGAGTGTGGTCAGCGTTCGGTTGACAAGCATTCAAATCGGTGAAGTGAACGTCGTCGAATTTATTTCTTCCCAACGAACAACAAAGAAACAACAATTGTGTGATTAAAACCGAATTCCAATGCCCGTCTTCGACCGCGGCCCGCCGCTAGTCCTCCGCGATCTCGATTTGCAGCAAGTCGCGATGATTGGCGAGATCCTCCTCGTCCACGAGCGGCTGCGTGGAGCCGAGCAGCGTCGCCAGCTCGTCGGCCGTGATCGCCGGCGGCGCCTCCTCGGGGTCGACCTCGGTGTCCTGCTCGGGAGCGGCGGCGTCGTAGCGGAAATCGACCTTGTCGAAGCCCTCGCACGAGATCAGCGCCTGCAGGAAGTCGGCGCCGAACTTGTGGTTGGCGATGTCGTCGAACGTGATCCTAAAGCAAGCGAAATGGACGAGAAATCGACGGCTTACCGGTAGATCTGTTCGGCGGGACGGTCGGCGGTCGCCCACTCGACGTTCGGCGTGATGTCCGGCGCGATTTGATCCAACCAGGTGGTGATCGCTTCCTCTTGCTTGGGAAAGTAGCGCTCGGGGTACACCTTCGCGTATTGAATGGCCAGCGAGCGGTAGAAGTAGACGAGGTCGAGGTATCCGATCGAGCCGTCCATGTCGTTGTCGAGCACGTCGAAGAGGAAGCGGCGGCCTTTCTTGTACTGCAAAATCGAAGGATTGACTTCGAATGCAGACGGAGGACTCACATTCGAGTAGTACAACAGACGGCGAACGTGAAGGTAGTTGCGGAAGGTCAGCAGGTCGTCCCGCACCCACCCGATGCGCTCCATGAGCGCCCACAGGGCGGAGAAGAAGGCGGGCGTGAATGTGACCGTGGAGCCGGAGAGGGAGTAGTCGTAGGCCAATCCGCCGGCCGTCTCGATCCCTCCGCGAGCGCTCTTGGTCTAAACGAACGAACGAGCATGGGGCAAAGCGAAACGGAACGGGAACTCACCGCCAGCTTGTCGTAGCACGTGCGCAGAAGGACGAAGATGTCGTAGTTGGTCCTGGAATCACCGCGGTTAATTTCCCCGTTGATTCGAGCGCCCACTCACCAATCGCACCGCGTGGGCTCCCGCAGGTCGTCGAGCACGCCCGAGTGAACGATGTCGTAGACCGACAGCAACGTTTTGTCGTCCTGTTCGTCGCGCTCCGTCTGCTTCGCGTAGGTCTCGTGCAGGAGCTCGAAACGAACGTAGTCCATCACGTACTCGCGATACTCATCGAGTTCGTTCTAAACAACTGAAGGAGAATGATTGGAAGAACGAGGAGAACTCACCGCGATTTCCTCGTCGTCCCGAGTGTCTTCGGCATCGCGCGGTCGTCCGCGAACCTCCTCGAGGATGGCGCCGACGAGATCCTCGACGATCGGAACGAATTTGCCCCACTCGATGGTCGCGCGGCCGTCCGCACGCGCGGTGAGGAGCTCGACGTCCGCGTGGACTTGCATGAACTCCTTGGCGAGCTCCATCAGGTCGCCGTACTTTGCGAAGCGTTGGCCGGGCGTCCGGAAGACGGCCTCGAACGTGGAGATCGGAATTAGGCGCTCAAAGTCCGGATTCTCGCGGTAGAAGCTCTGAACGATGCGAGGGCGTTAAAGTCGAGAGAAAAGGACGGGCTTACCGCCAGCACGCGGTATGGAACGCGCGCTTCGTCCCCGATGACGTCGTCCTCCACCGATTCGGACGCGACGTCGCTCTGGAGCTGGGAGCGGAGGAATTCGGCGAATTCCTGAAGAAATCGCGAAGGTTTACTTACGAATCGGGTTGTTCGCTTACATCCAACGCTTTCGCGCATTCGTTCGTGCTCATCGCGGACCGCCGGTTCGGACGATCGGAAGAGAACCGAAATGAAGCGAAATTCCGCGCGTTTCCGATGGACGCGGCGTTGTTTCGGACGCCCGCATTTGGGCGCTCGAAAACTCCGCGCACGCGGCGGCGGATCGAAGCGCGTGGCGCCACGAAAATCGCGCTCGCATTCGCGGCGGCGGCGTGGAGTGACCGCTTGCCGTTTGCTCGTGCAGAAGGCGATCGGTTCGTGTCGTTCGAACGGGGACTGCACGAGGCAATGACGTAAATAGCAACAACATCCTCTTTCCATCCTTTCTTGTACAAGAGTTTGTTGAATTCGACTCGACGAAGTGGAAGGCGACGATGAAGGCCAACGATCGAGCAATTCCCACGGCGAAACGAGAAGGATGAACTCGAAGGCAGTTGAATCGAGTGGTGGATTGGACATCGAAATTTGAATGAAAAGCTGCACGTTCGAGTGCGTACAAAAGGCGGCCGGATCGACCGCTTCTCGCTTTCCGCTCCTCCAGCAAGCTTTCTTCCGCTTCGCTTCTCCTCGTTCGGTTGCTCTCCACTCGCCCGTCCACGATGCTCCGCCAGCCGTTCGTCCGGCTCGTCGCCGCCTTCCTGCTGCTCGCGTTTATGGGACCGCCGCCCGTCGCCGCGCTCAAATGCGTCGTGAACTTCGTGTCGCCGGGAGAGTTCGTCCCGCAGCGGACGGTGGCGGGCTGCGGGCACTGCGGTACGCTGGACTTCGCGTGGTACACGCCGACGGCGCGCGTGTGCGTCAGGGACGACGCCCCGTGAGTTTCCGCCGCTTCTTCTTGGTTCACTCACCTCCCGCTCGCTCGTTTCAGGTGGAGCGGCTGCAAGACCGAAAAGGACGTCGACAAGTGCACGTGCACCACCGAGATGTGCAACGCGCCGTTCGGCTTCGTCGAGGGCCTGAACATGGGCCTTGCGATGATGGCGCTGGTGTTCGGCGTCCCGCTCTGCTGCTGCCTCTGCTCCAGCCTCAGCGGGAGCGGCATTGGGGTCGCGTTCGTTCTTCCTCCTGCTCCTCCCTTCCATCGGCTGCTTCCAGGATCCGAAAGCAGCGCAATGAGGAGCGAACGCTCGACAGCGTGGCCTCCGTCCAGAGTTCACGCCGCAGCGTCGGCGCGGACGTGTCGCTCGAGTATTCGAGCAGCGACGACATCGTTTCGTCGGTTTGAGGCCGCCCGACCCCTCTCTTCCCCTCCTTCGTTTGTCGGTTGTTGTGTGCGTGCAGTGGAATAAAATCGTCGTTTGTGCTCAAGCGTTTTGGTCGAAGGGGAAGTCGATTCGTGACAGGGAACGGGAGTCGGCGAACAACCCGAGAAACCAGAAAGATGACCACTGCAGGCGGAAGCCGAAGACAACCAATAGCGAACGGAAGCGGTGAGTCCAAACGGAGCGGACGGTTTTCGAAACGAACGACGCGGGAGACGCGAACGAAACAAGCGACCGCTCCCGACGGCGAGCAAGACGGAAGACTGACGACCGCACAGGACGATATGGTGATTTGCATCGAGAAGCCGTCGGAATAAGCACGAGCAAACGCTCCGTGATTGCGCATCGGAATTTGCATCCGAGCGGGCGGTTCGAGCGCGTATAAAAGCCGAGCAGTCCGGCCGGCCGGCGCTTTTCGGGGTCCGCTCTCACTCACTCCTTCCGCTCTCCTCGCCACTCACTCTTCTCCGCCTCCGTCCCTCCGAGATGCTCCGCTCCTCGCCGCTGTTCCTGCTCGCCGGCTTCGTGCTGCTCCTCGCGCTCGTGGGACCGCCGCAAGTGGCCGCGATCAAGTGCTACGCGGACGCCGACGCCTTTGGCCGCCCGTTCACGCCGACTACGTTGGACAACTGCCAGAACTGCGCCTCCGGTTACGCTAGCGACGGCTCGTACCACTACGTTTGCTGGACTGGGCAACAGCGACCGTAAATCACTTTTCCCGCTCACCACTCACCCGCTCTTTCAGGGAAGGTTGCGAAACCAACGCCTTCGGCAACAGTGTGCTTCTGCAACACGGACAACTGCAGCAAGGGGCAACGGCAACACAGGCGGCCTGAGCACAGGCGCCATCGTCGGCATCGTCCTCGCCGTCCTTTGCTGCATCGGCCTGATCGTCGGCGGCGTCGTCGGCTTCATGTGAGTTTTCCCCCCATCCTCCGTCCACTCGCCCACTAACCCCTCCCGCTTGCAGGATCTACCGGAAGCGACAGCAGGCGGCCCAAGGAGGAGGACTCGAGGTCGCCGCCGCTGCGCCCCCGGTCGCCTCCGCTGCCGCCCCGGCCTATGGCACGAGCACCAGCGGCGCCGCCACCCCGGTCGGCGGCGCCGTCGCGGAAGTTCGTGCGGGCGGCGGCCGCGACGTCGAGAAGGCGGACGCGTCGGCCAGCGGCGAGGCCAGCTTCAGTGTATGATCCTCTCGTCGATCCCGACCGTCTTCCCTTCTTTCGCTCTCCCGTTTCTGTTCGTGTGTGCGTCCGATCGAATAAACTTGTTGGTTCGACCGTTTCTCGTCTGCCATTCGCCCGTGAACTCGCGGCGCCTCAAAGAAAGCGGGGGCAGTTGTGAGATCCGACAGAGTTTGAAGCAAACGAGTGGGTAAACGACGAAGGAAACGATTTGCCGTGCACAGGCAGTCCGGCCACCTCCGTACAGAGTTGTGAGTGAACGATTTTTCGGGGGGAACGTGTGGAGTAAACCGAGCGGCTGGCTTTGTGAGCAGCCGAATGGCGCCGCCAAGCTGCACGAAAAGAAGACCCCAACGAACGAACGAAAGCGACCAACCAAAGGCGGAATGCGCGACTGCCGACTGCAGGCGAGGCCGAGGCGATTTGCATCGAGAAGCCGGCGGGACACGACCGCGACACTCCACGCAAACCGGAGTGGTTGCATGGCAGAATTTGCGTGGGAAGCGAGCCGATCCGGCGGGTATAAAAGTCGGGCGGTTCGACCGGCCGCTCGCCTTCGTTCTCCACCCACTTCCCTCCGCTCTCTTCTCCGCTCTCCTCCGTCCACGATGTTCGCCCGTCCGCTCGTCGTCGCGCTCTTCGGCGCCCTCGTGCTCCTGCTGGTCGTCCCGCCGCACGTCCACGCCATCGAGTGCTACGAGTACATACCCGGCTCTGGCCTCAGTGGCGACGGTGCAATGCGAAAAGAGCTGCGGCTCTTTAACCGATGAAACCGATACGTACTACGGTTGCGCGCCTACTTCTACGTGAGTCGTCCTTCCCTGTCCAGTCAATCATCTCTGCCCTTTCAGCACTGGCTGCTCCAAGACGCCGGACGGCTTGAACATGTGCGTGTGCAACACGGACAACTGCAACAAGGTCGTACCGGTCGAGTCGGCGGAGAAAGACGAGAGCGGTGGCATCCGCTACATCGTCTGATCGCGATGATCGAGTTCACTTTCTCCCATTTCCCTCTTGTGTTCGTGTCCTCGTGTGCATGTGAAAGTGGAATAAAATCGTAGCGTCTACCCTCTCGCCTTCTAACTGGGCATTTGCTTCGTCAATTGGGGGAGTTCTCGGATTTATTCACCAGCTAACCACAACAAGAAATGAACTACACGAGAAAGCAGTGGACTACAAAAACTGGGAGACGAAAAGATTCACTCGTTCGGACGGCGTTCACTCCACCTCCTGCTCGTCCTTGGGCTTCTTGTTGGCGCCGCCCACTCCCGTCAAGCGGTCCCAGGAGTCGTTGCGGGTGCACGGGCGGCCCTTCCGCCGCAGCTCGCGGACGGCCGCCTGATCGGCGCCGTAGAGGAGTTGGTTGCGGAGCGTGCAGGTCGCGTCCCACGTGAGCGATTGGTCCTCTTTGATTTGCTGCAAACAACAGGAGTGAGCGGAAGGAAGATTGGCGAACCTTGAGCTGTTGGAAGAGCTGCCGAGCGGCCGCCGACTTGCCGTCAAGGAAGTTCGCCTCGCCGATCGCCCGGAGTTTGGCCATCAGGACGCGCTCTTGGGTGAACAGCGAGAAGGCTTCCTGAAGACAAGAGATTCGGGATTGACGGGGGAGTAAGCGAGTTGTGGCTTGGTTGGATTGCCAGTAGTGAGTGGGAGGCCAGTGCTTGCAGTTTATCCGAAGCACAGACAACAGCCACCGGAACGATCAACGGATAGCTTTGAGTCCCGCCGCACCCTCCAAATTTCTTCTCTTCCACGACCCCCGCACTCACGTTGATCTTCGCGTCGTTTTCGTCGCGGACCCATTTCTGCACGCGCTCCGCGATTTCGGCTTTCGTGATGTTCGCCATGACGATTTGCTTCAACTCCCGGCGATCCTCGCGCTTCAACGCCCGCAGGAGCGGTTTGTAGAAACCGCGGGGGGATGGCGGCGACGTCCGTGCCGCCGGCCGCCGTCGCGACCTCCCCGTCGGCCCTCGCGCCGCATTTGGGCGTCGAGGACGGCGATCAGGGCGGTCTCGACGGATTTCTGGTGGGGCGGCTGGACGGCGCGGAGTGGAGGGCGCACTTCCGTCGACGAGTCCACGAGTTGCCTTTCGGCGGCGACGTTGGCGGCCAGCCCGAAGGCGACGAGCAGAACCGAAAGGAGGGCGAACTTTGAGGTCATCTCTGGAGTTTCGAGAGGAAGCGAGTGGGAGAAGTAAGTGTGTGATGCTGAAGTGGACCGAGGAGCCGCTTTTATACTCCAGCACATCTTCGTTGAGTCACTTCAAACTCATTGGAACAAAGCAAGAAGCCAATCGAAACCACAAACAGACGGGATCTCCACCCTCCGCTCACCCGAACCGCAAACTTCCGTTGTGTTTTCGAACCACGTGATGCTGTTTGCTCAGACGACAGTTTGAAGTTGAGGACGTGCAGAAAGTGAGAAGAAAGCCGCATGAAGCGATCAAATGATTGGCAGACGGCGCTTTGTTTGTTGTTCCGTTTGCCTCCTTTCAACCAGTTCTCGGCCTTTGTCCTCTGCCGAAGATCTGGTCCATTTGTCCCCGTTCTTCCATCCGGCCACCGCTTTCTCTCGCCGCTCCCGTTCGTCGATTTCACGCTTTTCGGGAGCACCAAGAAGCGGACGGCCAGACGAGAATCGGCTATTCAAACAAACGATTGCACTGGTCCGCTTTGTGGACGGGGAGCACTCTTCGCCAGCCGCGTTTACGAAGGCCAAAACCGGGTGGTTCTAACAAGAAGTGGACACGAGTAAACGGATGTTCACTTGCACTTTCACATCAAAAGGCGGACAGCAAACGGTAACGACAGAGAGACGAATTGAAGACGAGCATCAGACGTCGAAGCGGGCCACGTCCGACGTCTCCGTCGTTTCGAACGACTCCAGCGACTCGTCGTTTTCAGCGCCCCCGCGCCCGCGGTTCTTGCGCATAATCCTGAAGGACGGCGGGAGTGAGCGGAGTTGAAGGGAAGGACTCACAAGACGATGATGACGACCGGGACGGTGATGATGCTCGCGACCACGCAGAACGGAAGGCAGATCCACACCAGCACGATGAACTAAAATGCAGTGGCCGCTCCCTCGCCGTCGGCCAGCTCCCTGAACACAGAGGAGTCGTTAATGATAGAGAGGTGGGAAGACTCGCGGCTCCTTCAGCTTCGGCTCCACGCGCTCGGCAGCCGCCTGCAGCTGCAGCGAAGCGACGGCGACGAACAGGAGCGCCGTCCAGACGGCGGAGCGAACGGCGTTGGCGGCGAGCATCACGACGGAGAGCGAGAGCGATGGACCGACCACTTGCGAGCGGCGAACGAACGAAACGAATCGACAAGCGAGCAGCTCGCGGATTTCGAGCGGGAATTCGCGTGAGCCGAAAGAAGCGGGCGCTTATGCAAATCCGAGTGGAGCGCGTAGATCAGAGCGGCTGGGGAAATGAGTGACCGCTTGTTGTTGCCGTTCGTTCAGCTTGCCGCTTCTTTCGTCGTCGTTCGCGCACGCGCTTGTCGGTGTGTGATGAACGGCAATCGAATCTTTACGGGGGTTTGTCTTGTCCACACATAGCCTTTTCTATGAGTCTATCCATCTGTTCACGATTCCGAACTTCCCCAATCTTCTGTTAAGAACCCATCAATCGCAGGTCTTCTACCAGTTGCCCTTGCCAGTGAAACAAATTGATTTTTAAGCATCGCGGGTTCAGTCGACGCATCCAGCGGTCAATTCCCTTTGATCGTCTTTGTTCACTTCCCATGAGCATCCGGGGGAAGCACGGCTCGGTTTTTTCCCGCTGCTTGCGAAGATGCCGCGTGCAAGCGGACAACCGAGAGGCGGCAGCGAAAGATCGTCGTTGATTGCGTTCTGCTTGATTGAAGTGAGAACGCCGACCTGATCGCGCGCTACCGCGTTGTCCAACGCAATCCGCCCCTTGCATGCCCACGAGTGGAGTGGGGGCTCGCATTTAAGATCGCTCGTCGCCGTGGACGGGCACCACTTCGACGAGGCGACCAGGTCGTGTGCTTCCCGCTTCTCGCTTTCTCCTTTTGTTCGACCAGTCCGCTTGCTTTCGGCAGGTTTGTTAGCCCACAAATCGCCGTTCATTCCTTCCGTCGTCAGCGATGCGTCGCGTGCTCGTCGGAGGTCCGCAGAAGGGAACGACTGCCACACAGCATGTGATCGTTCACAACAATCCTTCGAAAGGCCACCAACAACAATCGAAGAACAGCCAACTTCCGCAGGTTGTGGTTCTTCAGCAAGGAACTCTAAGTGGGGCTCCCATCGAGCAATCTGGCGCTTTTGCGGCGGCCGACACGCTGAAAGCAGTCGAGAACGAGCGTTCTGCGTTGCAGGCGGAGGTACGTTCACACTTTTCTCCTGCATTGCATCGATCCTCCCGTTCAGGTCGAAGAGTTGAAGTCGAAGCTCGCCAAGCAGCAAGAAGTGCTCCAAGAAGTAAGGTTCTCTTGTTTATTTCCCGTCATCCGTGTGGTCGTTTAGAACGAGCACCTGAAAGCGCAGCTGGCGGAGATCGAGGCGGCAAAGGCGGCCTACGATGCGCAAACCCAAGTTTGGAGGGCGAAAGCGAGGGCCGCGTGGAACGAACACAAGCGCAAGCTACTGAACAATCCCTCGGCGATCGGAGACGAGGTGCGTTTCCCTTCTTCCACTCACCCTCATTTCTTTTCGTTTAGATCGAAGCGCCCCGGGCGAAGGTCGTCAGAAAACAAGCCGGCTGCTCGTCCCGCGAAACGCGCTGGTTGTTGCTCAGAGAGAAGTTTGGGGCCCGACGCGAAACAGGGCTCGAAGCAGGGCTCGAAGCAGAGCTTGAAGCAGGGCGCAAAACACGGCTCGAATGGGATCAAAAGCGAGCGTATCACGCGGAGCGCTTGAAGGCGATTAAGGACCGCTTGAAGGAGGAGGAAGAATTACTCGCCAAAAACGTGAGTATTCTTCATCTTCTGCCCTTCAATTTCTTTCTTTAGCCGCTGGAAACACTGGGCAAGGGCGTCTCGAACGCGCAGCTGCTCCGCGAGCTGCTGAACGCGGCGACGTCCACGGGAACGGCGGGCCGACTGTTGGCGTTCGCCGTTCAGCACGAGAACGCGGCGCTGGCCGCCCGGCTGCTGGACCACGTCGAAAAAGCCGGCCAACTGTCCTCGTTCCTCCTCTCGCTCGACTGGCTGCTCGACGAGGACGTGGCCGCCTACCAGATGATCGTCCAGCTCGTCAAGCAGCGCCAACCGGCGACTGTCGTTGACTTCGTTGCTCAGTGAAGATCTTCGTCTAATCGTTTCTGTTGATTGCTTTTGGTGCGGAATAAAACGAAAAGCACCCGATGGACAACACATACTTGTAAAGAAGCGACGGGCGGTGACGTCGGCGGAAGTCGGTTGTACATCCGTCTGTTTCCTAATCAAAACGGGCCGAAGTGTGGGTGGTAACTGCGTCCTCCCTGCTTTCGTTAGCCGGTTACTTGTTGTTCAACTCCTCAACGGATGAAAACAAGTCTAACTCTTCTACAGAACGTAAAAAGTGCGTGTGATCTTGTACAACGATGACGGGGTCATCTGTTTATTTTTGTAACAATATTGAAACTCAAACCGCTGAAATCACAACGACAGCGTCGAAGCAAAGGCAATGCCATTGAAATGCGTCGAAGATGAAATTAACGGTCGCGAGCAATGAGTAAATTCGTTAAAAATTAGGTCAGCAAAGGAATGTGGATGCCCAAATGCGGAAACCAAGCGGCAAGAACCACGGCTACTCCGACGCCAACGAATTGGAGCACCAGTTTGCGGTTCTCGCTTCGCTGTTCCTGCGCTTTGACGTTCAACGCTCTGAACTCGTCCGTCTTGCGGCCGATTTTTCTCTTCAATTCCTCGCGCATTTGTTTGCGCTTGCCGGGCGTCGCTTTGAGTTTTCGTTCGCCTTCGCAAAATCTCGCTCTTGCTTGACGTTCGGCTTCGGCGATGGCGTCTAACAGCTTGGACTCTCGCCCCTTGCCGCGGGGACGAACGAAGATGTCGAAGTCGTCGATGCACGAGTCCAACAACGTCTGGTAGCCGTCCCGTTGTTGGCGTTCGGCTTCGTCGTGAGCGTCGAGCGCCGCGAGCAGCATCCGCTCGAATCTCTCGCGCTCTCCGTTCGGCACACGAACGTGCACACGGCGAATGATCGAGAAAGCGTCCTCTCGTTCGCTGGAGTTGTCGCAATCGTCGCCCGCTTCCGATTTCTTCTCGACCGCTCGTTTGTAGCGCTCTAGAGCGTTCTCGTGGGCGACTTGGAAGCGGGCGTTAATGGTCGCCTACGGTCGAACATTCACTTGAATTCTTTAGACACAAATCTAGCCACCTGATAGACCGAAGTCGCTTCGGGCCATTCCAGTTTCTCAAAAGCAGTCGCCCATTGCTCCATGTACGTGGCCAGTGCCCCGCAATCCAACGATTGACCGTTGATTCGATTGGCGTGTAGCTGCGCGTTGTTCACGACGAATCTGATCACGTCGTTCAATTCGCTGCGGAAATTGGGTTCCATGTCTACAATCGTGACTACGTAATGTCCAGACAATTTAAGACGAACCGTCCGGATTTCCGTCGTATCCGTCGGCTAACACCTTCGTGCCCGGGGAAGGGAGGTTGCAATAAGCGAACGCATCGAACAACGAGCCGATTTGGTCGTGAAGCACCGCTTCCTCTCCGCTCTTTTGCCCCAGCACTTCGCTCAAATCCTCGCTCCATCCCCGGATGCCACGCATCTCGCTGAGGTCGTCGTTTCGCGAGAGGAACATCAGCTTCTAATTAGAAGGGCAATAAATACACCGAAATTCAGCGCAGAACGTACGGCAAAATTCTGTGTGTTGCCCGCTTCCGGCCGCTTATCGACCGCTTGCTTGCTGATGGTGGCATAATCGAGAAGAGGTTTCAGATGCGTCTGGTAGCGCGGCTCCCGGTCGATGTTGTAGATCTAAAAACCGCAGTCTGCTAGGCAGATATTCTGCAACTAAACGCACGAAAACACTCGAGATGAGAAGAGTGAAGGCGAACAGCAGAGCGGAGCCATTTGCACTCGTTTTGTTGTCAAAAGTACCTTGCGAATCGACGAAAATAAGCACCAAGTCGTCCCCATCGGCTCCCTGCAGTTACTTTAAGTTATAAAAGAAACTAGCAACAAATCGAAACCTTTACGACAAAGGGCGTTGGGTGAAAGTTGATGCCGTTTGTGCAAAGCTTGGTGCCGTTGTGAAATTTGGGCTCTCCATCGACTTTCGCTCGCATCCACGCGTGGAGATCAGCAGAATCAGTAGGATTGGAGAGTTTCCATTGGAGGTAGCGAAGAGCCATCGCAACGAAGAAGGACTTGCCGCGCCGCGACTCGCCCGCAATTGCGATCACACAAACCTTGGGACAAAAAAGTGAGTAATACGCACAAGAACTAGCCAACCTTTTTGTCTTTGTACTCGCTGGAGCGCAGTTTGTTGAGCAGAAAGTCCAGGTTGAAGCACAAAACATCCTTGTCGTCGGCGTTCCGCCGCAGTTTGGCGACACACCAATCCTTCATTTCGTCTTGTTGAAAAATTACGAGGATTTTCAGTTTAGCTGAGCCTTAAAAAGGGAACAGACGAGAAACAGAAGCGTTTACGCATCCGCTTTAACCCACCGCTAATCAGCAAGTGCCATCCTGCGCCTTCTGTTCGCTCGTACAAGAGGCGTGGCCAGTGTTCACTTGCTTAAGGGTGTTGCACTCGTCGTTTCTCGACGGCCGAACTGATAAGTAAGCGGACGCGTGGAAAGAAGGAAACTCCGCTTGCATCCTTCCCTCTTTGCTGACTTTCGAAACGCGCTAATTGCGTTTAGAACGGGCGATGCAAAAAGCGGACTCTCGGATTAAGAAATCGAAGAAAGGCCCAGTTGTTTACTCGCGGCAACGTCCGCTTTTAGTCCCGTCAAAAAAACTACCGTCCCTCTTGGAAAAGTTTATTGAACCGATCACAAACGGGCACGAATCTCTCCGAATCGTTCGGTTTGGCACGAAGAAGTCGGCGGTTTTCACGGCGGAAAACTCGAGCAGAATGGAGGAAGAGAAGCGGGTCAAACGAATAAATTAGGTGGTGGGAAAGAAGTGCGTAGTCAAGCGATTGGATGGCGGCAGGGGAGGAATCCGTTGGGACAAACGAGCAGAAGGAGTTCGTGCGTTCGTCACGAGCAAAAGAAAACGGTGAGCAATGATCGATGGTCAGCGATTCGGCGAATAGTCGCTTCAACGAGTGGGTGGGTAGAATTCCAATGGCTTTGCGGTAGAATTTCACGTGATTTGAGCAACACCAACCGCAGGAGGATTTAAGGCACCAAGAAACGGTTATCGTGAGTTAACAACGGCGGTCGGTAGTAAGTAGAAGAGTACGGGAAACAACGAAGTAGGTAAAGGGACAGCCAAGAATCTCGCTCCTGTTCACGTCTCTTTGTCGATGGTGTCCAGTCGATCGTAGTCGTTGAACTCCAGCTCCTCGATTTTGCGGCCTGAAAGCAGCGAGTGAACGTTTGGAATCAATCGAACGGGACGAACCGAAGTGCTCCTCGAAGGCCTTCACGCAGCGGATGGCCTTTTCGTTGTCCACCAGGTTGACGGCGATCCCCTTCTTGCCGAAGCGACCCGTCCGGCCGATACGGTGCAGGTAACTGCAAGCGGGGGATTGAACAACGAGAGCATCGAAGCAGAAGATAAACAGAGTTCAAACAAGTGGACAAAACGTCAGAAGTCTTTTTCATCCATTAGATCTCAAACAAGACCAGATAACGAGTATTGGAATGAAGAATTTAGGTGCAGAAGCAGCGAGACCCCCGTCTCCCATCCCCAGCAAACTCACGTGTCGTAGTCGGGCTGCGGGACTTGCTCGAAGGTCACGGGCGGATCGTAATTGCAGACCATCTTCACTTGCGGAATGTCCAGCCCTGCAAACACACGAATAATCAATCAATCGAATTGTACGCGGAAGGTAGACGAACCTCGAGCACAAACGTTGGTCGTGATCAACACGCGGAATTTGCCGTCCCGAAACTCCTGCACGGCTTCGGTTCGCTGCTCCGCCGTCCTGCAACCGAACGGAATCAATTGATGGCTGCAGGTCGGTGGAGAGCGTGCATTTCGCCGTGCAACATCCCGACTTTGCGGCCCGTCTTGCGAATCTGGACGGTCAGCCAGTTGGCCGACGAACGCGTGTAGCAGAAGATGATCGATGAAGCGATGGAGAGCATGTTGTAGAGGTTGATAATCTAAACGACGGAATAAAAGAAAGTTGACGATTAAGTGATGTCTAAGAGATGTCTAAGGAATATCTAGCGAATAGTGAGTACTTACGGCGTTGTACTTCTCCTCTCGCGACCTGCACTTGATCATGAATTGCTTGATGTTCGGGAGGGATTGATCGGATCGCCGCAATCTGCAACACGACCAAAAGAATCAAGGACGAGTGAGTGGAGAACGCACGTGATGGAGGCCATGTCCGGCACCAGCGACTCGGCGAACAGCGTCACGTCGTCGGTGAATGTTGCGCTGAACAGCATGCACTGGACGGCCGGGTTGTTTTGGATGATCTCGCTGCAAACAAGGATAAGCGGGATTTAGAAAGAAACGCGGTAGAAGGTCGTGATTCTTGGTTTGTTCGGACAGCAGATGAAATCCTATAGGTGTCTCCTGTCCAAGACAATTAATAAAAGCCCGCGATCAATCAAAATTCCCGCTTTCAATTTACAAACGAAATGCCTGCTGTCTGCCCACAAGAATTTCCGCGATACACTCCACTACAATTCTCTCCCGGGCCGCCAACTCCCGCACTCACTTGTGAATCCGAATGGTCGTGTCGCGGTAGCCCTGTTGCATCAGCATCTGAACGAAAGGAACAACAGCTGAACGAATGGAAGGAGAAGACACTCACAATGTCCGCCTCATCGCACACGAAACAAATGATGTGCTTCGCGTCGATGAGTCGGAATTTGAAGAGGAAGTCGGAGAGTTTGCCCGGCGTCGCGATGATCACCTGCTCGTCTACGCGTGTGGTGGGCGTCGCTGAAATTGGCGGGGATTAGCGATGCGAACGGAGTGTCGGAGAGGTAGAAGGAAGTGCGAGGTAGGAATGAAGCGGAAGAAGCTCGCGTATCAGCCAAGCGTCGCTTAAATTTAAAAGGTTGGAGCAAAAGAGTTTGGAATATTGCGAGCATCTACTCGATTTTCTGTGTCTTTAAATCAACTGACAACGAGTAGCGCCCACTCAACAACCTTTCCGCACTTCCAATGAAATGGACTCAGCCCAGCAGTTCGCGGGACGACAACCAGCAAGCACTCCTCGTCCCATTGCTCCACTCATCCCCCAAACGAAAGCACTCACCCAGCTCGCCCTTGACGAGGACGCGGACCTTGACGGCCGGCATGTACTTGGCCATCTTGCGCGCCACCTCGCCGATTTGGAGCGCCAACTCGAAGGTCGGGGCGAGGCAGACGCACTGCGGAACGGGCTTCTCGGCGTCCACGCGGTGGAGCATCGTGAGCAGGAAGGCGGCCGTCTTGCCCGTCCCCGACTGCGATTGGGCGAGGATGTCCTTCGGCCTGAAGAAAAAGGGGATGAGTGAAAGAAAGGGAAGGATACAGGAGGATTAGGCGGATTCCGTTGGGATTGAACGCCTGCCAAAGGTTCCGGACTGGTGTTGACAAGATCACGGAAGCTAGCAAGAACGAAGGCCAATGATTTGAGCTTATGCACAACATCCTTGCCCTTCTCTTGACCTCCAACCTAACTCCCGTCCATCCCCAACAAGTGACCGACCCCTTACAAAGAGCAAGGAAGCTTACGGAGAGCCAAGCAGAAGCGGCAGGGCGGCCTCTTGGATCTTCGAGGGCTGCTCGAAGCCGAGCTCGTAGATCGCGTCGATGAGCGGCTTTTTCCTGCAATTCGACAAAGAAATCAACTGGAAATTGAGAGGAGAACCCACAATTCCAGCGCCTCGAATGTCTGCAGCGAGTAGAGCGGCGAGCGCGGATCGTTCCGCAGGTTCACTTCGACGCGGTCGCCCTCCGCCTCCTCGAGGCCCTGGTGGAGGATTTTGTTCAGCCGCGACGTTTCCGCGAGGTCCAGCGCTGAAAGCGGGGGAATCACGAGAGAGATGAGTGGTGGGAGGATGGCGAGAAAATTGATTTGTGGGACTTGTTTCGTTGCGGTCGGCGAGAATCCGAAGTGATGGCCGAAGTGAAAGAAATCACGCGTAAATTTTAAGTGCACTCGGGATTGCGCCCGGAATTCGATGACTCGTGACCAGGTCCACCGTTTCGGACAATGAAATGACAACGATTTGTCACCCGAATCGAAAGGAAGCAAAGAACCTCCAGCGGATACTCGGGATCATCGACCCGTCTCCCTTCACTCGTCTAAACTCGACCCACGAGCAACGAAACGAGTGCCACAAATCAACATAAACAAAAGAAAGAGCGGAGACCCACGTTTCTCGTTCTGCGCCTCCTCCGGCGCGCTCCGCTCGTCGAACACCATCGCGCGCGGCTCGTGAGGCGGCGACGCGCTGAAATCCTCGAATTTCTCCTCATTCTTCCCGCAATCGAAAGATATTCTGGGCGGACAATCGACGACACCAATGCAATCCAACCGGAAAGACCACTCGGCCACGAATCACGAGTAAAATCGACGTTTATGCCGCGCCAAACACAACAGAGCGCAAAGGACGAAGAGCGGAGCACCACACAACAGAAGGAGGAACAGACGACCATCGATTGATTGAGCGAAGGCGTGAACCAGTCGTTCAACAACGAATAGACGAAGCAGATTCCCGGACAAGTTCGAAGAGAAGTGAGTTCGATTCCATTCGGTTGCTGAGATTCCAATCGTTGAGATTCGATTCGAATTGGAGTGATTTGGAGGCGGAGTTGAGGTCGATCGGCAAGAGAACGACGAGCGGAGGTGCGGGAATCGACGGAAAGGAATGAACGAACGAAAGAATTGTGGGTGAATCTCGTAGTCGATTGGTCGGCAAGAAGGCGGAAAGGAAGAAAGAACGGAGGATTTTTTACAGACAACACAACCAAAATACAACGACGAATAGGCGGGGCACTAGCACAATCTCCAACCACAAAACAACCGCCGGGGAATCACCAGAAGGAGAACAAACTCTTGGCCGAATTCAACCAACCGCCCGCCGCCGGGCCGCCCGGCTGAAAGTCGGGCGTCGTGAGCGCCGTGGTCGGGTCGAACACTTCGATGTTGTCGTCCAGGTACTGCGGCAGGTCGGCGGCCGGCTGCGCGGCGTTCTCGTCGCGGTAGAACGTGAACACCTCTTCGGAGTTGCCGCCGTCCGTCCGCAGCACGTAGCCGACGTCCTCGAAACCGACGGCCATGATCGAGTCGGCGAGTTGCTGCAACGAAAGCGGCGGGTTAAACTACGGAGTAATTGGGGGTTAAACGACGGAATAATGCGGGCGTAAAAGAATAGGGCGAGTCAAATGAAACGGAAATAAAGAGGACGAACCTTGGGCTCAACATCCGCGCGGCAGCGCACGAACGCGAGCGTCTCGTGTTTGTTCGCGCACGTGCGAAACGAGACCGACAGGCAGCCGCGCACCTTCAGCACCTGCTGCGAGATGGCCGCTTGTTGGAACTGAAAGCAAAGAAAGCGGAGAGGATTAGGTTCGCGGGAGAAAGGGGAGGTTGACCGGGAGAAAGCGGCTAGTCAATTGGAGCAAAACCAAAGAATTCAGCGTAAAGGATTGTTAGGAGGGAATGGCGTCGGTGATCAGCGGATTTTCAGTCAGAATGGGGCCCAAAATTCACCGAAGTTTCCCATGTTTAGTCGAAACCGATCAGAAATGCGTGCCCCTTCGGTTGGACCACCCCTTTAACTCCAGAAAAACTCCTGCGACCTTCTACTCCAAGGACATCTCCTCTCCGATCTAACGGTTCCATTTCTTTCGAGTTTCCCGAAAGATCTTCCCTCGGTTCCGCGAACAAACCTCGTTGCACATGGGCAGCACGAAGGTCAACTCCTTGGAGCGGCGCTGCCGTTGGGCGGCCGGCTTCTCGGCGTCCGGTTTGTCGCCGGTGGCGCCGTCGGCCGCCTGCTGCTCCGCCTGCATCAGCCGCGACTGCACTTGGATGTACTTGGCGAGCAGACGCGGCGGCATCGAGCGTTCACTCAGCCGGCCCACGATCGGCACGTAGCCGCGGGCGGCCATTTGGGCGGCATGGCGGCGGTTGTCCGTCAGCACGATCAGGATCTGAAAGCGAACGGGATGAGCAATCGGAAGAAAGGGAGTGTGGTGGGAAGCGAGAGAAATTGGGTGAAGACCGAGCAGAAATTCGAGAGAAATCTCGGAGGAATTCGGAGAGGTTTCGGGGGAAATTGGGCGGAAAGTAGAACAGAAGCAGGTGAGGAAGTGGGCAGACAATAGTGGCAGAAGATTCGTCCCAACCATTTCCGAAAATCGAGCAAACGACTTCGATTTTGGCCGGAATAAAGCAGGAATTTAGCCAGGGATTCGCGCCGATCTCCGCCCGAAATCCTTTCGCAAATTTCCGCCGAGCTGTGCTCCACATTCCACCTCACAATCGCCGCAAATCCCCCCGAATTCCACCGCTTTTCCGCCGAAATTCTCCCGCTTTTCGCTGGGATTTCTTTGAATTTCTTCGCTCACCTTGCAGATGTAGAGCGCGACCTGGGGCGCCATGTCGGCGGTGCCGAAGTCGCCGATGATCGTGCGCAACGAGTCGTCCTAAAGAACGCGAGGAATCGAAGGAAATTCGAAGGGAAACCCACTTGAATCAGGTGCTGCTTGTTGAGAGCGCCGCCCTGCGCCAGCTTGTAGTATTGCTGGAGGACGGTGAGGATGGCGTCCTGCACGAACGGCGTGTCCACCTTCAGCTGCTCGTCGGGCATTTCGGTCGTGCGGAAGCGGGGAGATCGATCGAGATCGAGAGCAAACGGAGGAATGCGGCGAGGCGGGCGGCGGAAAGCGAACGCGACCCAACGGGACGCCGCCGATCGGCGAAAAATCGGCGTTCGAATTGGCGCGCCGCTTGGCGTTGCGCCCGGCCGGCGAGCGGCGAGGAGGGCGGCCGGTCGAGGGGTGGGTTGTGAGCGGAATGCCTTGCTCTCGCTTCTCTCCTCCCTCCATTTCTTGCTCATGCCTTCCGTACGTCCCTCTCTCCTGCCCGCATCCTTCCCTCCGTCTTCCTTCGTCTCGTCCGTCCGTCCGGCGGCCGTCTTTCCTCCCTCCTCCTCCGTTTGCGGACGGGCGCCTGCCGACTCGGCAGCCGACTGCGATCGATTGGGAGGTACGAAACGGCCAACCTCTCGCATTTCGCTGCGGATTTCGCCGATTTCCTCGAGGATTTCGGGGGATTTGACGGGATTTCGCCAGTTCCTCCATTCTTCCGGCATCTCCTCATCTTTTTCGATCATACTCGACGAGGAGCGATTGGATCGCGACCAAAAAGCCGCTTGTTTACGAAAGTCCGCACGAATTTCGCAACCCGCCGCCCGAAACTCCGTCCTTCGCCCGCTGACCGCTCGCTTTCACGCGCTTTCGCTCGATCTCGTGGTCCAATCGATCGAAAGTGATGTCCAAACGGTCTCTTCAGCGATTTTCGAAATAAATTCGCTGGCCTACAAACAAATCGATTAGAATGCGGGATGGAGGGACGTCTCGTGGTTCTTGCGGAATGTTCCACTCTTGTTTGCTGTCTTCTTCAAGCGCGCGAAACGTGGGGTCCTTGGAGCGTGCCACCTCCTCTTCTCTTGTGCTTTCCGCGCCCTCCTCGTGTTTCCCGCGGGATCCCCCGACTTCTCCCAACCGCCCACTAATCCCTCCCGTTCTTGCAGTCTCCCACGTTCTCCACCTTTCTTCACGCTCTCCACCTGCTCGACTCGAAGATGTCCGACCTGAACACGAGCAGCAGCGGGACCGGGAAGCGGCAGAACCGCCCGACGGACTACAAAGTGAAGGCCGTTCTCCTCTGCGACTACCTGAACGGCGTGCCCGTGGTGGACTCGGCGCGCCGACTGCGCGCGGCGTTCGGCGAGGACACGATCAGCAACGAGTGCGCCAACTACTACGTCAAGAAGTTCAAGGTGAGTCGCCTCCAGTGCCTCCATTCATCCACTCCTCCGCCTCCATTGACTCCGCATCTTATCCTCTTCTTCCGTTTCAGAACGGCAACCTGGACATCGGCGAGGCGCGTGCCGGCGGAGCGACCGAGGGCGCCTCCGGCGCGGAGGCGAAGCCGAAGAAGCCGCGCGCCAAAAAGAGCGAACAGCCGGCCGCCGTCGCCACCGCCCCGTCCCTCGCTCCGATCCCCGCCCCGACGTTCGTGATGCCGCCGGTCGGCGCGGCCGGAGCGGCGGCGGAGGCGAAGCCCAAGAAGCCCCGCGCGCCGCGCAAGAAGAAGGCGGACGCGGCGGCCGGCGAGGCGCCGACCGCCGTGAAGGTGCCGAAGCTCGAGCCCGCGGCCGCTCTGCCGATGGGCGCGGCGGGAGTGGAGGCGACTCCGCTCGTTCCGGTCGCCCAGCCGAAGCCCAAGAAGCCGCGCATGACCAAGAAGCGGAAGGCGGAGCTCGAAGCCGCCGCTGCCGCCGCCCAGGCCGCCCAGCTCGCCGCTTCGTCCGCCCTGCTCGTGCCCAAGACGGAGCCGATGGTCGTCCTGCCCGTCGCTCCCGTTCCAATGGCTGCGATGCCCCCGGCCGCCCAGCACACGATCAAAGTGGAGGCGGTGGAGAGCGGCTACGTGGGCGCCCACCACCTGCAGCCGCTCCAGCTGGCCGCACTGGCGCCGAAGTTCGAGGACGAGAGCGACGAGGACGACGAAGAGGAGGACTTCCTGCCGCCGCCGCACGTCCCCGCCGCCGCCGTCGCCCCGCCGCACGAGCAGCCGACCGACGAGGCGTGGGACACGCCGGAGGAGGGCGACTCGGACAAGGAGAACGCGAGCGGCCACTCGTCCACCGACGGCGAGGACGACGACGAGGACGCCGAAGAGGAGGAGGAGTGGTGAACACGGGCGATCGATCCATCGAATTCGAGTGTTCTCTACGTTGATTGTTCCTCTCGTTCATTTGTTTGTTGTTCCTTTCGCTTGTGTTAGTTGGTTAGTGGGTTAGTGGGTTGTGTGTCCCTCTCGATTCACTTCCCTGATTGCTCTCTCGTTTCTTTCGTTCTTCCCCTCGAATTCAATCACTTCGCTTTACTTCAGTTCGCTTCTAGCAACTCCGCAATGACCCCGAACTCTCCCGTAATTCTCTCAATTCTTCCACTGATTAGTTCGTTCGTTTCGGGCATTCACTCTCGTCATTTCCCGCTCAATTCTTTCCGTTTGTTCGTTTGCTCCCGTCGAGTCGCTTCCCGCGCGTTCGGCTCGTTGGTTGTTTCGCGTAATAAACTCGACGGAAAGGCGGGATGTTGACTAATCGTTTGGAAGATGGGGATGTCGGAGAAGTTCGAGACAGCGGCGGACCTCTCGGAGGGTTTCATTTGCTCTCGGCTGGGCTTCAAGCGGGAATATCACGGGTTGGGAGTGAAGGAGAGACGATGAATCGGTTGATCTTTCTGCCGTGTTCCTTTTCCGCGACCTTCCGATCGAGTCGCATGCAAAACGAAGCGAGCAGGCGGACGAGTGGGCGGGAACATCCAAAGTAAAAAAGTTCGAAGTGATGGGCGACGAACGAGCGGAGCAAAAGGTTGATTTGCACCAGAGGGGAATTGAACCCCTGTCGATTGCGTGGGAGGCAACCATGCTACCATTACACCACTGGTGCTCACGTCTAGCGGTTCAGACGGCTCCTTGCCTTTTGTTAACGGCGGGGAGTGGTTGCAGGTGACCTCGCGCAAACACAAACTGCTGGTGGAAAGCAGAGGGATCCGGGCACACGAAAGACGTTCGCTTCTCTTCGCGTGTCTCGGGAGTTGTTCTCAAAGTGATGACAAGCGAAACGCGTCTGTTTCTGTCCTTCTGATGACGCGCAGGACCGCCCAACGTCTCCAGCTGAACGCGAAGGCAGCGAGGAGAAACTGACGAGCGGCAGCGGGGAATCACTGCCGAACGACCAATATGCGGTCTGCTTTCCCGCAGACGATTCATTGCCGAAGAGCGAGAGCTCCACAAGGAAGTTTATTTGAACCTAATCCTAATCAACCGAAAGGGTTGAGCAGAGAACACAGAGGAGAAGAAGGGACGGGCGTCTTGCAGCCCCGGCCGCTCACAAGGCGGCGATTCCGGCGAGCGCGACGATCCACGCGGCGACGAGCGACTTGACGGCGGAATCTGGAGAACAGGCGGGGGTGAGAGCAAAAGAACGGAGGACTCACTCTTGTCGGCGGTCTTCTTGCTTCCGGCGGTGGTTTTGGCGGGCGCAGCGGTGGTGGTCGTGAGCAGGTAGTACTCGCCGAAGTCCGCCCACTGCCCGTTGGCCTGAAAAGTAGTAGGTACGTCATTACCCGTCCAGTATGCACCGACTTACACAAATGAAGAACGAGGGAACGTCGCCGTTTTTCTTGAAGTTGATGGTAGTCCAGAAGTGCTCCGGATCGGCCTCTTTGCGCAGCGTTTCGCCGTTGCACAGAACAGCGCGTGGACCGCCCATCATCGGACCCGAAAGCGCTCCGTTTTTGCCGACGACCAGGTCGCCCCACTTCCCGTCAAAAAGCAGATTTCCTTAACACCGTCTATGCGCAAGAGGACAAGTCAAGCCATAACTCACCGATCCACATCTTCGTATTGCCGTTTTTGTTCGTGACGTTGTTGACCTCAACCGTGCACGCATCGTCGACCGTCACCTCGAAGCTGCAAGAACAAATAAAAGGGGGAAAGATAGGGGAAAGTCGCCTGGATCCGGGGTTCGGTTGGAAGTTTAGCACGAGCTCACTGTCCTTCTCCCATTGGACCGCAACCGAAGTCGATCCGCACTCCGTCAGCTCGCTGAAGCACAAGGCGAATTAGTGGAGAGCGTCCGGGAACTCACAAGTACCACCGACCCCCGTCATCGACCGCTTTCACGCAAGGATCGAAAGTCGTGTTCTTCGGATCGTAGAAGAACTCGTTGCGCGCCTCCACCGTCGAGCCGACCAGCAGCAGGCCGAAGAAGGCGAGGATCGACGGGCAGCGGACGAGCATCTCGAGCGCGAGCGACCGATTGGCAGGAGCGAGAGCGAAGGAAAGGAGGGCGGGAGACTCGAGGGCGAACGGAAACCGAAATGGCGGCTTTCCACTCGCCGGTCGCTCCTTTTGTACGCGGGTGGTGTTGCGTCACCAAAAGCAGCTTCTTCTTAACCGAAAACGAATGCGCAATCGAACGGCCGTTCGTCGTGCTTTGTTGCAGGTGTGTCTCACTCGAAGCGCGCCTCTTCATTGTGAAGCGACCTCTTCAAGAAAATTTATTCACTCCTAATTAATCCGCGAGAGTGACACAAACGAATAACATCGCGAATCTCATACGATCACTCAGCCGCTCAGAAGAAGGCGGCCACTCCGGCAAGCGCAGCGATCGGCGCAGCAATAAGCGACATGCTGGAGGCACCTGGAAAGCAAAAAGGCGGTCAGAATAGACGAATGACCCACTACCTCCCTTGATCGTCTTCCTTCCACTCGCCTCATTAGTCGCGGGCCCGTGGTACTCGCCAAAATCGTCGGCCGTTGAATTCCCGACCTGCAGTCCAGCTCCTCATCGGCGACACTCAACGGGACTTACGGAGACCCTGAACTTTTCGAGCGCTCCGTTTTTCTCGAAGCCGACGGTCGTCCAGAAGTGCGCCGTGTCCGCCTCCTTCCGCACCGCTTTGCCGCCGCACACGACCGTCCGGCGGCCGCCAGGGTGTTCCGCAGCCGTGAGCGCTCCGTCTGGCTGAACGAACAAAAAGGCCGCGTTCTTGTTGTAAATCAAGCTGCCTGAACTGCGTTGCTTTGAGCGAGGCGGGGACGAGCAGGCGGCCATCCCGTCGGGAGAGGGAACAAAGGTCGATTGTCCTTTCAAATCAGCCAAAGATGTTTGGTTTAGTTGGAGCAATAAAAAGCCCTCATAATGAATCTCTCCCTCAGTCCCCTTCCAATCTTCTACATGATGGACTCTTCGCTTTACATCTCCGGACGGGAGACTCACCCACGTGCACTCGCGTCTTCTCTTCTTCCTTCACGAACTCGCCGTGAACGGTGCACTCGTCGATCGTCACCTTGAAGCTGCAAGGACGAAAGGAATAAGTGGAGAAAGAGAACGAAAGAACTCGCCAACTGCCGGCGTCCCCTCGGAAGTACAGCCGGAGTTCGGCTCCTTTCGCCCATTGCACGGCGATCGAAGTCGACCTGCAGTGCTTCAGTTGGCTGAAAGGGTGATTAGAAGGAGGATCATTGGAAGAGGACTTGCAAGTACTGATTGTCCCGCCACTTCCGCACCCTCACGCACGAATCGAAAGCCGTGTGCTGCGGGTCGTAGAGGAACTCAGCGTTCACCACCGACGAGGCGACCAGCAGGCCGAGGGCAAGGAGGATTGACGACGAACAAGCGGCCATCTCGAGCAAGCACTTCCGATCGACAAAGTTGAAGGGACGGAGACGGTGAGAGACTCGGAGATTAAAGGAAACCAAAACGGCGGCTCTCCACTCGCCCGCCACTCGTTCGGCGTCATGGAAAGAAGCTCCTTACGAACAAAAACTTTCTGAAAGAGGCGTGCAATCGGATCCTCCTCCTCGGCAAACAACTCGACCACGCGACCGCCCTTCACCCGGTTTCTCGAACAAACAAAACTCGTCCTCTTTTGAACAAGCAGGAACGGACGAGCTCTCGGCTTGCCATAATTCCGCTTGCGTTGACAAACCAACATTCATTAGCTGAGAACCGCTACTTGAATGGAGGCAGTTTGTGAGAAGGCGGTTGTTCGATGCATCCAGCCGTTCACGACCACTCGGCAGACGACGGCCAAACGAAGGCGGCACGAACGGCCCGCAGCTCCCGCTGGCCGCCCGGAATCCTCACGTGTTCGGCGGCCTTTTTTACCGACGATTTCCGCGGCCACCTGTCAGCAGCGTCTAACGAGCGCCGAACCGAACAGACCGGAGCAGCCGCCAAACAACCCAAAAAGGCGGCCGTTCGCGTCCACACAACGAGCGGGAAAACAAACGCGAACCAAAAATGACTTATAGAGTGCCCTAGGCAAGGCAGCCGACCAGGCGCGATGAGGCTGTGTAGTCGATCTGGTATTCCTAAGTGCTAAGCGGACGGGAATACGTACCGGTTGCCCGAGAAGATGTGAACCCCAAACACATGCCAAATTAACTTTGTCACCTTTGACGACCCGCCGGACTCGAACCGGCGACCCGACCGCCCCGCAATCCCGACGCGTTACCGACTGGATCACAGGAACGTATTGTTCGGAGTGCGGGAACGGGCGCTTTCTGCCGCATGGGAACGCGTCGTGCGCGCGCTCGCTCCCTTGTTGCGCAGTCGCGAAAAACGGAATTCGAATGCGGCGGCAGTTCGCTGCAGCTGACTCCACAGCTTGCAGCCGTCTTATGCAAACTGGCTGAAGCTGGCTGACTGCAGCCACAGCCAAGACTGTCCAACTTGGTCGGCCTCCACGTCTGATCATCGAAATGAAACGAACTTTCCGGATGTCCGCGTTGCCGCCTGCTTCCATGCGCCGCCAGTACGGCGAGCAACCACTCACACATCGCCCTCGAAGGCAGCGGAGATCCGCGTTCGTTTTGGAGAGAGCACGAGGGACCGCCGAAACGACCGGCCACAGCTCGCAATCAGTCGGTTGGAGCGGGCGGTCGAATGGCGGCGGAAGAAAGCCCAAGGCCGCCGGTTGGCGACAACTTCTTCCTCTTGGAGGCTCCTCTCGAGACAACGGACGAGTGGGCAATGAGATTAGCCGCTCTTGCACGTGGAAGGGCTGACTGCCCGCTAGAAAGCAGCACTCGTGCGGCCAGATCCCTCGTGGAATGCAGAGGATGCAGGCGGCGTCTGCCATCTCACATCACTGGTCTTTCTTCATCCCGCCCAATGCACTCGTTTCGCCTTCGTCTCGCATTCGGATCGCCTTGAGCGGGCACTCCTCTCCGATCGACTTCTTCTGGTTTGTTGAAGGGGCCATTTGGGCGTGCTTCCCATTGCTCGTCCTCCGCTCGGTTGGGTGCTCTGGAAATCGAAACGCGGCCGCTTCAGTCCCGGCTTTCTGCGAGGTTGTTGGAGAATCCGTTCGCCTCTGTCGAATGAGTGGACGAAAGACGACTGAAGAGGTTCTTTCCGTTCAACAAGCGGCTCGAACAATCGGTCGATTCGTTCGTTTGAAGCAAGAAAGTTGCTTCCAACGACTTTCTTTCCATTCGAGTCGGTCGCAAACGTGGCACCGAAATGCAAAAAGGTGGCAATTTGGAATGATTCAACGCCGCTTACTTCCGCTTGTTCGCTTCCGTGCCCCAACGAGCAGTGGGAGGTTAGAGGCTGAACCCGCGTGGGTGGAGCGCAATCACCGGCCTCCACCCTCTCGTCGTTCAGTCCGCTCGCTCGTCCACTCCTCTAGTTCGTCTTTCGCCCATTTGAGCACGCTGGTGGACGCCGCAAAGTTCCAGAACGTCATTGGGACTTCGTTGCGCAAAGAACCCACTTTCTCGGAAAGAACCTCTTTGGTGGAAAAGCAACCCACTCGGTGGTGAAAGAACCCAATTTCGATAGCAAAGAAAGTCTTGCGGTATCGTTCATCGGCGATCACAAACGAAGACAAACGAGAACTGGAAGCTGACGTTGCGTCGTCCGAACACTCGCCACTTTCCACTGCGCAGAACTCGCCGTTCGTCTACTGCCTCAATCGACGGGCTGCACACGAACTGTCGTTTGTGCAATAAGCAGCCATCTTGATCGCCTCGTAGAGCGGCCATTGGAGTTTCAGGAACGACGGGATTGAACCCGCTGGGGGCGTTCAACTGGGGCGTTCCGTGGACTGATCGTTCTTCACATCTAAACATTGTTCTTTTTGATGTCCGAGCTAACGTTTGAACACACGCAGCTCCTCCGTTTCTTATTTTACTTCCCAACCCTCAAATCCGTTTCGCGAATTGCTGGACAAGATTTGAAGAATGAAGTGAAACGATTGTGTGGACACAGGCATTCATGGAGCAAGCAAACAGTTTTTCTGCTTCAATCAATCAACGTTCAGCTCTTGACGTAGAAGAAGTTGCCGGCGTGCGGCTTGCCGAGGTCGTAGCGGCGCGCAAAGTCGGTCACGTTCCAGCCGTAGCGGTCGTCCAGGTCCTCGCGCTCCTTCACGTTGCCCAGCCGCTGCAGCTGTTTGTACACGACCCACACGTAGCGATGGTCGCCGCTGCCGGCCGGCGGGTCGGGGTCGTAGTAGGAGGAGATGACGCGGCCCTTGCGGAGAGCCTCCTTGCCCGTGGTCACCGTGTGCCCTATAGAAAGATAAAAAGAAGAGTCCTCCAATGCTTGCCCGGAATGTTGATCACGAGGAAGTGGCGGAAGGGCCCGTTCTGCGGCGCGTCCGGATCGAAGACCGCCAGCGTGTACCACTCGCCCGGCGCGGACCACCAGTGGACGTCCTGCGGCTCCTCGGCGGCGTCCTGTTGCGTCAGCACGTTGCCGAGGTTCACGAAGTTGCCCCGCCCGAAGTCGACCGTCGCGAACCATCGGGGCGCTTGCGGGAGCAGTTGGGGCACGATCTTCTCCTTCCGGAACCACTTGTTCACCTGCGGACGGGCAATTCAATCGACGAGTCCACTGCACCACGCCGCTCACCTGCGCCGTCCACCATTTGAGGCTCTTCTGCTGCGCGTTCCCGACGGCCACGAACGCGAGGAAGGCGGCGAGCAGGAGGAGACGAGCGGAGTTCATCACACACGAGTTGAGTGTCGACTGCAGACTCGCGACCATCTTTTATTTCCGAACGGCCGGCAGGTGGCCAAACAACGACCGAAGGCTACCAAGTGGTTTGGGGTTCCGACTGCTGTTTGTGATCGCCGGGACGAGGCGGCGGGTTCAAGTGCAGGGCCCAACGGATTCTTTTCACTTGCACTCCGATCATTCGAGGGTTGCGAGCGCAGTGCTCTCTGCAACGGTACGCTTGCTCGAAGACCACTCGATCCGGGCGATTCCGTTGTTTACGTGTATTTATTGCAAGGAATTCAACGATCACTTGTGAGAGGGCCGAGCAGGACCTCATTCCGCCTCCTGCAGCACCTCGACGACCGCCTTGTACAGCTCGAGATTGCCGGTGAGCAGTCCAGCGATCGGCTCCTTCAGCAACAGCGCCGCCTTGCCGCCGTTCCGCTCGGCGAACTCAACGACCGCGTGGCTCAACTTCCGATCGTCGTGCTCGACGGCGACGAGCAGCAGCGAGGCGGCGCTTTCGGCAGTGATTTCCGCTTTCAGCGCCTCCGCGCACTTCTCCTGCAACAAACGAGAGGATTGGAAGGAAGAAACAAATGAGCGCACCCGCAAGTCGTCGATCCCGAACCGAACGGCCAGCGGGAAGAGCGCGAGAGCACGAGCGGCGAATTCGTTCGTGCGGCCGCGGTACACGAACTCCACGACGCACTCGACGGCCGCCGAACTGGCGCCTTCGATCAGAAACTCCGTTTTGTCGGGATTCGTGCGGAATTCGGCGGCGAAGAAGGAGGAGTGGGCGGCCAGCACGGATTTGTGGACCTGCAACAAACGAATGAATGAGTGGAAGAAGCGAGCAGTCAGTACGTTGATCTTCTGCCCGTCCACCAGCAGCGAGCAGTCGGTCAGGTCGCCCTTTCTTCTGCATCCCCCACAGGCGGTCGTTGCGAACGGAGGAGAGGCGCAGTTCCTCGTCTGCTTCCGCTTTCTTGGCCACTGCTTTTTCGGCCGCTTGCTTCCATCGGTCAAATTCAGCGCGCACGGCTGCAATTTCTTCGGCATTCGCAGTGGCCTGCGCCTTCCACTTCTCCATCTTTGCACGAAGGGTTTCGACCTCCGTGTTCGGCTCTCTGGTCTGCAATGCCGGGCTTGGTGAGCAATGGATAAACAAAGCAAACCTCGCGACGCAAAGCGGACATCTGCGCGTTCAAACTCTCCACGTGCCGCTTCGGCAATCTTTCGGTCAATTTCGAATGGCACGAGTCGCAGTTGATACGCACGGCGCAGTCGATAGAAATCTGGTCATAATGTTGGAATTCGCAATCGTCAACCGACGATCTCTCACGGGATGGTCCAAAACCAACATGATTGAGGGAAGAAAGAAGCATTTAAACACGTACCTTTTGACCCGGTGAAAAGCTTCCAGCTGCCCGTCGTGTACTCTTCGGCCCAGATGAAGCACTCGACGTCTTCGCCCTGGTCGTCCACCGTCACAACGGCTTTGAGTTTGCCGGCCACCATTTGGACCTTCAGGTTGAACCTGACCTGCGAACGGTTGCAGAACCTCTTTTGATCTCCGTTTCGGTTGTACGCGAGATTAGAAAGATTTGATTGCCGAAGCACAAAACATTCCGTTCTCTCCAAAGCGTGCGCACAGACGGGCATGTTTTCCCTAAAATAAACCGAAATCTTAGCAAACCACAGGTTCCAGGAAATAAACCAAAAGCGCGCAACAGACAACCCGCCTGCTCGCTTACCCGACCGCCCGCCGCCGCACAATCCAACAGGCTGACCACAAGTGGTAGGCGAACTCCCCCGCCCCACCTGGCACCCAACCGAACGCAATCCGCGGCGTCCATTTACCGCGGGCACGCACTCACTCCTTTGTGGTTGAGCGACAGGGAGCGCACATTCCACAACATCGCCTGCTTGCAACCTCATTTGTTTTGCAATCGACCGCTCCATTCACGCCTCCCTTCTGATCAACGTTCGGTTCGATTGCAAACCAATCCACGTTTTAATTAACAAACGGTCGCCCTTATTTCTTTGTGGAGTTCGGCGAGTGAACGAGGAACGAGAAGTCGCCGCCTGCTTCTCCTTCCCGATCGTTTACCGCTGGGCCTGCAAGAGCAGAGAGCAATGACCTCTCGCAACCGCCATCATCTCTGCGCTACTCCGCCGCGTGCAGCGGTCACCCGCCGCTCGCTGGGGTTTCGAGCGGTTCTCTCCGCACAAAGAAAAGCGACTGCTGACCTGCGGGCGAAACGGCAGAGTTGAAAATGCGCGTCGACCGGCGCGTCAACTGCCGCATCCCAAAGCTTCAGCGCTGTTCACACACCTTCTACCAACTTCCATCGTTCATGAGCGGTCGAGCAAGCGCCCAACCGCAGCCAAAAATTGGATCCGCACGGTCTGCGCGCTCATCAGACGGTGGAGCATTCGCCGAATAAACCAGCAAGCCACCACTCGTCCTTCGGGTTGCCCGCACGGACGCGCCCGAAGAGCGCAAGTGCGGCTGAACACCGAAAAACGGAGAACACGCGGCCCTCGTCTGGTTTGGACGCCGCTTGCTCGCCGATGGGCAACGCCGGCGAAGAGAAGAACAGACGGCAACGCTCTCTCGCAAGCGCCGCACGTCTGCTTCCCTCCCCTCTTCTGCCCGCAGCCTGCTCGCCGGTGACTCACCGGTCAAAAGCGAGGAATTCGGCGGCTATTCGCCCCGTCGTCATCCCACAAACCCGGGCGTTCATTCCACTAGTGACCGCTCAGCCCCTCAACCGTCGGCATCGATCAAACACGAAGGATAAAAACGGGCGACCGCTCTCTATTTTGTGCTTGTTTCGAGCTGCTCGCCGCCTTCTTTCCCCTTCTATCCGCTGACTTCATCAAGAGGACTCCGCTTCGGATCGACGAATTTATTCTTGTTTCTTCTTCTCCGCGCAGCCCGCAAATCAATGGAACAGAGGGCAGTTGATCGCTTTGCATTCGTATCCGAGCGGGAGCTGTTGGAGTGGTCTGAAAGCGACGAGGTTGAAGAGGAGGAAAGAAGTGGACGGACCTTGAGCCGTCCTTCTCTTGCCACTCACATCTCCGAGCGCCACATTGCGGGCTGTTCGATCGTAGACGGTCGTCCCAATTGCGAGTGGCAGCAGTCGACCGTAGACGCGACCGCCTGCAGGGCTCGACGGCGAGGCCGCGTGAGAAGACGGCAGATCGTTTCGGGCGGGCGTCTTGGTTGTTCACGAAGGTCCCGTTCGCACGCCGGCTTCCATCGCTTCTTTCCTCCGTTTCGTCGCGCGTTCCTGGAGCTGCAGGAGAGATCCGACTGTTGGGAAGGGGAGAAAAGAACTCACCACCTTGCCGCTCGAACTAATTAGAGCAGGCTTGAGCGTAGGCCTCCTCGTTGTTCGCACGAACACCGCCCGGCTGCAAGAGTTCCGTCCGTTTCACTCCCGACTTCAACAAAAAACTCACATCTTCGGTCGGCCGCCGGAAGCGGACGGAGCGACTTGCGCCTTATCCGCGTAGTCGAGCGCACTCCAACGATCGGTCGGCGTGAGTGAGTCGAGTTCAGCGTCTCACACGGCAGCCTTCACCACGAGCACAGCGTTTGGAGATCGTTAGGAGCGTCTTGAAGATTTTCAGCATATTGATGCACAAGGAGTGAAAGAAAGAAGACGGCGCAGAAGCTGGAAGACCGCTGAGATGAGTGGGAGAAGTGGGCGCGTGTTCCTCACCTCCAAGCGACTGCCAGTGGATTGCAGGGCGTGTACATCGTGATCACCGCCGTTTGCTGCAAAGAAGTGAGACGGGTGAATCGGCGGGCGAACTCACCGGATGATGACAGCGGTTTGCCGCTCTACGAGTGAACGGAGGCGGTGGACTTGAACGTCGGGAAGCCGTTGAAGCTCAGGAGCATTCGGAAGCCAGTCGATCGGTGGAAGACGTGCCTCGTTCTGAAAAGAAGAGTGATTAGAAGCCGGTGGATCGCAGTCACCTACCGGCGGTCGTGAGCAGCGAGCACATCGACCGAAGACGCCGATCGCTCCGATGGTCGACGGCAGTGAGCGGAGAGCGGCCTCGATGCCTTGGACGCGCCTGATGATGTCCGGTTGGTCGAAACCCAACGACCACGAATTTGCGGCTGACGGGGGCTTCTGCAATGAGCGATGAATCGGACGGATAGTGAGAAGTGGACACTCACGAGCGGACGGACATCGTGGACGCACAACGAACGAAATGGCGAACGATCGATGGATTCCGAAGAGAAGCGCATTTGCCGAACAGCCGGACCGGCCGCTCGTTTGGTTCGGCGGGAGAATGAGCGAGCGGCGGAAGCGGGCAAAAGAACCCGACCGCTCGGGGCGGACAGCGGGAAGAGCGACTGGCCGCTCGCCGCTTCTCTCGCCGCGAAGTCGGCTTTGAGTTGCGACTGCAAGCGCGCATCAAAAAAGCGGTCATTTTAGTCAAGTGTTTATCCCGTTTGCTGCTGAAAACTGGTGGAGCAAATTGAAGTGACCGGCGTGAATCAAGAGCCGCTGCTCGCCAACCTGTTCAGAATGATCGCCTCACGCTTTCGTTCTTTCTGCTCGTGGTCGACGGCACACAAACGAACAGACGAGCAGCAGCGACGTGGCGTAATCATGAGGTGTATTCTTGCTTTCCATCTGTTTTTTGTGCGCGCTCGCCGTCGTTTGTTCGCCAGGTGACCATCCTGCTTGTTTCGATCGGATGGACTGGCAGGCGAAAGTTAACGGCGTTCATGCACTTAAAACTACCGCTCGGTCGCCAGCTTCTCGTAGTTTATTCCGCAGCAAGACCGTGTGCAGCAACAAGCGAGTGAACACGTGGAAACAATCACAACGCTAAAAACGGCAAAAGAAAGAGCGCACGAGAACAAACGGTAACACGACGAGCTGGAACGCTTTGCGCAGACCGCTGCGAGCTCGTCCGTCGGTACGGATCGACGAAAAGATTTGCAGCGAACCGCGCCGTCGCCCGCTTGCCGGCTGAAACGAAGAACCTCGCTCTGCCGCTCACGAACGCGCTTCACGCGCCGTTCCAATCGAGCAGCAAAAGCGGCGCGAGTTGCGGCGGAAGCCTTCCGGTCGGGTCGTCCGCGAAACGCCGCCTCCAATGCCCGCAGGGACGAGTGGAAGTTGCTGGAGAAGACGCAAAAGAAGAGGCGGTTCTTGCGCTCGGCGAGGAAGCGGCGAGTCGCGAGGCTGCCGGCCGAAAAGCGGTGAGCGCCGGCCGCACATTCGACGGCCATTCGCAGGACGCCGGCTTTCCGTTTGCTTTCTGCTCGGATGTCAACAGTCAGCTGGAAAGAGACGGTTGACTCGAGGCAGCACTGCAATGAATCGGCTCATCGTTTGCATCTCACGCGCCCCCTCCATTCGCTCTTCGAACTCACGGGTGAGCCGAAGTCTCTGGCCTTTGCGGAGTTTCCGGACGCATTCCACTCGCGCGACCGCCTCTCGTCGCACGCGCGCCTTGCACGTGTGTCGGCGGTCGTTCGAGTCGCGCCACGGCGCCGCGCACGTCCAACAGAACTCGTGGCGACACGCGAGCCGCCGGCAGGTCATGTGCTCGCCGCCGCCGTTCTTCTCGATGTCCACCTAGGAAGGAATTTGAGGAAAAGAAGCGGAAAGCCGGGGGACTCACTCCACATTTGGGGGCACTTCCGCGTGTTCGCCGCAATCCAACGGGCGTTCCGGTCGCTCACCGCCCACTCGCTCCACCGCTGCCAGTGCGCGCAGGCGGCCGGCTGGTGGTCCTCGGCGCCGCAATCGAAGCAGGACGAGCGGCCGCACGCGCACACGACCGGAGTGGGCGAGCGACCTGCCGCAGTTCGCGTCGGGCACCATCTGAGCGACGGGCGGGTCTAAACGACGAGTGGAGGCGTGTTCTGTAGATCTCATGTGTTTACCGCGATGCAGCTTTCGAGCATCGAGTGGCGCCACGCCGACATCACGCGTCCGTCCAGCTCCAACCGCGGCAAGTGGTCTTCGGTGAGGTGCGCGCACTCGCCGCCCGCCACCGTCCTTCGTGCAGGATCTGAACAGAGAAGACGGTCCGTGTGTGGCAGCTTGCGCTCACTTGTGTGCTCGCATGTCGTCGCCAACAGCGGCGGCAGAAGCGATGTCCCGCGCAGCCCAGCCCGAAGAGCGGCGCGCGTTCGAAACAAATCTGACAGGCGGTCGCAGGAGTGACCGCCCACTTCTCCGCGCTCGAAATTCGCGCTTCGCGGATCGCCGAAGAAAGCTGCGACTTGTTGCTGAACGGCGGTTAGACGGCGGACCGAATGAGTGCGCCCACCTTCCGAGCAGCTCCGCCACGTCCCAACGGAAGTGCGTGAGCAGCCGGCAGACGGCGATTGGTCGATCGAGAGCACGGGCCACTCGCAACGTCTCTTCGTCGATTCGGGCGGCCACTTCTTCTTTGCCGAGAAGCGGGAAAAGGGCGTGAGAGGGAGCAAGACTCTTCTTTCTTCAACTTACTTCGAAGGCGACCGCTGGATCGTCGCCCATCACAATCGAGTGCAGGCAGCAGTGAATGAGTGAGTGAGCGAGTTGTACGGTCCTCGTAATGGTACTCCGCCTCCTTTCCCCCGTTCCCCCTCCGAATAACTCCGTTCTCCCCGCTCGGTGCAATCGGTAGGCACTCTGTTCACCTACTCCCCCGGCGTCCTGCCGCCCGCCGCGTCATCCCGCAGTCTGGCCTACTCGCCCGCTCCCCGCCGGTCGCTCTCCGTCCCTTCCGTCTTGTACTGAGCCCGAACGTGAATAAACCCTCTTCTCTATCCACGACGAGCCGTCTGCGATCCCGCAGACGCCGATCCCTTCACGAGTGAGTGAGTGAGGCAGCGGCGGTCAACAAGAAGCCGCCCATTCGTTTGAGACCCAAACGCTCAACGCGCAATCGGCGGTCCGACGATGTGCAGGGCGGTGATCGTTGATCGGATTGCGTTCGAAGGGCGTCGTTTGCTTTCGGACTCACGCGAACAACGAAGATCCGCAGACCGGCCACTCCCCTCGATTTCGCGCAGGCTCCCGCATCAAAAGCGCTCGTCGGCAGAAGAAATGCCGACGTCTTCTAATGATTCCACTTGTATACTGCAAATCAAAGCACAGGACACGAATCAAGGGGAAAAGATGGAACTCAAGACTCCTTGCACTCGGCGAGGTCCATCGCGCCCATGTTGAAGCCGATCGCGGCACTCCTCAAAAGAGACAGACAGACGGTTGCTCGAATTCTCGGCGAGAAAACGCGAACGAGCGGCCGGTTGGCGTTCCATCGCTCGCCGGCCGCCGCGTCTCGCCGTCCGCGCGCCTGCCGATTTGCGGCTTCGTTTCTTCTTTGGTCGCAAATCGACGTGGGCCGAGGTGAGTTCTGCGTTTCCGATTACTCCCATTCGTTCAATCGACCATTTCCGAGCGCTTTCGATCAGAACGTGCGGAAATTCGTCTAAAACGCTTCAAACGGCATTTCTTGCCAATTTTCTCCGATTTCTTCCGCATTTCAGACAGGAATGGCTTCCGCTCCGAAGAAGCCCCGTACTGAAGATGTGCCCGCAGTCGACGGGCAGCCCCGCGCTGAGCAGAAGCCGGAGATCAACGGAGGTCCGCCCGTTGAGGAGCCCCGCCTCGAAGAGAAGTGCAGCATCGACGAGCCGCCCGCGCGTTTGCCACTCCGCCTGCCGCCGAAGGGCCGCTCGTTGCTGCAGTTCTTCATCGCCAAAGAACACGAACGCGCGTGGGACGAGGGCGACGATATCGATTGGCCTCCTCCACCGCCCATCCGCGCCCTGCTCATCAGCCGTTCGTTTCTGACCGCGTTCTTCGACTCGGAGACCTTCGAGCCGGCACAGATTTGGATCCCCAACGGGGGCACGATTTGCCTGAGAAAGTTCTCGCCGCTCGCTTACGAATTCGCGGAGAACGTCGAGGAGACCGCGGCTCTCCTTCGTTGCGGCCGGGACGCGCTGAGGACGATCGAAATCGAGTGGATGGGCAGCACTTTCTACTCGCACATGGAGTTGATGCGAGACTGGCAGAAGGTCGCTTCGCAGCTGCACGGTGAGTCCTGCAATGCACTCATCTCTCACCCGTTTCTTCATTTCAGCGCTGCCGGCGTTGTCGTCGATCCACTTGGACACCCGGCGCCTCAAGCACCCGTTCGCGCAGCTGCTCTTCGATTCGCTGCCCGACAAGGTGACGCGTCTGAAGACCGACGACGCGCGCATTGCGACGTTCTTCCGGAAGCGAACGACCCCGCTCGAAGTCGTCAAAGTGAGCGACACCAGCGGAGAGAACGCGTGTACGTGCAGGAATGCCCAAGCTACCCCGCACTCAATCGATCGGCTTCCAGACCTCGCGGACGTCTTCCGTTTGAACACGCCTCGCATCGATCTCTCTCTGCAGTGTTCGCTGGATTACGACGACAATGTTGTTCGCTACCAACTGCGCGACTGCGGCCCGCTCGACCGCAACGACCGCCTGCAGGAGCTCCACCTTCGGGACGGGATCTTCGTGGACGAGGCGATTCCCAAGGTCCTCCGCCACTTGCGCGCCCTCAACGATCACTTCAACCTCACCTACTTCGAATTCATCGCGGTTACGGTCGCGAACTACGCAAATGGATCGCTTGAGGTTGCGCGTTCATTTGGTTCATTCATTGCAGGACGTTGGCGACCTGAAAGACGTGGCGGAGCTCGAGGAGAGCGCCAAGAAGTTCGCCACGGCCGCTCGCGATGCGGGCTTCGGCGCGGACGACGTGGAGTTGCGATTGAGCACGCTGGACGTCGTTCGTCTCTTCTCTCCTCGTTGTGCCGCTTCGACGTCTTTTCAGGAGTACTGGCACCACATGTCGCAAGACGAGCTGATCGACCACTTCCGGTGGACGCGCGAGGGAGAGACCGCGTGGGAGGGCCCCGAGTGGGAGGCCTCGAAGTTCGTGCCCGCGTGCTCTTTCGTTCACCGAGGCGTCCGCATTCTGATCGGCCTCGCGTAGTGAACCTTTTCGATGCAACACGCTTCAATTGATGTTTCTTTCGTCTGAATGCCGCCACCAGTGAATAAACACGCGATTCACTTCTTCGTTTTTCTTTCAAAGCGAAACCGCGAACACGGAATGCAAACAAGTCCGTCTCGAAGACTCAACTCGAGGACCTCGTCCATGACGTCGCCTCTCCGAAGGTTTGTGAGGGCCTCGTATCTCCGCATCGCTTCTAGTCGCTTGCGCTCCACTCGGGCCACGAGTTCTTCGCTCAGTTCGGTCCAATCGGCCGTGTAGCCCAAGCGGACGGCGCCCTGAATAGTCGGGGGAGAGCGGCGATGCTCCAAACGGAAGGGAGATTGAAGAGACTCGTCTGCTGCTCACTTGATCGAAGCGGTGGCACTTCATGTACGTGCGGTAGGTGTCCGCGTACTCTCGTGTGCGGCAAAAGGTTGTACGACCTCTCTAAGGATGCATCCGCGCGTCATCGCGCACAGCAGCCACCACTTGAGCACGTGTCGCGTGTAGGGCGCGTCCGATACGAATTGGAAGCTCGTCTCTATTTCGGTTGGTGGGAGCGGCAGGAAGGCGGGTGGGTGGTCGCCCGGACGGAGTGGTGAGTGCGGGCGGTGGGCGTCGAGCAGGGCGGCAGGCGGCCCAAGCGGACGTCTCGCAAGAACTCCACGAGCTGGCGGTCGGGGGATGAACGGACGTGTCGAAGGAGAAGAACGTCTTGTGTGCACTTCGAGGAGCTTCTGCAACAATCAACAACCTTTTGTCCATTGATCACTTCTTGCCGCTCACGATGAGAAATGTGGGCTGAAGTTGCGAGCAAATGAAAGTGAAGGCCGAAGGGAAAGGCGCGCACTTCCACCTTGCAACACGCTCGCGCTTCTCCCGCCTGCAACGAAGCGATCGAAGATGAACGGACGGCAAAGAGCGCACCTCCGCTTTTTGCACTCCGATGCAGGCGGCCTTCCGAACTCTCGCCGCGAAGACGCGAGCGGGCCTTGGCGTTCCGCCCGGACGCTGCCGACCGCCGCCGCGTATCGATCTGCCGCCCGCTCGGTCGCTTCTCGAGTCGTTTTGTCGATTTCGATCGAGATTCTTGTCAATCGGAGTGAGTTTCTTCTTTCCCACCGCTTGCTGGAATGTTCGATCGTTTTTGATTCGAATTTGCGCAAAAAATCCCGGTAAATCGACTCGTTCTGCTCGAATTCCTCTAAAAATCGCTTTTATTCCGAGATCTTCTAATTTCTCCCGAATTTCAGGCGAAATGGCGTCGGCTCCAAAGAAGCCCCGCACAGGAGACGCGCCCGCAATCGACGAGCAGCCCGTCGCCGAGGAGATGCCGCAAGTCGACAGAAATCCGTCCGCCGAAGAGCCCCGCCTCGAGGAAGAGTCCAGCATCGACGCGCAGCCCGCTCGCAATCCGCCGCGTCTGCGCGCAAAGGGCCGCAAATTCGTTCAGCTCCATCTGGCGCTTTACGCAAACTACGGAGAAGAGAACGCGCGGCCCGACGTGCGCTCTCTACTCCTCAACCGCCGCTGGCTGGACGCCTGCTTCGACGCGGCGGACTTCGGAACGGCGCGAATTTTCTTCACGATGCAACGCATCGCTTTGAGCAAATTCTGCGGCCGTCCCGTTCTGTTCGCCGAGACGGGCGCGCGTGTCGCGTCTCTTCTTCGTCTCTCGCGCAACCTCACCGAGATCGAAGTTCACTGGGACAAGGACCCGAGCCGCGGGGATTGGGCCCTGATGCGTGAGTGGATGCGAGTCGCTGCGGAGCTGCGGGGTGAGTTTCTCGCCGTTTGCTTCTTCTCTCAGCCTTCCGCTTCTTTTAGCTCTGCCGAACTTGACGTCGATCAGTTTGGTCGTTTGGCGGCGGCTCGGGGGCGCGTCCACGGCCTTCTGCATCGACTCGCTGCCCGACCGCGTGGTTTGCGTGAAGGCCGGCGACCTGCGGATCGCCACGATGTTGCGGAAGCGGCAGACTCCGCTCGAATCTCTCGAATTTGTCGGTGCCGTTCGCCAGCATCCGTGTGAGTGGAGGAAGGCCGAAATGCTTCCACTCAACGCGTTCGTTTTGTTGCAGACCTTGCGGGCGTCTTCCGCTCGAAGTCCGCTCGTATCACGCTCCGGTGGCGGCCGCCCGGCGTGCCGTCCGGCCTCCATTCGCTGCACGACTGCGGACCGCTGCCGCGCAACGAGCACCTGCAGGAGCTGCACATCCCGGCCGGGAACATGACGAAACGCGGGATGCCGCAGGTTTTCCGCTACTTGCGCGCCGTCAACAAGCACTTCACGCTCGTTTTCCACGGCTCCTACGGTCTCTGTCTTGAGGTACGTGAATCCGCATAAGAATTGATCGGACTCTTTCCCTTCGACAGGAACCCTCGAAATTGAAGCAGGTGGAGCGCGTCGCAAAGAAAGCGAAGAAGTTTGCCGCTGAGATGAGCCGGGCGGGCTTCCGTTCGGGCGGCGACGAGTTGCGGCTCGCCCTCGAAGATTCCGTTCGTTTCTTCTCTCCGTTCTCCCGTTCATTCAGTCGTTCAGGAGAACTGGCAGCATGTGAGCCACGAAAAAGTGTTCGAACAGATCAACTGGACTCGCGAGGGCGTGTTCCAGTGGCCCGAGTTCTCCGACGCGCCGTGCCTGCCCACGTGCTCTCTCGTCTACAACAAAGTCCGCATCATGATCGGGCTGGGACGCGTTCAGTAATCGATGTTCCTCTTCTTTACACTGTTTTGTTGTCACGTACTATTTGTTGGAAGTCCGAGCTAAAGCATAAACACACGTTCGCTACTTCCACGTCTCTGCTCTTGAACAACGCCGAACAATTCACTTCCACGTGGTTCAGACAGACGAGCAGAGAAGCGGCCGTTTCCCCCAAGCCGCTGAACAGCAAGATGTGAGGAGCAAGTAGGACGAGCAGGGCGCGTTTCGACCGGCGATCTAGAGTCGAGCTTAAAGGTTCTCTCCAAATTCTGTGAGCAGCCCTTTCTTTCCTTTATTCACCACAACAATCAAATAGAAAATACGACGCATTCACTCCATCCACTCCATGATTCGTTCGAAGGTGCCCAGCTCGTTTCGGGTGAGCGATTTGATCGGCGGGGCCAGCAGCAGCTCCAGCTTGTGGCCGTTCTTCTCCGCGAACTCCAGCAGATGAACGGCCAGCTCGCGGTCCTCGTTCCGGGCGGCCAGCACGAGCAGGTCCGCGACGTTCTCCGTCGAGATGCCCGCCTTCAGCACGCGCGTGCACTCGTCCTAAAGCAATGGAACGATTGATGGAATCGATACGGGAACTCACGATCAACGAAGCGATCTGGAAATGACGGGCGGCCACGTACAACTCGCGGGCATCCGCCTCCAGTTCGCTCACTTCACCCTTGTAACAGAATTCGACCATTCGCTTCAGGACTCCCGCCCCGATTCCTTCGACTACGTGCTCCGTCTTGCCCGGATTCGCGCGGAGTTCCTTGTTGAAGAAGGCGCTCTTGGCAGCCAGCACGAGTTTGTGGACCTGCACGATGCGGATTGAGTGAATGGAAGGCTGTGTTGTGACTCGCCTTGATCTCCTCGCTGCCGACGAGCAGGCGGAAGTCCGTGTGCTCCCCCGCTTCTTTCATCGACCAGAAAACCGTCAGGAGCTGCTCTTTGAGCTGCTGTTGATCCACGGCTTCCTCTTGTTTTTGTTCGTGCATGGAGAGCGTTGACTGCAAGGCCTCAATCTGGAACCGAAGTGAAGGAGGGTTTGCAGCAGACTCACCTCGTTTTGGACCTCCGTCCACTTCCCCTCCAACACTTCCGCCGCTTTCTGCTGCTCGTCGAGTTGGCGTTGGAGTTCTTCGATCAACGAAGTAGAGCGGCCATCGGGCGCTTTCCACTCATCTTTCTGAAAAGCCGGCGAGTCATTGCTGAAAGGAGGGAAGAAGACGAACCTCCTTCGTGCGCAGCGATCTCTTTTGAACGAGTGCCTCTCGCAGCTCGTCGCAGTTCGACTGCGAAACACTGACTGCGGTCTTCAATTCATTGTTCTAAAAACAAGAAGAGAATAAGAAAAAGAGAGAGCTCACGTTTACTGCAGCGACGGCCAACAGCTGGTTCTTGTCCACGATAACTCCTTTCAGCTGCTGAATGCGCGCTTGGAACTCCTGTTGAGCGTCCTCCGCAGCCGCTTGTTGCTTGAGCAGGCGTTTCTCCAACTCTTCGACCTAAAACGCGCAGTCAATTAAACAATAGGAATACGAGAGTGACCTGCACGCGGAGCGACGAGAGCTCTTTTTCTTGGACCGTTCTCTGCTCTTCTTCGCACATCGGGCACTTCTCGATCCAGACTTTATAGTAAACACGGCGATTCAGCATATTGGCCCGGAACCCGTGAGTCACATTCACACCAGAATTGCGAGCTGAAATTTCATGCGGATGTATTTTGTAACAACACGCAAAAGAAACCCCCTACATTCGATTGAACTTCCGCACGGCTCTTCCACACAAATCGAACCCTTCAGCTCTCGATCATCGCCGCGGACCGCAATATTCGCCCACCACTGCGATTCACACGGCCACACGTGAAGCTGGCATTGGGTGCCGTGACGGAAAGGAAGCACAAGCGAAGCAGATGAGTTCACATTCGCGTAGACCTTCTCGATGCTGCCAGCGACCAAAAGACGGTCCTTGTGCTCACAGTCGGGCACCATTGTCAGTTGAAAGCGGAGGGTGTGGAGCACAACTGGCGGTTGGAGGTCGACTGCCGCCGCGAACCGATCGACCGAGCGGCAGGCGGGCGGGAGGACGCCGCGGTCGACAGAACGCAATCGACGGCGTCTTACCGCGGGCATTCCCAAGCCGACGACCGTGTGTGCGGTGGGTGGATCGAAAGCATCGTCGCCTCGTCCGAGCGGTGCACAAGCGAAAGGGAAGTCTGCTCGACCGGCTGCTCTTCGAACCAAACGGGCGATTGCGGCAGTCACTGCGTACAAACGGGCCTTCGCACATGGCGAGCAACGGACAAAGGATCAAAGAAGCGGAGAACGCGGGACGCAAAGTAATCGCGCGCGGCAGTTGCTCGTTTGTGAACCAACGAATTTGCCGGGCCGCACTCGAGCGACGAACAGTCGGCGGATGCTCGCATTGATTGCAGGCCCCCTTTGCGGTCTTTCTCTCTAACACGGCGTGCCCGCGAACGCATAGCGGATTGCTGTAGCTCGTCACTGCTCGCGCAGGAATTTTCGCAGCGTTTCTCATTCTTTTCAGCCAGCACCCGCTTCGAGCGCGAGTTCATCTGCCTGCCCGAGGCGGTCCAGTAAGCAGCTGATGAATGTGGTGAACAAAGGAGTTTATTTGGAGAACGGAAGTTTACGTGTTTTGTAAGAGCGTTTATAAGATACAACAGATGCTCGTTAGAAAAGAAGAATCAAGAAAGACGAGCGCGAATTTTCTGCGCGATCGGTCGTCTGTCCAGCGGGCAGGTGGAGAGATTGCGGCACGAAGGGTCGGAGCAAACGACGAGGTGTTCGCACGGAAGGAACAACGTTTCTCGCGGTCGTTCCATGCACACGACGCACAAGGTGGCGGAACTCAACTCGGCTACGCGAATTTTGGCCGCACGAAGTTCGCTCTGCAGCACATCCGTGGAAGCGTTGGAACTTGAACGAAAAACCGAAGCTGAAGGAACTTTTGATCTTCTGATCTAAACCGCAAATGTAAAAACGGATGCGGTGATCGGAAGACTCACGGCTTCTGCAACTTCGGCAAAATTGCGGTCCTTCTCTGCAAGCGCTTGTTCAGATGGCGAATGCGATCCCGAGATTTTTCTACCTGAAATGAGCACGAATTTGATGAAAAATGAGGTTTGAAAACAACCTGCACGCGAAGGCACAAAAGCTCTTTTTCGCGTGCCGTTTTCTGCTGCGCCTCGCACGTCGGGCACTTATCGATCCACACTTGATAGCGCAGACGGCGGTTGTACGGGTTAAACCGAAGCACGTGAGTTACATTCAATTCGACCTTTTTGTCTGCAATTCGATCAGCCCATGTCGTTAAAAAACGCGTAAAATTGGCTCACATTCGAACATATCCCCGCTCGAGACTTCCACCCAAATCGAACCTTTGAGGTCTCGCACATCACCGTGGATCTCGATCTTTGCGCTCCAGCTATAACACTCGTAGTCGAGTTTAAGGAAGCATTTGGTGCTGGGACGAAAAGGAAGGGCGAGCGGAAGAGTGGATTCACTTCCGGAGACCTTCTCAATGCCGTCGCAGACCGAAAGACGAGTCTTGTGCTCGCATTTGGACACCATTTTTGATCGAAAGTGGCGAGTGCGAGAGCACAACTGCTGGTTGGAGGTCCACTGCCGCCGCGAACCGATCGACCGAGCGGCAGGCGGGCGGAGGACGCCGCGCGGTCGGCCGAACGCACTCAGCGGCGTCTTACCGCGAGCATTCCCACGCCCTCGCCGGCGTTGAGAAAGGTGGACTGCCTTGTAGCTCTCCAAACGCTCGGTTTCTTATCGAATGGAGCCCCGACCTCACGAGTCGCCTCGCTCAAGCGGTGCACAAGCGAAAAAGATAGTCCGCTCTGCCGGCTGCTCTTCGAACCCAACGGGCAATTGCGGCGGTCACTCCGCCCCTTCGTTCACGCGAGCGACCGCCTGTGAGCGCTCGCGGTCAGACGCCGCGGATTGCGCCGGCCGAGTGGGGGGACGCGCGACCCACGCCGGCGATCGGGCGGCTTTTTTTGCTCGCTCACTTCGATTTGTTGAGTGGTCAGTCGGTCCGCTCGCTCCCGCTTGCTCTTGTTCGATCAGTCCGCCAGCCGGTCGGTTGGTCACACGTTCGACTCGCAGTGGCCTGCTTTCCTGTTCTCCCTACTCAACTTCTTCCTGCTTCCTGCTCGTTCCAATCCGAGAATGACGCCCTGCCCGCACGCGGCTCTCTTTTCGGTCGCCGAAGCGAAGGCGACGAACAAGACGGCTGAAAGCCCGGAAGTGGCGCTCCCCTTTCGTCCGGCCACGAAGTGCCGCCTGCTCGTGGGCCCGCACACGATCGCCGCCGTGCGGACGGTGCGGATCGCCGTGGAAGGCGACGCGGCGGGGCTGACGGCCGCCGTGTGGATCGAAGACGACGGCGGGCGGAAGGTGAAAGAAAGTGAGTTTTCTTCGCTGAATTCTCCTCCTCATTTCCCGTTTGCAGTCGACAACTTTCCGTTGAACGAAGAGCGCCTCGTCACGTACACGGATGCCGACCGGAGCGTCCACTGCGCCGTCTGGAGCCATGACTGCCCGCTCTGTTTCGAAGACCGGGCGGCTGAGAGAGCGCGAGTGGATGAAGCCTTCTGCCGTCGCTGGGTGAGTTCTTCTCTATGTTGACTGAAGATGACTGATCGTTCGTTTGTTGCAGCTCCACGAGAAGATGGGCGCCTTGTCCGTTCAGGAAGCTCAACTGGAGACCGCTGAGCAGTCTCGCATCGCCCAGCTGGAAGCCGAGCTAGCCGCCGAGAAGCAGAAATCTGCTGTCGTTGAGGAAGAGGTAAGTAGACGCTTGGGTTTCTCCAAACTCCTTTCCTCTTCCAGAACCGCGCGCTCAAGGCCGAAGTGGCGATCGAGAAGCAGAAATCCGTCGCTCTTGTGGAGGAGGTGAGTGCAGCCCATGGACCGCGTTCACTCCTTTTGCAGAATGAACAACTTAAGGCGGAGGTGGCCGCCGAGAAGCAAAGGAGTGCTACGGTTGAGGACGAGGTAAGCGGCGGCACGCATCCCTCTCATCCTTCGCTTCAGAACCGCGAACTCAAGGCGCAAGTGGAGCGCCTCCAGCAGGAGCAAACCGAAACGAAGAAGCAGCTCTCGCAGCTGACGGCCGACCGGGCGGCGTTGTCGGCGATGCGTCGGCGGGGCTTCCTGACCGACTTTCGGCTGCTCGTGGACGGGCGGGAGATCCCCGTAAGCTTCCTGTCGGATTGCTCCACTCACTCTCCTCCTTGCAGGTGCACAAGAACGTCCTCGCCCTGCACTCGGCCTTCTTCTCCGCGGAATTCGCCGCCGCTCCCCACAAGAAGGAGTTTGCGGTGGAGGGCCTGCGGGCGGCGGCCGTCGAGCGGGCGCTCGAGCTCCTCTACAGCGGGAACAACGAGGAGCTGGGCGACGAGGCGGGCGAGTTGTACCGCGTGGCCCGCCGCTTCCGAATGGCCGCGTTGGAGGTGAGTCCCGAGTGTTTCTCTGTTCCCCCACTCGTTTCTTGCAGGCCGCCTGCATCGAAGTGATCCGAGCGGACATTCGCGACGAGAACGTCGCCGAACTCCTCGCGGCGGCCGCCCGCGACGACGACCGCCGGTTGGGCGAACACGCGATCGAATTCGCGGAGCGGACGGGCGGGAAGGCCGGCGGGCGGTTGGGCCTGCTGCTCGCCGATCCCGTCCAGTCGCTCCTCCCCGCGGAGCTCGCCGTCTACAGGCGGGTCGTCGAGTGGGTGAAGCGGGTGCAGGCGCAAACTGAACAGAAGGCTGCCGGCAGCAAGGCGGAGAAGTGCAACGCGTTCCGAAAGTTCATGCGAGAGAACCGAGAGAAGTTCTGCGGCTCCCAATCCTCCACCTTGAACGCGGCTTGAGCGTGTCCTTTTCATGCCCACCTGACTTTGTGTTCACTGTTTCTGGTCGTTGAATAAACGCTTTGTAATGACGATTGCTGGACGGCAGAGACGGGGAGGTCTTTCGAGAAGCAGAACATACTGCCCGACAGCAACCAAATAAAGCAGGTGGGGTTGAAAAGTGAAAAGGGGGGACGTAGGAGAGCGAACGAACGGACGGCAGTAAAAGAAGAGGGCATTGCTGCTCGTTGCCAGCTTCAAGGTCAGCCTCGCCTAATATTTTTGAGGTCCATCGTTGGACACGCGACGAACAGCGCGGGTTTTCAACGAGTTTTATTCACGACAACACGGGACAGCAATTGGTTGGACTAGGTAATTCTCCTGTTTACTCCATCCACTCCACAATCTTTTCGTAGGTGTCCGGCTCGCTGCGGAGGAGTGGTTTGATCGCGGCGGTCGAAAGCAGTTTGTATTTGCCGCCGTTCGCCTCCGCCCACTCGAGCACATGGGCTGCCAAATCGCGGGCACCGTGGCGGACGGCAAACACGAGGATCTCGGCAGCGTTTCCGCCGGACATGCCCACTTTCCACAGCTCCGTGCAGTCGGCCTGCAAAAAGAGAAATGGACGGAGAAGAGATTGGGGTGACTCACCAGCAAGGCGGTCTTCTCCGTGGTGAGGTCTTCGATCTGAACGGGCACGTAAGAGGGAGAATGAGGTCGTTGCACACTCACCCGCTTCTCGAGTTCTGCCGCCGTCCTCTCCGCCTCCATCCGCTGCTCACGGTTCTGGGCCTCGAGTTTCTGGATCCTCGCTTCATCGCGATCCTCTTGCTCTTTCAACTTCGCTTTCAGTTTGTCCTTCTGAAAAGGCAACCAGTGGTTGATTGCTGGGACGAGAACAAACCTTTTGTGTCTCTACAGCCAGCCTCTCGTGCTTGACCGCAAGTTTTCCTTCCAGCTCTCGAATGCGCGCGTCGAGCTCCGTTTGGAAAAGCGGCAGTTGAACGGGCGTTGCGCACTCGGCATTCAGCTGCACATCTTGGGCGGCGACTTCCGTCTCGTCGGCGCTCTCCGCCTCTTCCGCTGCTTCCTCGTCCTCGGAGTCGCCCGACGCGATCGTCTCGCTGTCGGTCTCCTCCTCGCTGGTCGACGGGGATCGACGGCGGCGTTTGGTGCGAGAAGAAGCGGACGGGCGAGCGCGGCGCTTCTTTGGTCCGTCGTCCGTCTTCTTCGGTTTCTGCCAGACCAGAGCCGGCAGAAGATGCGAAGAGTTGCTTTTGACTGCCGTCCGTTGGAGCACTCGAATGTTCGTGCCCACTTGCCGAAACAATTTCCAGTGTTCCTGAAAGACGAAGATGCAAGAGGAAAGTGGAAGACTTCACTAACGGACAAAAACCTGATGCCTTCTTTGACATCTTCATCGTCCTGGTGGCGTTGGAGTTCGTGCACCTTGCGTTCGTGAGTGTTTCGCTCGCTTGCAAATGTGTTGCTGACGCCGCACAATGAGCACTTGAAGCCATCCAGCCTTTCATGAGAGCGGATGTGTCCTTCGCGAACATACGCATTAAGAAAGCCGTTTAAGCCGCAGGTCCCGCACGGCGGCTAAATGTTGTAAGATCATCGGACAAAAAAATAACAGAAAAGGAACGAACAAGCGGAGGCGGCCGATGGGGTCTTGTGCGCACGAGCTCCTCGAGATCGGCGATCGACGCCTCTTCTTCCATCGAACTCGAGTTGATGGCGGCCGAGGACTCCGCATTGCTCTGCGTGTCGAGCAGCTTTGTGCCGACGTTAAAGACAACGGCCAGTTGACTCTACAACCAATGCAAATGAAAGCAATTACGAGCAGTCACGAACTTTCAGGAGTTTGACGGCCTTCTTGTTCGTCGTATCCAGCTCGTGCCGTTGATAGCCGTGCACTTTCTTTTCGTGGCGTGCTCGACCGCGCCGGGTCTCGTAACTCACGCAGCAAATGGAGCACGTCCACGGGTAGGTGCGGCCGTGACACGCTTCGTGCCGTTCTACGTTCGTTTGCACGTGAATGCCGCACACACCGCATAGTTGCTGCAAGTAGCGGAAATCAAGCAAAGAAAAAGGACTCACGTGCGCGGGGATCCTCAAAGACGTATCGAAGAGACCGGCGGCAATATCACCAGCTTCTCCGTTGCCGTCCGCCTCTATCTTCACGTCCTCGGCCGCCATTCGTAGCCGGCTTGATCACGCTTCTGTAAATTGATGCTCATAACTGCCGAACGGAACACGCAAACAAGAGCAAAACAGTAGTTCAACAATCGAACCGAAAACACGTTCAATAATTTCCGCCGCGTCCAACGGATTCATCACGCAAAAATGGAATAAAGCCGAAGATTTGCCGAGCGCGTTTGCGGGTTGTTTGACGGCAAAAAGCAGATCGTGAGCGAGCGCTAAAAGGAGGTGAGAGTGGTGAGTGGAGCGCGGTCGGAGGTCGGCTGGCGTTGCAAATCGCCCGACCCGAGTGGCAAGCGGGTGGACGGCGCGCGGGCTCGCCGATCGGCCGAACGCAATCGGCGTTTACCGCGGGCATTCTCAAGCGGCCGTTTGAACGAGAAGTGGGGGACCGCAACCGCCCTCACCGACGGAACGAGTGAAGTGGCCTTTGTTCCTTCAAATGAACGTGCTTCAGTCGAATCGAAAAGCAGTGCGTTCAAGGCAGTGCCCGCGATCTTCGTTTCTGATCACACAACTCGACATACGAATAAGACGGCCGTTTGTGGTTCGTTGGCGAGTGCAATGCTGGCCCTGAAGTCTTCGAATCAAACACGCGGTGAGCTGTCCGCTCGCTCTCCAAGCCAGCTTATGGCCGCCCGGTTCGACTGGTCGTTGTGTTTTAACGAAAGAAATTGTGGCGTGTCAAGCTTTCAATTGTTTGCGTGTAGAATTCGCTGCGGGTAGAGTGGCCCGATAGAGAACGCTCTTGTTTAATTCTCCTACGCGTTTCAGACTTCATTTCAATGACGCGTAAGGAGCCAACTCGCAGGCAAAGAAACGTTTTTAAACGACGGTAAACAACGACAAGCGACAGCACAAGCGAGATCTCACTGCATCGCTTGCGAGATCTGCGTGTACACCTCGAGATCGTCCGCGAGAAGGCCGGCGATCGGCGGCTCGAGCAGCAGAGCCGCCTTGCCGCCAATCCGGTCGGCGTACTCCAGCACATGGGCGCTCAGCGCGGGGATCTCGTGGCGAACGGCGAAGACGAGCAGTTTGGCGGCGGCTTCGATCGAAACTCCCGACTCCAACAGCTTCGCGCACTCGGCCTGAACGAACCGATTAGAAGGGATGAGTGCGTGGAGGAAGCGGGAACTCACGATCAAGTCGGAATGCGACGAGGAGAGCCTGAGCTTCTCTGACTCGTCGACCTAAACGAAGAGGCGGATGAATGAAGACGAAACGGAAGAGAACTCACTCGCATCTCGAGGTCCATCACCTTCTCCTTCCATCCGGCCACCAGGGGGTCCGCTTTCTCCGCGTTCTTCTCGCTTTCGGGCTGGAACTGGGCGACCGACGAGGCAGAGCGGCTCTTCGACTCCCGCAGTTTCGTCTTCAGCGCCTCAATCTGAAGCCACTAGTAGAGGGATAGAACTCGAGGGAGTGCTCACTTCTTCGGCGGCAGCGGCCAGCTTTCCGTCCTTGTCGGCGACCTCCTCCTCCAACTTCCGAATGCGGGCGTGGAGTTTCTCTTGAGTTGTCCGGAATTGTCGTCCCAACCAATCGTGCAGCATTGTCTCGATCTGAACCGAACAACCGCTTACGGAAGGGGATGCAAGAAACGAACCTCCGCGTAGGCAGTCGGCTGAGCGACCGCTTGCTGGTCGGAAGCGGCGGGGATGGGCGGCTCGGTGAGGGTTGTTTCCTCGTTCTCTTCGGCCTCGTCTTCGGTGACGCTGGAGCTCGGAGCGGACGGAGAGCGGCAACGGCGTTTGGTGCACGAAGAACCGACCGATTGAGCGCGTTTCTTCCTCGTCGCACCCGGCGGCTTCTCCCAGACCAAAGCCGGCGGACCGGACGGCGCGTTGCTCGCGATCGCCGTCTGCTGAATCGCGCTGATGTTCGTGCCCACCTGCCGGAAGAGTTTTCGATCCTCCTGAAAGGTGGAAGTCCGAGAGCAGAATGGTGGGCGGGCACTCACCGACAGGATGCGGATGGCCTCCTTTCGGCTGCGATCCACGTCGTGCCGTTTCATCGCGTGCCAGATGCGCTCGTGCTCGTTGCGCGCCCGGCTGTCCGATTTGAAGATGCCGCACAAGGAGCATTGGAAGCCGTCGATCGCGTCGTGCGAGCGGACGTGGCCGTCGCGGACGTTCGAGTTCGTGAAGCTCTCCATTCCGCAAATCGTGCACGACTACACGAAAAAACGATCAACGGCAGGGATCGAGTGGAACGAACGTATCGCGCCGGCCGCTGCGGTTTGGCGCGCATGAGCTCGCGTAGTTCATCGACAGTCGCTTCTTCTTCCTGCGGATTCGGGCGAACGGCGGCCGAGGACCGGGCGGCGGCTTGCGCATCCAGCAACTTGAAGCCGACGTTGTAGAGAGTGGCCAGTTGACTCTAAACACACAAAATAAACGCTGCAAAATGCAATGACAAAGCAAACCTTGAGGATCCGCACGGCATTTTTCTCCTTCGCGTCGAGTGCGTGCCGCCGCAATCCATGTGTGTGTTCTTCGTGCCGCACTCGATCCACACGCGTCTCATAACTCACGCAGCAAACGGAGCACGTCCACGGGCAGCCGCGTTCGTGGCCCAATTCGTGTTGCGCTCGGCTCGATCGACTCCCTAAATCGATGCCGCACACGCCGCAGATGTGCTGCAAACGGTTAGAGGCGGCGGATAACAAATGGAAAGACTTACATCAGGTCGTGTGGGCGTAGAAGCGGTGGAATTGTTGGCCGGCTGTTCGTCCTCCCGTTTTGGTTCGATTTTCACGTCCGGCGCGGCCATTCCTCGACGCGACGAGCGAACGGCGATCCTGCAAGCAGAAGAGACGATTGGGAGTTCGAAAGAATGGAGAATACGCGCAAAGAGACGTAAAGCAAGAAGAAAATCGACGGGGAAAGCGAGCGGCGCCCGGTCGGCGAGCGGACGCGCGTCGTTTCGCCCCGCTCGCCAACGCGGAAACAATCGCGGCGGGTCCCCGTTCGCAGTACTCCACGAGCTTCTAATGTTCAACGAGCAATCTCTGTGGTCACCTGGGCAAACGCCCGTCGATTGCGTTAACTCGTGGGTGAGCCTCGTCTTTCGTCTTTCATCAGTCGAACAAAATTGCGAGTTCGCGCGTTCTCTTCCGTTCGTTTCGTTCCAAACGTCGACCGCTTCTATCGGGATCGGCGAAGAGTTCAACACCACGCTGTTCGAACGCGTCCTGTTGTTCTCGAAGCCTTTTGCTTAGGCGCTGGATTCGCTTCCCCTTTGCGCTCGGTCTCCCGCTTTAATGCTGGACGATTAGACGTGTTGCTGATCGCCGCCAGCGGGGATCTTCGCGCTCTCTGCTGCTTTGCGGAGTGAGTCGGGGATCTTCATTGAATTTTTGGATCAGTAGAGTCCGCTTTCGTCACGCCTTTTGGATCTTTCGAATAACCGAAATGAACGCGCGGTTCGTCCTCTTCGGCCCCGTCCGCCGGCTTCCCGCCGCCGTCGGGAGGGCGTTACAGTGCGGAATCTTCGCACCGGCCGCCGCTCTTTTGTTGCCCGAAACGTGGTTGCGATTTCGAGTGTTCAATGGGTGCGCACTTCTTTCATCCCATTCGTGTTCCGTCGAACGCCGCCGTCCACTCGCCGCATCTTTCGCCGACTGCTGCCGCTCGCGTCGTTTTCGGCCGTTGAACGTCCGCACTGCATGGCTGCGGGACCACTCGCTGGTGATCGTGCTGGAGACGGGCGAACCGTCGGGTGCGCTCGTGGGCGCCGCCGGCTACTACGCGTTCGCCCTCTGCCGTTCGATCGATTCGCCGCGTGCACGTCGAGAGCGCGAGTTAGCGACCCAAAACGCGCCTTTTCCTGCGGCAATCCATGCACCCATTTCTTTGCTCACGACAAGGGCGAAATGAGGAACAAACAACAGTAAGCGAAGCCTCTGCAAGCACTTCTTTGATTCACGCCACTTGTTTTCATTCCCGCTCGCCTTGCTGCCCGTACCCGACCCCAAGGAACGCTGTTGAGTGAGCAAACGGATTGCCCGCTCGAGCTCTCGCCGCAGAGACGCGAGCGGCCGGTCGCTTGGCGTTCCGCCCGCCTCGCGCCTGCAGACCGCTCCGCCGCTTTTCTGCCCGCCGTTGCTCGTGTTCGCGTCTTGTTTTCGGTCGGGATTTGGGTCGATCGAGGTGAGTTTCGTGTTTTCGATCACTCTCTTTCGTTCAATCGACAATTCCGGACTGCGTTTGATCGAATCGCCCGCAGAATTCGTTTGTTGCTCCGAAATTCACCAAAAATCGATTTTCTTGCGAATTCCCCTAATTTCCTCCGCATTTCAGGCGAAATGGCAACCGCTCCGAGGAAGCCTCGTGCCGAAGGTGACGACGAGCAGCCCCGCGCCAAGGAGGTGCGACCGGTCGACGACAAGGAGCCGCCCGTCCGCCCGCCGCCCCGTCTGCCGCCGAAGGGACGCTCGTGGCTCCAATTTCACATGGGCCACGAGCGCCAAGAAGCGTCTCTCGACGAAGATCGCGAGCCGCCCACCCATCCCCCGGTCCGCTCGCTGCTCGTCAACCGCTCCTACCTGGACGCGTTCTTCGACGCGGAGCTCTTCGGGCCGGCGAAGATTTGGATCGAGGGCGAAAGCATGATGAGCCTCGAGAAGTCCTTCTTGCTCGTTTCGTTCGCGAAGACGCCCGAGGGCGTTGCGACTCTGCTCCACTTCGCGCACAACGCGACCTCGCTGGGCATCGAGTGGGAGGCCGATCCGGAGCTCGTCAACCGCGATCTGCTGCTCCAGTGGATGCGAGTGGCTGCGAAACTGCGCGGTGAGTTCTCGGTCCGCTCCTCGTTTATTCTTTCTTGCTTTCAGCTCTGCCCGCGCTCTCGTCGATCCAACTGACCACCAGCGGTCTCGCGTACCCGCACGCCGACTTCTTCGTCGACTCGCTGCCCGACCGCGTGACCCGTTTGGACACCGACGCCCTGCGCATCGCGACGCTCTTCCGAAAGCGCGCGACTTCGCTCCACTCGCTCAAATTCGCGAAGCTCTTCAACAAGAACGGACCCGCGCATATGATCAAGCATCCGTGTACGTGCAGGAGTTAGCAGCAAGTCTTCACCTCGGTCTTGCAGATCTTGCGGACGTCTTCCGCCTGAAGAGCCGCCGAATCGACCTGTCCGCTTGGATGTGGGAGGAAACTCAACTGCGCATCGACGGGCCGCTCGCCCGGAACGAGCATCTCGAGGAGCTCCACATTTACGTCGACATCTACGCGCTCGATGACGTCGACCTTCCGCGGACTCTGCTCCGTTTGAGCACCATCAACGATCACTTCAAGCTCACGTGCCACACGGATCCGGGTGTCCAGATCGGCGTAAGTCTCTCATCTGGGCTTTGATCTGACCGCTTCGCTTTCAACAGGGTCTTCGAGATTTGGGCGAAATGGAGGACGTCGAGTCGGCTGCGAAGAAGTTCGTCGACGTGATGCGAGGCGCGGGATTCCCGGGGAACGACGCCGAGTTGCGGGTTCTCCTCAAAGGCTCGGTTTGTTGTTGCTCTATTTCCTGCCGCTTTCATTTCTTTGTTTCCGAATTTAGTGGAAGCGCGTGCTTCCGGGTCCGCTGATCGACCTTCTGCAATGGGAGCGCGAGGGAAAGATCCCGTGGTCCGGCTACACGCGGCCCATCCCCACGGGTTCTCTCGTCCACCGCGGCGTCCGCATCTTCTTCGGTCTCGGCTAGTGCGCGAATGCCCGTCATCTTCCTTTCTCTACTGTGTACTCTGTTCGAATGTTGGTGCTAATGGATAAACACACGCGTTCTTCTCTCGGTGCTGGTTTTGAGTCGTGAGTGAATTAATGGGGTTGAAGAGTCGGGTACGCGGTGTCCAGCAGGAAGAGCAGATTCGTACGCTTCTCGACGGACACGGCGAACTCCCGACCGGCAAGTGAGTGGGTGAGCGGAGGGGAGGGCGAGTCGTCCACACCGCCGTTCCAGACGCCCAGGTTCGCGTTCAGGAGTTCGTCCGATGAAATAGAAGTTCTCGATGCCGCACGGCATTCAGCTGTCTACTGTTTTGAGGAGGAACCAGAAGAGACTCGGTTAGGCATCGGTTTTGTTCGCTTCTTCCCTCCCGACTGCCTGGAAGGACGATACTCGTTTTTGCCGCCCCTTCCAGCAGTTGGCCCCGACTTGCATCGAAGACTGATCAGCCCCCAAACTGCAGTCCATGGCAAGCATCTGGAAATCCCGCCTCGAACATCTCGTGCTTCCCGGCGGCTCGTCGTCGCGGTGGGCGGGCGCGGCGGTCGGCGGTCGTTCGGCGCTGCAGTCGGGCCGACAACACACGGCCGTCCACTCGTGAAGCGGCCGCTTGTCCGCAGCCGGCGAGAGGAACGACGAGGAACATCGATTTCATTCTGTCGGGGCTTGCCGTCGCCCAATCGACGGTCTTTCGGACGCCCACGACAACGAGCGGACGACCTTTCGATTGCTCCGACTGCTTCCCGTCGTTCTCGCCCGCTTTTCGGGGTGGTCTGCGGGTTTGGACGACGCGAAAACATGCTCAAGTTCGACGTTATTTTATCCAGTCTGCGGGCTGTTGGAAACGACTGATTGGATGGCATCGAACGCGTTTGTTTCTTGGGCGTCAATTACGTTCATTCTCGTTTGTTTCGTTCTCACTTTCTCGCGAAGCAAAGGAGAACGGATGGAGTTGACAAGTTTATTCGCGCGGACAGACGAGCAGGAGGGAGTGAGTTGAGTTGGACGTCCGTGGCTTCAGCGAGCGGTCAGTTGGAGCACATGGGCGCTCACGGCCACGAGCACCGAGAGCACGTTGGCGGCCGAGGGCGCGGCGGCGGACGCGAAATGGCCAGCGGGCGAAGTCGAAGTGATGGGCGCGGAGTTGCAGAGGTTCGTGTTGCAGAAGCACGAAGTGACGTTTTTGCCGTCCGAGTTCGTGACAATGGTGCACTTGCCCGTCCACTTGGCGCACCTAAACGAGAGGAGACGAGAGGAGGATTGGAGGGAAGAGGGGGGACTCACTGCTCTTCGGCCTCCGGAGCCGCCTCGCACGTCCGCTCCGGGTGCTCGAAGGCCGTTCCGCAGCACGCGCATCCCTTCAGCGTCTTGGACAAGTCCAATTCCGTGGAGCACTTGACGGCGTTCACCTGCTGTCCGACGAGCAGCACGAGGACGCCGACGAGCAGGAGCAGCGGCGAGGAGCGGAGCATCTCGAACGGACGGGAGCGGAGTGAGTGGAACGGATAGCAGGAATGAGCGAGTGGAAGCGGACACCGAAAGGCGGCGGCCAGCGAACCCGTCCGCCTTTTATACCCGCCTAAACCGCCCGTTCGGATGCAAATTCGACGATGCAATCGCTCTCGTTCACCAGTGTTCCCACCGGTTAGTTCGCAAGGTTCTGGCATGCGGATCGTGAGCAAATTCCTTTCGTAGGAATTTCCTTGTCGACGGCAACTCTCCACAAGCCGAAAGAAACGAGAACAAGCTTCAGGACACGAAGACGCGGCATCACAGCGGGCTGTCCTGCAAGCAAGAAGCGAGTGAGGAGGAGTGAGTGGAACGAGGAGAAACACACGATGGTCGCCGCCGTCCGGCTCTTCTTCGAGCGGACGGACGGGAGCGTTTCCTTCGAGCGGCTGCCCTCCGCGACGACGACGGGGCGCTCCGGAGCGGCGATTGGCGGCGGCTGGGGCGCGGGCACTCCGCCGACCTCGCCGTTCGCTCGGCCGGCGCCCGGCGGCTGTCCACTCCAGCAGCACTTCTTTGAGCGCTTGCAGAAGGCGACGCCCACGCCCGTCAGGAACAGGATGAAGAGCAAGAAAAGAAGGACGCTGGAAGACAGGGATGAGCAGCGGACTGGCGGGCACCTCACCAGGCGACGATCCACACGATCAGCCACTTCTGCGAAGGCGCTTCCGGCACGTAGACGGCGGCGTCGTGCTGAACACAAGAAAGAGGTGAAAGTGATCAGGAGGAACTTACAAAAACGAAGTCGACCTTTGGGTTCGTCTCGAAGCCGACGAAGCGGAGAGGCAGCAGGTAGTGCGTGCGGTTCAGCTCTTCGAACGGGCTTGAGTCGCACTTGATTGCTTCGGAGTAGCTGGTGCGGTACTCCAACTGCCGAGAAGTTAGCGTCGCCTCCACCGGAAAGACAAAAAAGCGACCTAAAGGCCCGCGCGATTGATAAGCGACCCGACACAACACGACTTACCGCCAACACGTAAACTCTGCGGGTCGAACCTCCCATCCGACCAGTGAGACGGCGGGTGTACGCTCGCGGTCCCGCGGCAAACCTTTCCGAACAGCAAGACGAAGCTGAAAGCAGACACAATTAGTCAACGAAGAATCAAAAACTTGCAAAGCAGATGGTCCGTCTTCCTCGAAGTCGCCCGTCTTCCGCACGGTGAAGCGGAGAAGTTGCCGATCGACCACGAGCTTCACCTCGACGTCCGCGCAATGCCGGCTGTCTGGCTTCAGAGTGCTGGAAGAGAGCAGACATAGAGAGCGGAAAGCACAGGAAGGAACGTGCACGCTGTTGCCGAAGCCCTCGACGCACTCGTCGCTCGTCGCCCGACTGAAGAAGAGGAAGAGGAGAGCAATCCGCAGCGAGCACGCGAGGCCTCCACAGTCGACCATCCCGCGCGTTCAAAGCCGGAAAGGGGCGCAACCGAACACAACGGAAAGCAATGAAATGAGTGAGCGACTGCCGAGGAATGAGTGACTTGAAGGTACTTGCGGAAAGCGAGCCGCTCATTCGACTCGTCTGTCGCCTTCACTTCATCGGTTGCCGACCATCCACTCTCTCCTCGTTGGAACACGAAAACTGCCTTCTTTCTGCAGCTCACAACCGACCATTGAGAACAGCCGTGTTTGAGCAAACACCGGCCGCTTCCTCCGCTTTCCGTTCACCGCTTGCGTGACCACCAGCCGACCGACCGTTCGAGAAGTGAGCACTACCGAGCGGCATTCCGGAGAGCAGTCGGTGGGGATCGGGTGGGCTATAAGCCGGGAATGCTCGCCACACGCCACTCACTGAAAAGACAAAAAGCTCCTCATTCTGCTCCGCCCCTCGGTCTTCGTCGTCTTTTCGACCGCCACTCTCGAGTCGGAGGTGCCCGACGACTCCCTTCTTCGAACAAGTGGGCAAGGAACTGGAGAGAAGGTGTTGCCGCGCGGAGAAGTCACCGGATCGCAGACGACGTTTTTTCTCTCGTTCCAGTGGACCCGACCGTCCAGCGTCCGCCCGTCTTCTCCGCTCGTGGACCGACCGTCCGGTTCTCGCGGCGGAGCGATCGGCGCCGAAAGAACGTCTTATTTGGGCGTTGACCACACGAACTCGCTGCTCGCATTTTTCGCCCTTCTGATGCACGTGGGAGACTCGTCGAAGGTTCGTTCTCCGCCGATCGCTTCACGTCGTTCTTCCCGCAGGTCCTCCGTGAGTCGCCCAGCAGCCGGGGATCGGAGGAAGGCGGTGGGATTGCCGGAAATGCGGCGGTTGTTCGTCCAAACGTTCCGCTCTTTCGATCGCGAGTTGAATCGACAGTTCTTGCTCGTTTCAATCCAACCAATCCGTTCGAATCGAAGGCGAACTGCTCGAACGGACGGGCCGCCAGTCGCGAGTGGCGGCGGAGATCGGCGTCGTTTGGCCCGACTGCTCGCCGAGCCGCCGCCGAACGGCGCCGTTTGGCCCGACGGCAGCAGCAACTCCACCCTTTTAGTCAATCCTCCTTCCAGCCGCCCGTTGACGACGAGCAGGAGATCCGCGAATCGGCCGTCCCGCTCTCGATTTCGGCCGTCCAGCGGGCGGTCCACGCGGTGATTCTGCGCGTGCTGGTGTTCGCCGAGCGTTCGGGCGGCGGCGGGAGGAGGCGATTGGCGCTCTCGCCCGCACGAATCCCAAGCGGTTCCTCGAGATTTCGGGGTTGTCCCCGTTGTCTGCTGCAATCTTAGCGGTCAGCCAACTCTTGCGGATCGGCAGTGAAAAGGGACTTTCATTCGAAAGTCGAATGGTTGACTGCTGACAAACAGGAGGCGTTCCATTGGTTAACTGGTTTATTGCTCGACACGACCTCACTTCGCAGAAAGTAGAGGACAGAGAAATGGAGCTCTTGGGGACCTCGAAGTACACCCACCACACGCGTCTTCATCACCGGTTCGCTGCAACAAACGAGTTGTGGGGAATCCGTCGGAAGGAACCCACCAGAAAGCAGCCAGTCGGCTCCACCAGTTGGCCGAAGAGGCGTCTTGGTTGCGGACGAAGTGCGCGAACGCACGGCGATTCGGTGACAACGAAGCAGGCGGTCCACTTGTTGGTGCGAGCCGTGTACTCGCACACGGCCGTCGTTCATTTGTTCGTTCGGAGCGGTCGGCAGCGAGCCTGAAGTGAACGGCGGTTTCGATCGAATTTTCCCGCTTACCCGACGGAGCGGTGGGCGCTTGAGCAGTAGAGAGCGAAGAAAACGCACACGCTCGGATCGACCGGCTTCACCACGGGCACAACCTTCGGGGAACTCCGCCGGTCGAGTCGCTTCCTTCCAGCGGTGCGTCTTGAGAACTCGCGACCGCACTTCGCACAAAGCGCTCACGAGAAGCAGGGAGCTGAAAAAAGGGGAGGTGAGCAGCAGGGAGGTGCGGGAACTCCTCACTCGACCTCGTCGATCGCTCCTCCAAACAAGCGGGTGGATGAGCGGGAGAAGAGTGGACGGCGCTCACCGTTGGGTGTGAGCTTGCGCAGCCCTCATCCGTCGCCTCACAAGTGGTCGAAGAAGCCGAAAGAAGTGAACAGCGAGAAAGAGCCGGCCACTTCTCGTCGGTGTGTGCTCGTGGCTCTTGCTTCTGGGCGTCCACTTTCATTCGAACAGTCGCGAGTTGGTTCTTGAGCGAAGTCCTCATCGAAGCGCACACGCCCGCACCGCTTTAACTGAAAGAAGTGGAGGGATTAGACGAGTGAGAAGGAGGGAGAACTCACGACTTCATGGGCGAACGAGCGTGTTTGAAGCCGCTTGGATGACCGCCTCAAACTGGCGAAGAGAGACGTTGAAGAACAGGCAGAAACGGAAAGAAGGAGGACGGAAGGAGAAGCGCCGTTGCCGAACAGCCGGAGCGACCGCTCACTGGGGGGAGAGCGGGAAGTGGGCCGACCGCTCGGCGGGGGAACGAAACGAGCGACTGGCCCCCTGCCGCTCCCTCGCTGGAAGCCGGTTGCGAGTTGCGCTCGCGTTGCGCAATTCCTCGCTTGCTTGCTCCGAAACGAGCGTGATTATTCCGCCGGCAATCGATTTGTTTGCGGATTCGGCGATCCTCTCTCGTTCTTGCGACCTCAAACTCCCAATCGATCAAGCGGATTGTAACACACCTACGTTGTTCTTCCACTCCATTCGTGAATGAACGCTTCACGCGGGATTCACTGATGAAAGGGAAGCGGAAAGGCGGTGAGCTGGACAACGGACACTTGGGTGGAATGAGTGGCGGCGGACGTCTCAATTGCCGCGCGATCGAATGAAACGCGCCTCGTCGCTCGACAACCGGCAACAAACGAGAACGTGTACAAAAGATAGACGATCGGTCCAAACGGCCCTCGGAGGTGACCGAAAGGCGCTTCGCACTCACGGGAGAGAGCGGGGCGATGACTCACTCGTTAGCCGTCAAAGCGGCAGAGAAATCTTTCGCATGCAAAAGACGCGGCAGTTGAAGGAGGACGCCAGACGGAGCGACGTGAGCACCCCCGCCCGTGTGACTCATCGAGCGACCGCCTGCCGGGCGGGACGTCTGCCGCCCGCTCGTTGTCTTCTTCGGCTTTCGATCGACGCAGCCCGGCCGGTCGACTTTCAGGGAAGTCGGCCGGTCCTCGAAAATGTTTAAGTTCCGGCTCCAGCCCTGACCGGATGGAAATTTTGGTCGTCCCATCGCCGGGGCCAACAAGCGGAAAGAAGCGCAAGAACGAGGCCGTCCGCCCGCTGGCGTTCGCCGGCCTCTTCGCCCGCTTGCGGACGCCGTTCGTGCGGCGAGTGCTGAAGTTCGTGAGCGGCGACTTGAAGGAGAATGGAGAGATGAGTAAATTCAATCGATCGACCGTTGAGCAGCGGGTCTGGAGCGCGTACTATCCGTTCGGTAGTCGCTGGCCGGCTACCGAATTGCGGAAACTCCTTCCGTCTGCTGTGAGCTTCCATTCGCCGCTTTTAGGTCACGTACGCCCTCGACTTGTCCGCCTGCTCGTACGTGTGGACCGGCCGCTCGTTTCCTTTCTTGAGTGTGGGTGGTCGTTGCGGCCTTCAATTGCGTGTTAGGGGCTCTTTCTGTGGTGTTTGACCGAGCTGCTGTTGGAGTGGCGGGTTGGGCGGCTCGTTGAGTCGGTAGGGAAACGAGAGAGCTGTGAACTGAAAGAGGAATGAGTTCGTTGTCCACTCCCGGTCGACAGTCAGCTTCCGTCTCCACTCACAACACTCGCGGAGATCACCGCTTTCCATCTTTGCCACCAACACGCGCAATCCTTCAAAAAGCCTGAGTGGTCAGCAGAAGACCCTCGTGATCCCGCCGTTCGTTCGTGTTCCCGTTTTTCACCTGCTCGAGCGGTCGCTTGCCGCCCTCTCGCACTGCCGGCCACCGTGTTGTCGGCTGTTTGGTTCGTTCCGCCGATCGCGCGTAGTCGAGTGGGTTTTCGCGCAGATTGTGTCGCCCGACGCAGCGTACTGGTCGGTGGAGGACACGCAGCCGTCCGACTCGTCCTGCTGCTCGGAGATCCAAACGGACCGGGCGGTCGGCCGGTCGACGGCCTTCCGCTACTTGGTCGTCTTTTGGCTCGTTCGACTTGGCGAGCTCCGGCTGCTGCTCGTTAGCCGGCGGCCGCCCGCTACGATCTGGAGCGCTCTTGCGGCATCATCCTCTAGTTTTTGCCCGTGAATTCGCTCTCCTACGGCCTGCAGACGCTCTACTCCTCCTACTGAGCACGTATTCGTGACCCCCTCGCCCGCCCGCTCATTTCTTCCCTTCAGGGCCGTACCGCGGCCACTTTCGCCCACTTACTCCTGCTCGCCGTCTTTCACCGACTGCGCGGCGGCCGGGCGGGCAGCGAGTGAAACGCGCCGCCGACTACTTCCGCCAGTTCCAACACATGATCGCCGTCTCAGACGACTCTTGTTTGGGCCGATGGACTGGTGCTGTCGCTTGGGGAGGCCAGGCCGTGATCGCCGTGTTGTTGTTGCAAGTGGCTGGCTTCAACAAGCAGTTTATTCTCGCGCACGAACAGTAAACAAAGAAGGCAATAAACAAAAGATCGCACTAACTCCTCCACGGTTTACTTCAAGCGTTTCTCAGTTTGCCGCCCGCTCACGGCTCCCCGACATCCGCGCGCAGGCGCTTGATCTCCGCGTCCTGCTTTTCGATCTGAAACGACCAATTGAGGGAAAAAGCAAGAAGTTCGAACCTTGGCGGACATTTCGGCCACCTGCATCGTCAAGCGGCCGACCTTCGCCGGCAGCTGCTTGAGTTCGCACTCGAAGCAATTGATCTTCACGAGGCAAACGACGGAGATTTCGAGAAACTTGCGGAAACCCTTGATGATGAACTTCCGGTCAGGCACGGGCTTGCCTGTTGTCAACACAAACGAATGAACACTCTTGAATGCAACCACTCTACCCTTGTTGCCAGCAAAATGAGTGCAATCTCCAACATGCGCCTTCCAGTTGGCCCAAATGAAGACCTCGGCGTCCTCCCCGCCGTCCGCGATCACAACCTTCGCCTCCATGTCGCCGTTTTCGAGCAGACACGTCTCGAGGTGGAAGGAGAGGTTCGAGTGTTTGGCCTTGATGTTCTCTTCTTTGCGCGCCCAATCGGGATTCGCCCACTCGTTCTGGTGGACCACGATCCAAAGCTTCTGCTCGAGGGCGTGCGCGCAGACCATTGTTGTGCTGCAACAGTCACGATTACGCGAAAAATTTGGCTCGATTTGCGGCACAAAGCAGGCGCAAATCAACAAACGAATCGCTGCCAAACAGCCTCGTGGAACAAGCGAGAGAATGAAAAGCGAGCGGATTCCCACACGAGGTTCTCCGTCCGTTGAACAAGCGAGTAATTCTAAATCTTTCCCTGCGACGAGCAGAACAACGCCAATCGATAGCTCGACGCATGCGGGCGGAGGTCGAACGCGGCGGGAAAGCGGGGAGAGTGCACTCGTGGGCCTCCGCGCAAACCGCAAGTCGGCAGATGGAGCGAACTCGGAGGTAATTTGCGACGGACCTCCTCTCGCCGCTGTGACTCATCGCCCCTCAACACGCGCACTGGTCTCTCTCGAGCAGGAGTCAACCATCGATTCCTTTCTCGCTCAAACACGGGTGCCGGTCCGCCCGCTTGCTCGAAGAAGTGCAAGGATTCGGCGCGTGATCAGAAGCGAAAGGAAGCACTAGATTCATTCCAAGAAACGTGCTTTTCGGCATCTGATTGGAAGACCGAGTGGGACGACTTGCAGGCGGTGCGGGAGAAGAAGCGATTACAAGGACGAACACTCGTGTTGTCTGATCACTCCCGCCTTTCCACGGAACGAGCGGCTTGCCTTCCTTGCCAATAAAGCTGGGCTTCTGTTAAAAGAGAAGAAGAAAGAATGGGTCGCAGAATTGCGCGCAGTCAACAAGACGGGCTGTTCGCTTTGTCTTCACGTGTGTTGGTTGCCCGCTTTCTTTTCCTTGTTGTTTGCCCAAGCAATGCAGCTTCTCCCCTTGGATGCAACAGTTGGTTTATTCGGCGATCGGTTGTTCACGTCTCATCCCCGCGCCTTCCGGCCGCCCCGCCGCTGATTTCTGCGAGTTCTCCGCTTGACGGTTGCCTTCTTCTTCGATGCGCTCGGTTTCTTCGACTTGCTCGGTCGGCTCGCTCCAGTTCCGATCGTCTTTTTTGCGTTACTCGGTCGTCCGCTCGGCGGTCTGCTCGGAAGTCTGCTGGATCTTCCGCTCGCTCTCACGCCCGTCTGCCCACTCGGCTTCCGGCTCGATTCTCTCGCGCGCTCCTCGCGTAGCTCCGACTCGGCCGCCTCTTCGATCTGCTCCTGTTGCGACTTGAAGTGCGGGCAGTTGCCGACGATCTTCAGCTTTTGGAGAGCTTCCGGTTGTCCGCAATCCTCCCGCAGGAGGAGAGGACGAGGGCAGACGAGCACCTTCTTTCGCTTCATGGTCGGCGAGACGCCGTCCTTGGAGAACGCTGTGTCTAAAGCGGATAACGAACAGTTCAACCTACTGAGCGATCGCCCACCTTCGTAGTGCATGATCTGAAACCACCGTTTACAACTGAGAGGAGTTCAATCGCTCCCAGCTCCCAAAAATGCTTGGAAAATTCGAAAGCCCACCGAATCGAAGTCGTACGGCGTGACGACGTCGAATTGATCGGTCGGGTGGAGGTCGAACTGGGCTGCAGCAGGCCGAATTCAAGCCACCGCTCGTTGGTTCGCTCACCCCTGTGCTAAAAATCGTTCTGCACGTTCTCCTAGACGATCGTGATGTGCTGATCCCTATGAAGTCGTTGAGTGGTCGGAGCTCTCGTTCGCTCACCTATCCGGCCGTTGATGCTCGTGCCCGATTCCTGCAAGAAGACGGTGAGCAGTCTTTGTTTGTTTTGCGGGCTGCTCGAAACGGCGTGATCTCTCCTTCGACATAACACCCACGCGGTCTCGGCCAACAAGTTGGATCGACGAGAGGTTGCTTCGTTAGCAAAGAGAACGCGCAAATCCCAGTGTCAGCACAACCCCTGAACGAACCGATGGCGTGCATGAACTCGTGCTGCACGGCGGCCCGACTGAGCACACACTCGTGGTCCAGCGACATCCGTTGGGCGCCGCCTGCAATCTTCGTTCCGCGCGGATCTTCCGAGCAAACGCAACCGATTACCCCATTCGCCCGCTGCTCCAATTGGATGAAGTCGGCGTTCGGTTGCTGCTCGTAGTCGACGAAGCGGAAGCAGCTGTCCATCCCCAGAGCGTCCAGCCAGTGGCGGATCTTTAGACGTCTACAAGAAGCGAGTGAGCGGAGGACGATGGGTCAGTGCCCACTCGTAGTCGTCGTAATAGGCGGAAAGACGGTAGACGAGGGTGTTGTTCGGCCATCGCGTCAATCCCCGCCGCTCCAGTCGCGACGTCCATTGCTTTCCGAGGGCCCCGCAGTGCTTCCGCTCGTTCCTTCTCGCCCTCACTCATCACTACGAGCTTTGATCAGGCGGTGGAATGAAGGGAGAGCTCACGAATGTCACCGCCGAACAAATCAAATCGCTTCTGGCTGGGCGCGCGGCTGTTGATCTCGTGGATCGAGCGGGCGTTCGCCGAGGAGCAGCAGAGAACGGGGAAGAGCGTTCATCGGAGCAGGCGGGAGGTCGCCGCAACGGCCATCTTCTGCTTGAAACTCCCGATGATCTTCCTTCTTTTATCCTCGTTGTTTCCGAAGCTTCCGTACGTATTCGAGTGATCGCAGCGTTCCGTTTGCTCACCTGCCGCCCATTCGGCGAGAGCGCGCCTCTTCGGCACCGTCATCGTTTCTCTCGGCTTTCAACAACGATTTGGAGTGAAACAAAGGATCTTGTGCGTTCCTCCAAGCCGACGGAGTCAAGAGGACAATTCGTTGATCGGGCGGGCGATCAAGCGAAGGACGAACGCGTTTCGAGCGCACCGACTACGCATCCATAAGCCGAAGAGAACGGAGTGTTGAAGAAAGGACTGGGTGGGTCACCCCACCAATCGCAGCTGCAGGGTTGCCCAAGCACTCGCCTGAATTTGCGGCTGAATTCGAAGCAGAAGAGTGCTCGCGCATAGCCGACGGCAGTATTACAGCGTCGAGCAAGCCGCTTCTCGGTTAGGTACTCAATGGTTCCCACTGACCGCAAGCCAACACAAACCGGGAGAACGGCGGAAATCCCGCAAGGCGATAAAGAAAACAACGAGCAGAAGCGAGCAAGAAACACACGACCTCGCCATTCGGCTTGCTCGCGGTTTCTCTCCTGCTCTCCGTCCGCTCGGCCGGTCGGCGGCAATCAAGGGAGAGCAGAAAGCGGAAAATGAACAAAGAATCGTGATTTCGCTCGCATTTCTCTGCGGTTTCCTTTGGCTTTGACGGCGATTTCCGTTACGAGTGTTCGCCGGAAGATTGGAGATCGTTTGTAACATTTGCGGCCACATTGGCGGCGATTTCTCGTCTGCTTCCCCATGGTTTGTTCGCAGCGTTCACTTCTTTCTCGCGTTCCGCCCGCTGCCGCTTTTCTGCCTCCGCCGTCCCCGCCCGCGCGCGCGCATGTCGGGCCGCTCCGTTCGTGCGCCCGTCCATCCGCTCGACGGCCGCTCACCCGACGGATCGCTTGCTTGTTCGCCAGTCCGCCCGTCCGCCCGTCCACTCGCTCGCTCGCTCTTTGCAACCGGCAGACGGCCGCGGCGGGCGCTTGCGAAAGTCATCGCTTTCTGCTCCACCGACAAAATCGGCCGCTTCCTCGCGTTCTTTCTCGTTTTCTGCCCGCAATTCGGCGATCGCCGTCGCCCTCGCTCGCAATCGACCGCTTTTGACGTCGTCCTTCTCGTTCGTGTGTTCAAACGCGTTGCCTTTTGTTCCAACGCTTCTTCCACCAATTTACCTTTTTTTCTCGTCTAATTCGTCTGCTTTCAGCCTTCCGACTCGCTCCTTCCTTCCGCGCAATGGAACCCAGCGATCCCTCGAAGCCGACTGCCGTACCGAAGACGACGGACTACAACACGCGCGTGTGCCTCCTCTACGACTTCCGGGCAGGCCTCTCGGCCGCCGACTCGGTGCGCAAAATCCACGCGATCTTCGGCGCGGACGCTGTGGGACTGGAGGGCGCAAAGACGTGGTGGAAGGTGCGTCTCCTTCCTCTTTTCCCTCCTGATTCGTCCGTTTGTTGCAGAAATTCCGAACGGGCAACACGAAGATCGCCGACGAGCGCGTGCTCGGCGCCCTCCGGCAGCAGTGCGGCCTGCCCGCCGGCGACGAGATCGTGGAAGCGAGGCCGAAGAAGCCGCGCGCCCGGAAGAACGAGCAGGCGATCGCTTCCGTCGGGGACTCGTTCCTCGCTTCGGCGCCGATTTTCGCTCCGCGTCTCGCTCCGACCGTCCCGCACTCGCTTCCGTCGGCCAACCCGCCGATCCTCCAACAGATGGCCGCTTTGGTGCCTCCGCAGATGCTCGTGATGCCGAAGATCGAAGCGAACGGAGCGCCCCAGCCCGCCGCTCCCGTCGCCAAGAAGCCCCGAGCGCCGCGCAAGAGGAAGGCGGACGCAAACGTCGAGGAGGCGTCCGTCGCGAAGATGCCGAAGCTCGAGCTCCCGGTTGCTCTGCCGCTTGGATCCGCGGGAGTGGCGGCGACTCCGCCCGTTCCAGCTGCCCAGCCGAAGCCGAAGAAGCCGCGGATGTCCAAGCAGCGGAAGGCGGAGCTTGTGGCCGCCGCTCTCGCCGCCCACTCCGCATCTTCCGGATTCGTGGCCTCTGCTCCGCCCGCTCCAGCCGCTCAACCCGCGATCTCGCCGGCCGACAGCCTGGAGGACATCCTGGCGCAAGCGACGGCCTCCGTTCTCGCCGCCCTGCCGCGCAAGATCGAGGCTCCCGCCGAGGTTCCGGTCGAAGACGACGAGACGACGTGGGAGGACAGCACGGAGGAGACGGAGGAGACCAGCGAGCAGTGGGAGGACGAAGAGGAAGAAGAGGAGGAGAGCGAGCTGGACGACTCGGACAAGGAGAACGTCAACGACGACGACGAGGAGGCGGCCACGTGCACCGAAGACGAGTGGTGAGCCGCCCGCCCGCCCATTCGTTCGCTCCGATCTGATCGCTAGGAAATTTTCCGTTGTTTGTCCTCTGCTTGGTCATCATCCCTCATTCTTTCGTCCTTGCCTCATTGTTCCCTCCCGTAGGTCACCAATCCACTCGCTCTCCTCTCATTGTTGTGCTCACGATTATTTCCTTTCGTTCACTGATGCCTTCTGATTGTTTCTCTCCAGTTCGTCTGCGACGACTCTCGAATTCTATTGATTTCATGCCGTTTACCTCGATTCTCGTTGATGTTCGTCTGTTTCGGTTGAAATCCGACCACTCATTCACGTTCACGTTCGTCAGTGCTGTTGTTCAATTGTTTCGTTCTGTTTGGTCGGTTAGTTCGCGTAATAAACTCGTCAAAGAGAAGCGATTAGAGCGGAATGTTTCGGGGAACGCAAGAGTCGCTGCTTGGGGATGTTTTGAGGGATCAAAGCAGACGATCAAAAGCGAAAGGCGGGCATTCGTCCTGTCCACACGAATGGAAAGTGATCGATGGAAACGAAGAAGATCCAAGGTGCATGCTTGTGTGTAGTTTGTATCGAAACTGTCGCAGCAAAAGGAAGCGATCAGGAAACGGACGATCGGCCACGTCATTTCAACGCATCGAGCACACTTCGCAGGATCACCCGCACTTCCGCCCTTTTGTGTCGACCTCCAACGAAGGCGAGCAAGTGGGCGAGCGGCCGATGACGAGCGCCGGCTCGCATTCCGCCGAGCATCGTTCGAATTAAACCGATTTGTCGCACGAAACGGCGGGGATCAAACACGCGACAAAACGGAATCAACGGGCGATAAGCGACGAGTTCGCCGACGAACGCCCGCACGCTTCTCACGCGGGAGTGCCGCTCAAATGGAAAACGACGCAAAGTGGGGCTCGTTTTGAGGAAACACCAGGCAAGACGATTCAAAGCCACTTGTTATTGCTGCTCTCTATTGTATGCAGTGTTCGTGATGCTTTCCGCTTTGTTTTGACGAGTCTACATAGTTCTGAGGTGTTCTGGCAATGAAATGAATACGAGGCTCTTGCTGAGTGTCTTTTTCTTCCTCCTGCTGCTTTCTACCTGCTTCCTCCTGGTTAGAAGCTGGGAGGAACTCAAAGCAAAGAAGGTTTACCGCATTGAAGTTTTCGGATGTACGTTTCTTTTTTCTTTCCCTATTCGTTAACCATTGCGCTAGTTGATACGTTCCTGCAAATCGGCACTCCGCCCCAGCATATTCCGGTGCAGTTTGACTACGCGACGGTGCCACTGGTCGTGAGCTCCGAGCAGTGCGGCCAGCGACTTGACCATTGCTACGATTATTGCGGCGATCGTACGTTTTGTTTTCCCTGTCTTCGTGGGTGATGTCAGTAGTCGTCTGCAATTTGCTCGTTTTGCGCGCCGTTATTTCGCTTTTTTTCCAGATCTTCCGCTTGCTTTTTGCTAAGGAGATTAAAAGATTCAGATTACCTTAAAAATGTTTGTTACTTACTCCTCCTTGCAACCAGCCAGCCAAACTTATCTCCTCGCAACTTGCATCCATCCTCTATTCGACCAATCACTTCCGCGTTGTTTCAGAGACGCTCGCCCGACTGTACTGCGACGACCTGTGCTACCCGATCACTCGGCAAATGTGGAACGCGTTGTGCACGACGCCGTTCGTCGCTTCCAACTCCAGCACGTACACGCGAGTGGAAAACCGCACGTGGACGGAGTCGCTTCAATGCTGCCGGAATCAATTCTTCGGCTGGTTTGCGCAGGATCGCGTGCGGTTCGAGAAGGCCGACCCGAAGTTTCGCGACGACTCGTTCCAGTTGGAGTTCGTCGAGGGCACGTACATGCAGTCGAGGTTCGTTCTTTTGTTTGCAAATTGTTGTTGGGCGTTCCTTTTGGCTACTTTGGATCATTCGCTGGAGATTGTTGCATTTTGGATAGCACTCGGAGCAGAGAGAACAAATCATGAACCGCACATTTCTTTTGCTGAAGCGGCTGTTGTTTGAAGGACCAAAACGACTCTAGAATCTGCGAGTGTGTCGTTCGAATGACCAACGGTCCACAAAGAACGCTCGCCAAAAAGGACGGCAGCTTTGATGCCAGCGACACAAGAACGCTCCACCATTTCCTGCGAACTTTCGCCGTCTAATTCCCGTTTTGCAGCGCGTTCTACGGCGAGTGGGGCCTGCTGGGGTTGGGCTTCCGCGACCAATCCGGCAGCGTGAACTTCGTGGAGCAACTTTTTCGCGCCGGGCGGATCGACGCGCCCATCCTTTCGTTCAATCGCGGCGGCTACGCGCTGGTGGGCGCGTTGAACACGGCGGACTGCGGGAATTGGAGCTTCCTGCCCGTGGCGACCGGCGAACAGGGCTGGACGGTGGAGGTCGAGCGGATCGTCCTCTACGGCGTGGAGTTCAGGAAGCAGCGGGTGAGTTCCCGAGTGATAAAGGAGGACTGGATGGATGGTGGTGCCTTTGAGAGGTTGTTCCCTAACCGTTGCCCATTTCATAAGGCTTTTGGTAGACTTGCTCTTCTGTCTAGTTGAAAGAAATTGGCATTCCGTTTGTAATCGGAGGATTTTGTCTACCGATTTCAGTTTCTTGACCCATTTTCCGGCTAAGAATCCTTGCGGGAACATCTAACCCACTGACTAACCTCTGGCTGATTACTTGCCGCTTTAGGTCAGCTTCGACGGCCGCAATCCCGACCTCGTGATTCCGCACGCCGTTCGGCGGGGGCTCGTCGAAGCGGGCGTCGTGCTGGACGATTGTCACTTCTATCGCGGCGATTTGTGCGTGCGGACGGACGTCTTCCGGCGGCCGGTCGAGTTGCACGTGGGCGAGCAAGCGTACGCGTTCACCGTCCAAACGGAGCAAAGCGACGAGAAGTGCCGAACGGACGCGCGCAACCGAACGTTCTGCGACGTGTGGACCGAACCGCCGGTGCAAAGCGGCCGCTCGTTCGCCGCGGAGCCGTGGGTGCTGAACAACGGCGCCATCATGGACACGCTGTGCTGGGCTTTCGACTACGAGCACCAAACAGTTGGGGTCGGGCAGTACAGACTGCGGTGACCACTTGTACTTCGTTCAATTGTGCATAATCGTGTGTATCTCCACAGTTCTTGATTGATAAACAGTTTTAAGCGAAATGGTTGGAGAAACTCGAGAGAACCGTTAGTTGATCTTCCTGCTCACAGCTTTCTCCCAGCTTCAAGGACGATTTGATGAGCAAAACGGCGAGAGGCTAGCCGGTGGAACAAGAGAAATATTGGCCGAAAAGGTCCGAAGGAAACGACCGCTTTTGCTGCTAGGCGATGAACGTCCGAAACCCACCAAACGACCGACAAGCAAGCGCCGGAGAATTGCACCCGGAATTGCGCAACTCGCTTCCGTTGCAATTCTCACTGCTTGAGCGGGAGTGGGGTAAACAAACCGAGTAGCCGCTCTCATTCGCAACTCGTGAGCAAAAGGCGACAGCACCCCGAGCGGCATTCACTCGTTTCGTCCAGACGCCCTGCGAATCGGTCGTCTCCTTTCTCTCCGCTCCGCTCTCCCGCTTCTTTCCGCCCGCGCGTTCGAGGATGAAGTCGACGGCCGTCGCCCTCCTCCTCGCCGCCCTCCTGCTCGTCCCGTCCGGCGCCGTGGATCCGCCCGCCGGCTTCGAGGTCCAGGGCAGCGACATGTGAGTCTCCTCTCCATCTTCTTTCCACTCACTCCTCTCGCTGCAGCGTGTACACGGGAACGTCGCCGAATGCCGAGGCCGAGCTCGTGTTCAACGGTGCCTCTTTTGAGTCCACTTGGGATCATAAGAAAATGGACGGGGTTCTTCCTTTCAAGTGAGTCAATTCTTTGGGCTGTAAATTGTGTCGTTCAGAGTCGCGATCAAAGCGGGAAGCTGTTCGGTGGGAGGCCGGGTGACTGTCGCTTCTGACGACGTGGTGATCAACACAGGTGGACTTCTTTCTTCTTTTTTTGAGTCGCTCTTGCGCCCTTGCAGATGACAACAAGAGCTTCAAATTGCCGCTTGCAATCGCGGGAAGCGACGGCAAGCTCACGGTCTCTGGTGGTCCGAACAGCGCCAGCGGGCCCAACAACATCACGTGCCAGCCGTTCGCCAAAGACGAGGACCAAAACGTTGTGAAGATTTCCGTGACGCTCGAAAAAGAAGCGCCGGACTTCAAGGTCACCTTCGTGAGTCTCCTTTCGGTCCTCTCCGCCCTCTCCGTTAACCGCCGGTCATTGCAGAAAGGCGCGTCGTTCAAGTCGGATGCCGAAGCGGCGGGGGCGTTCGCTTCGTGGATGATCGCCCTGATCATCGTGTACGTCCCTCCTCTCGCTCCTCTCACTCGTCCTCTTGCAGCGGAGCGGTCGGCCTCCTGCTGCTGCTGGTGGGCGTCCCGGCGGCCATCGTCGCGTGCGTGTGCCGCCGCAAGCGGAAGGCCGCGCGCGAGGCGGCCGCCGCCCAGGCGCAGGCCGAGGCGGCGGCGGCGGCGAAGTCCACGAAGCCGCTCAGCTCGAAGCCGCAGGACGCGAAGACCAAGAGCGAGAAGAAGACCACCGAAAGCGGCAAGCCGGCCGACGAGAAGATCACCGCCGCCACGAAGGCCAAGGGCGCCGTCACCGCCGCCGTCGTCCGCAAGGACGACTCGAAGCCGGCGGTCGCCGGCAAGGACGCGCCGAAAAAGGAGGCCGCGACGGGCGCCGTCAAGCCCGCTGCCAAGCCGGAGCCGCCGAAGCCCGTTTACCGCGAGGAGGTGAGTTCCCTCTCCGCTTCCTTCCTCGAATCCTTTCGTTTCAGACCCTGGAGGAGAAACGCGCGTACGCGCAAAAACTCGTCGCGCCCTACCTGCCCGTGTTCGAGGACATGGCGCGGACGAAGGAGCGCCAGAAACGCGAGGCCGCCGCGCTCGCCGCCAAGGAGGCCGCGGAAGAGGCGGCCGCCAAGCAGGAAGCCGCCAAACGCGCCGCCGCCGAGCCGAAGCTGGACCGCACCCAGGAGCCCACGCCGTAGACGGACCAAACGCAGGAGTGAGCCGCTGGAATCGACGGGATCGTGTGTCTTTCGTTGCGCTGTGTGCGCGTTCTTCTTTCCGTGTGTCCGTTGAAATGTGAATAAACTTTGGTGAAAGTCGGGGGTCAACCAGGAAAGAAGGAAATGAGCAGGACGACCCTTTTGCTCTTTGTGGCGTTCGAGTTCGTGACCAAGGAAGTGAACTCACTGCCGAGGGCAATTGGAGGCGTGAATCAGCGGGCAGGCGGGTGTAAACGCCGTTTCTTTGTGAAGGAAAGTCGCAAAAACGAAGGCAATTCATACGTGTCTCGTTTACGACATCCCGATCAACAAGCAGTGCATCACAAGTCCGATTAACGTGAAAGCGGCGCTGTGTTCAGCCGCTGATCTTTTGTGGTAGACGAACGGAATCCGTTGTTTACTGGTTAGGAGTTCGGCATGGACCTTGAAGACGTTCTTTGTTCGTTGAAATTTACGGACCAGCTACCGGCTGTTTGAGAGCTTAGGGAGGCTTGTTCGAAGACTGCCGTACATTGCTCCACCTACTTCAAACATCTCCCATTGCCTGAGCGGAACGGCCGATTTTTATCTGCTCGCCCGGAAGGTTGGCCGGCCGCTCGTCCTAGAACAGTTGACTTTGTATTTGCTCGGAAGATCGTTCTCTCGCCACATCACAGTTCAATGCTTCAAGGTCGCCACCCCGACGCCCCCATTTGATCGCCCCGGAGCGACCGCAATGCTTTCGGCCCCTTCTCGTCATCAAGTTTGATCGCCGGCCATTATTCGTTCACTTTTTTGCTCGTTGTTAGTTCGCAGCTCCAACAACCAGCAACCGGCAACCGCCGTTTCCTCTTGCAGCAATCACAATTCCGACCGGCAATCGCACTCAAAACGTACTTCCGTTTGCTTTCTTTGATCAAACAAACAACAAAGATAGGCGTGTTTCGTCGCTCACCAGCCCCCTCTCTGGTTCGTTTGAATGTCAGTGTATAGAGGCGGGCAGTTTTGCCGACGAGGCCACAGCTCAGCAAGAATTATCTTTCATTGTGCAATCAGTTAGAGAAAAGTCTTAAAGGCGGTGCTCGTTTCCACTGAAACAGCCGCGATTCCGTGCTCAGTAAGCGGTGGTCCAGTTCTTCGATCATCACTGTTTTGCACGCGCCTTTCCTGCCTACTTTTCCACTAGCCCAGCATGACAGACGTTCGCCCGTTTGAACGAACCCTTGCATTTGCTTCTGTCGTTTCTGCCGACCATCAATCTTGCCCGTTTTTATTCGCACGATGCACAGAATACAGACACGAAAACAAAGGGATCTTTGAGACGACCACAATCCTCTCATTCTGGAGTCGTGCCCGTCTGCGGCGTCCCACTGGTGCCCGTCGCGGCCTCCTTTTTCGGCGCGTCTTTGGCGGCGGGCTTCGAGTCGTCCTTGCGAACGACGGCGGCGGTGACGGCGCCCTTGGCCTTCGTGGCGGCGGTGATCTTCTCGTCGGCCGGCTTGCCGCTTTCGGTGGTCTTCTTCTCGCTCTTGGTCTTCGCGTCCTGCGGCTTCGAGCTGAGCGGCTTCGTGGACTTCGCCGCCGCCGCCGCCGCCGCCTCGGCCTGCGCCTGGGCGGCGGCCGCCTCGCGCGCGGCCTTCCGCTTGCGGCGGCACACGCACGCGACGATGGCGGCCGGGACGCCCACCAGCAGCAGCAGGAGGCCGACCGCTCCGCTGCAACGAGACGAATGAACGGAAGAAGGCGGGAGAACGTACACGACGATCAGAGCGATCAACCACGAGGCGAACGCCCCCGCCGCCTTGTTTTCGGACTTGAACGACGCGCCCGTCTGCAACAAGAGGATTGAAGGGGAGAGAATTGAGAGTAGACTCACGAAGGTCGCCTTTAGCTGGGGAAGTTCCTTCACGAGCGTGATGGAGAGCTTCACGATTTGTTGGTCCCCGTCTTTGGTGAACGGGGCGCAGTTGCTGATGAGCTTCGGTTGACTGCTCTCCGCAGAACCGCTGACGTCGAGCCCATTTCCAGTTCCTTTGATCGTGACTGGGAAGTTGTAACTCTCAGCGCCTTAATGCACGAGCAGCTCGAAATTTTTAGAAAAAAAGACACCCACCGATTTTGAGGTTCGGCTTCTCGTTACCCGGGTTGACCTCGCCGGGGATCGAGCAGCTTCCCGCTTTGATCGTGATCCTGAACAGAACGATTACTTACGTGCAAGTTCCAAGAGGCTCACTTGGGAGATGGACCCGAATCGATGTGCGGATGGTTCCAAATGGACTCAAAAGACGCGCCCTTGAACACGAGCTCGGCCTCGGCACTCGGCGACGTTCCCGTGTACACGCTGCAGCGAAAGGGGAGTGAGTAGAGGGAGCGGGAGGGGACTCACATGTCGCTGCCCTGAACCTCGAAGCCGGCGGGCGGATCCTCGGCGCCGGACGGGACGGACAGGAGGGCGGCGAAGAGCAGGGCGACGGCCGTCGACTTCATCCTCGAACGAGCGGAGCGGAGCGAAAAGAGACGACCGATTCGCAGGGCGGCTGGACGAAACGAGTGACTGCCGCTCGGATCCCCGCCGCCTTTTGCTCGCGAGTTTCGAGCGGAAGAGCGGCTGTTTACGCGGCTTTCATTCGAACCGCCGAATTTGCACGAGCCGTTGGCGCCCGTAGCGGCGAGCGATTCGTTTGCTGCAGCTCCCAATTGCCGGTCGTTCCACCCCTCAACCTTTCTGCTTGATGCTTTCGCTTGCTCCGATTGAACACAACGAATGCACCTCACTTTATTAACAGCAGTAAAGACGAAAGCAATGGGATGGAAGAAGCACACGATCACCCGTCAGGCACACATCAACGGACTAAAAGGAAGTGCACGGCTGGTCGCTTGCGCGCTGCATGCGCTCCTTCAATCGCCGCTTCTCCGCGAGCTCCCTCTCGATCTTGCGACTCTTTTCTTCCATCCAGTGGTCGTACTGCTCTTTGCTGGCCGCCAACGAGAAAAAGTCGCTCTCGACCTTCCGCGCGTAGGCGGTCAGGTCCCGCACTCGCTGGTCGTTCGCTCCGGCGGAAGGCGGCAACGGGAAGAACGATTTGAGGAGTTTGGCGATCTGTTGATTGCGGAGATCGTCGGTGAAAAGCGAGTGCCACTCCTTCGCTTCGGTGGGGGCGTGCGGGGGAGGCAGGTTGTCGAAGGAGTCCGAAGTCATGATCGAAGTTGCGGGCAACACTCCGGTCGTCTCGTCGTCATTCGAGTCTCCCGCTTCCGCTCCCAACGCAGTCGAGCAAGCGGCCTGCAACAAGAAGAGTAAAAGAAGACCCAAAGAAAGGAACGCACGATCAAATCGGGGATTTCGAACTTCCGGCCGACGTCGAGCAGCTCCCGCGCATCTCGCTCGAGTCCGTCGAGTCGTCCGCGGTACGCAAACTCGACCATCCGCTGCAGGACTTCCCCCACTCGTTCCGGCGATCGAGTAGTGCGTGTTCGTGGGATCGAAGCGAAATTCGGCGGCGAAAAAGGCGGATTTCAGGGCGAGAACGAGCTTGTGAACCTGCAACGAAGGGAGAACGAGTTGGTGGGGTGCTCGAAGCGATTCATGTTGTGAGCAAGAAAGCATCCGACTGCTCGGAGACAGAAAAGCGGTCAACCCGCTGGGCGAGCGAATAAAAGCGGCCCGCGGGAGATATTAGAGCAATAAAAAGCAGTCTTCTTTCGAGTTCTCACTTCCCAACGACCCGACCATCCGGCAAGCCAAGCTGGACTGCTCCCGTCGCTCACCTTGATCTCCTCCTTGTCGACCAGCAGCCGAAAGTCCGTGAGCTCGCCGGTCAGCTGCATCGCCCAGAGAGGCGCGCGATCGGCCGGCAGTGGCCACTCACTCGCTGCCTCCTTTTCGTCCACTCCCATCTGATCCTCGCTCGACTGCCGCGGACCAGAAATCCTTGAATCGTCCTGCACCTTCGAGTCATCCGTCTGCAACAAAGTTCAAGCGATGAAGCAAGAAACTTTGTCGTCGAACTCACAGCTTGCTTGACAGCCTCCAACTTCCGCATTCCGTCGGCCAGTTCGCCGACCAACTCGTACGCCTTCTTCTTCCGTTCCTCCAGCTCGCCTTCGAGTCCTCGTTGGAGCGAGCAGAAGCGCGTTTGTTCCTCTTCAACCTCCGCTTTCAAGACTTCGATCTAAACAAAGGAATGAAATGAATGAATAGAAGGATGAGGGACGTACCCGATCGATGAGGAAGAGCTGCTGCTCGAGGACCTCTTCGTGCACTTCGGCCGTTTGCTGAAGCGTCGCCTGCTGCTTTTTGCAGACGATTCCCAGGGCGGTGTTGCTCGCCGTCAACGCGCGGTTCTGAACAAGCGAATAAACGAGAAAATCCGATCGAAAAGACCCACTTCTTTCGCGAGAGCTTCGCAACGTTGCTTCTCCTTCTCGGCCTCGCCGTCCAGCGCCTCAATCAGCGACCGGAGTTCCTGCTCGACGCCGTCCGCACGGGCGCGCTGTTCGGCCAGCGCGTGCTCCAGCCGTTGGATCTGAAGCATGCGATCAATAGAATTCGTTGAACGGAGGGACGAACCTCAGGATCGACTTGCGAAGTGGATTGTTCAGCTTGATGGGGCGCTTCTTCGGTTCGCTTTGTTGCCGTCTTCTCGGCTTCAGCGGCTTCAGCGGCGCGCTTCTGCCACTCGCAAATCGCGCAGTTCTCGGTCCAAACCTTGCAGCAGACGCGGCTCGGCGGTGGGTACTTGTAGAAGCCGTACGAGACGCCCCACAGAACTTCTTTGACTGAACGCAACGAATAGAAACGATCCATCGGTTTGGTGCGAATAGAAAGAATTAGGATTGACGCAAAGGTTAGCCTGTTTGTAACGAAATCGTGCTAAACCCTCGCGTTGACCGGCTCTTGACTCGAGCCACTTCTGTTTCATTCTTGTAGCGGAGTCAAACTTTCTACCCATCCCGTAAATCCCGCTTTTGCACGTACAACAACAGAAAAAAAAGATAAATGGACGGACCTTTGTCGAAATTTTCGCCGTTGGCGTCTTCGGTCCAAACGGCCGCCTTCAAGTCCGTCGCGTCGCCGTCCAGCGTGACCTTCACGTCCAACGCCCACTGACTCTTGGCGCGCACCTCGAGGCGGCACTTCGTGGTCGAACGAAAGCAAAGCGGCTCTTCCGTGATTTTCTCTTCGTAGGGGCCCGTAATCACGGCAAAGTGCGGACAGGGCTCCATTTTGCGGGGAGGAACAGGTGCGAGAAGGAACGGGGAATTCAGGCAAATTTTATAGTGAGAACGAGTGATCGAAAGTGTCGCTAATAGACGAAAGAAAGCCCACCCGAGCGCACTGCCCTGGCCGCTGCCAACCACCCGAGCGCTCGAATGCCGCCTGGCGAACGCGCCCCGCGCGCGGTGACCCCCGCGTTGTGCGGCACGCGGTTTGGCGCTTGGCGTGGGGTTTGCCGCGTGATGAGCGGCTCGGCTTTGCGCTCCCCACCGCTCGCCACTCGACAGTGCGCGATCGACGGCCTCGTTTGACCGCGGCGATCGGGCATGTGTTCCGTGTTTGCACGATGCGCTTTCGCTTGCTTAGCGATCAACAAATCGGCAGCATTTTCAACGAACGATCCGTGTGGTGTTTTATTCTCGATGTACGGGGAAAAGTCGCTCGTTTTTTGATGTTGCATTTAATCAGAATAATCCACAACAAAGAGCAACGACTGAACAAACAAATCAACACGTTTACTGCATCAGCTGGACGATCTTCTTGTACGTTCCGCAGTCATCGGGGACGCGGTCCTGGATCGGTTTGGTCAGAAAGAGAAGCGTCTTCCCGCCTTTCGTTTCCGCAAACTGGAGCACAAACGCGCTCAATTCGGGATCGTCGGCGCGAGCGGCGAGGACGAGCAGATCGGCGGCGCTCTCCCGTGTGATTCCCGCCTGCAACACTCGAGTGCACTCGGCCTAAACACGAGGGCTGATTGCGGCAAATGGAGAGGACTTACGAGCAAGCTGGAAATTTCGAAGCGACGAACCGCAACGTACAGTTCGCGAGCATCCCTCTCGATTCCGTCGAGTTGACCGCAGTAAACGAACGCGAGCATTCGCTTCACGACGTCCGCTCGAATGCCCTCCACCGACTGCTCGCTCTTCTGCGGATTCGCACGGAAATCGGCGGCAAAGACGGCGGATTTCAAGGCGAGAACGTTGCGGTGCGCCTGCACACGAGTGGTGGAACGAGTGCCCGCATTCAACGGCTACTCACCCGAATCTCTTGACCCTCGACCAGAAAGCGAAAGTCGCACAAGAAGCCGCTCGTCCACATCGACCAGAACGAAGCGGGAACGACCGCCAGCTCCCGATCGATCGGCGGCAGCACCGTTTCGTTCGGCTCTCGCTTGACGGCCGTGAGCGCTTTGTTCTGTTGCTCCAACCGCGTGCACTGGAACGGGCATTCGAATCAAAAGAAGAGACGACTCACTCGTTTCCTCGCAGTCTCTTCTTTGCGCTTCCACCAAATCACATTCGATCTCAACTGCGCCACCTTGTCGATTTGGGCGCCAAAGTCGGCGATCAACGAGGACGAGCGGCTCTCCTGTTCGTGCAGCTTCGACTTCAACTCGTCGACCTGCAAGGGACAGGAGTGACGGGAATAAAATGGAGCAAGACACACTTCGTGGGTGAGTTGAGCGACGAACTGCTTGTGCGCAACCGCTGCTTTCTCGTACTCGTCGCACTTCAATGCCGAAGCGGAGAGTTGGGCGGCCAGCTCGAGGTTCTTCGACGTGAGCGCATCGTTCTAAGCCGCAAATCGAGATCGCCCGAACATCAAACGACTCACCGCTCCGACAGCCGCTCATTGTCCGCCGCTTCTTTCTCCAGTCGTTGAATGCGGGACTGGAGGGCGCTCTCACTCTCTTTCGACTGCACTCGCTGTTCGGCCAAGCGGCTCTCCAATTGCTTCAGCTGAAACGGGAAGGCGGAGGGATTGAGAACGAACGGTAGAACGAACCTCAGCTTGATGAATCGCTCGCTGTTCTGCAAGCGCCACAGATTCCAGCTCTCCTTTGCACGAGAGGCACTTGTCGACCCACACCTTGCAGCAAATGCGGTCGCCTTCCAGCGGGTCGGCGATCGTGTAGTTTTTGTTGAGCGCCACCTCGAACTCTCGAGCTGCATTCAAACGATGAAAATGTTCTTAATGTCGGTAAACCCACCCTTTGAGGTCGTCCGCCCATTGCCGTTCACGATCCAAATCGAGCCCTTCAAGTCCTCCATGCGGCCTTCCACAACGATTCGCACATTTGTGGAGGTCGAAGAAGCGTCCCGCTTTGAGATCTCGAGGCGGCATTTGGTCGAAGGACGAAAAGAAAGCTGGCACTCGTGACTTTGCGCGCCTCCCTGCTTGAAGACGACGCGGTGGACAGACGAAAGAACAGCGGAATGCTTGCACGAGGCCATCCTGCGTAGACTGAAAGCTCGGAATGAACAAAGCAAAGCGAAGTGCACGAATAAAAAGCGATTGAAGAGGTTCGTCGTTACAGAGAGCTCAAAACAAACGAATAGAAGCGAGCGATCGATCGAACTGCCGGCAGAAGACGTCGAACAGCTGCGGAAGGCCGCAAAATGTGGTAAACAGCTGCGGGTACTCTGCGCAGGCCGCTCGCCTTCGTCCCCTCCATGCGGCCGATCGCAAAGCAAAAATCGCGCGCGAAACGAGCGGACGGACGGCGAGGACGCCGCGTCTTTCCGCAACGAGCGATTCAAACGAGCGAAACAACGCGCGCGAGTCCGAATGAGTCACCGTGCGCTTGCATTCCGCCCGCACATTCGAATTCGTTCCTCCTGCTCTACTCGCAATACGTGCGACGAAAAACTCGTGAAATCTTTCATTAACAACGCGTGAATCAACAAGCTGACCGGCTGCGTTCTCGGGTGCCCAAATCAAGCCGAAAGAACTCGTCGTTCTTTAGTTTATTTCCCGAACTGAACGAGTGGCCGAAAGTGAGTGGAAGAAAGATAGAATGCAATTTAAAATACCAAGTTAGAAACCTTAAGATTGAGAGAACAAGAGAAGAATGAACGGGAGGAACGGGCGCCTTCAGTCGGCGTCCACGCGCTCCCATCCGCCGCCGGACGAGCCGCAGTCCGAGCGGCCGTCCGCGTCGTCGTCCGCCGACTGGAGGGCGGCCGGGATCTCCGCATGTTGCTCGCCGAGCATCGAGCCGCACTTCAGCAGCTGCACGATCTTTTCGTAGACCTCCAGCTGGTTGCGGACGAGCGCGTGGACCGAGTCGGCAATCAGCAGGCGGAATTTGTCGCCGTTCGCCTCCACGAAGTCAACGGCGAAGGCGGCCAGCGGGTGGTCGTCGTGCTGGGCGGCGAGGACGAGGAGATCGGCCGCGTTCTCCGCCGAGATGCCCGCCTTCAACACGCACGTGCAGGCGGCCTGAACGAGTGGATTGAGCGGAGAAGCGGACGGGGGAACGCACCAACAGCGAGGCGACCTGGAAGCGGCGGCCGGCGGCGTACAACTCGTGGGCGTCCTCTTCGAGTCCGGGCACTCCGCCGCAGTAGCAGAACTCGACCAGGCGGCGGATCACGCGAGCGGAGAAGCCGTGAACGACGAACTCGGCGGCGGCATGCTCTGAGCGGAAGAGCGACTCGAAGAAGGCGGATTTCAACGCCAGGACGGGGCGGTGCACCTGCAATCCACCGAGGCGAGTTTGTGTGATCGCGGGGGACTTACGGGAATCTCCGCGCCGTCGACCACAAGGCGGAAGTCCGTCAGGAAGCCCGCCTGCTGCATCGCCCACAGCGCCGCGCGGTCGTCCAGCAGCGCCGAGTTCTCCGCCGGCTGTTCGCTCTTCTGCTGCGAGTCGGGGAGCTGCGGATGCGACCAGTCGTTCTGAAACACGAGGAAACGGCCGTCTAGGGATTGTTTGAACTCACCACTTTCTCCGCAAGAACCGACTTGCCCGCCTGTTTCTGCTGCTCGAGAGCGGCCGTCAGCTCGGAGATCTTCGCGGCGGCCTCTTCCTTCTCCAGCTTCAGCGACTCGCACTAAAGAAAACGGTGATGAACGAAAGGCAACCGATGACTCGCCTCCTTCTGAACGGCCGCCAGCTTGGACTTCATTTCGCCCGCGACATCCACCGCTTCGATGGCCGTCTTCTTCTGCTCGCTGACTTGTTGCTTGAACAAAGACGAGCGAGTTTGCTCGTCGGAGAGCGCCGCCTTCAGCTGCTCGACCTGAAGTACAACCGATCAAGGTGTGTAAGAGAGCAGAGGCAGCAAACCTCTTTGGCGGCCGCTTTGGTCGCCGCTTTTTGCTGCTTCGCGTGTTTCCACTTCAACTCCTCGATTTGCGCCTTCAGGTCGGCGTTCTGCAGACACAAACAAACAGTTGAATTGCTGGAAGGATGAGAACTCACCTCTTCGGCCATCACCAGCATGTTCTCGGAGGCCTCTCTCGCCTTGCCCACTCGCTTGTGTGTGGACTTCTTGCTGGCCTTCGACGGCTTTCCTGAAATGCCCCAGTCGTCCGCCTGGAACAAGCGGTAAAAGAAAGAAGCGAGAGGATGATGGACCTCGCTCCAGCGTTTGGCCCAGCTCATTGCGTGTTCACCGGTGAGGATCGAAGTTGAAAACGGCGGTCGACTGAAAGCGGAGGGATGAACGGGAGCGATCGATTTGCGGGTCAACACGGCGCGTCGACCAAAGCCAACAACCGCACGGAACAAATCGGAGAAGGGAGACGCCAAGCAAAGGACAGTTTGCTCGTGTGCGTCGAGCGAAACGAAGGTCCCCGATCGAAGAGGGAAGACGCCAAGCGGAGGAGCGGAACGGAGGCCGCAAAAAGCGTAAACAACGCCGAGGTACCCGCCCGTCCGCGTTCTCAGGCCGCCCATCTGCCGCCGCCCCTCCGATCGGTCGACCGCCAGCCGAAAGCCGAGCGGCCGGGAGAAACGGAGACGCCGCGCCCCGCCCGAACGGCCGTGTGAAAGCGGGCAAAACAAGCGCCGACTCGCCGGACGCCGCGATTTCGAAACGCTGGGAAACGGCGGACAAGCTTTCGGCGGCCATCTGTCGATTGGGAATTGCTTGGTGTAAACAGGCTGAACTAATCGAATGCCCGCACGTTCGTTTCGTCCAGCGACTTGTTTGCAGACGGAAACAATCCGCCTGATTCATCGAAGGAAATCCATTCGTCAACATCAAGAACAAGCAGGAGAACAAATGGATCACGGGCGACACGTGATCGGCCGTCTTTGTCGGCAAGCGACGCCTGCTCACAACTCGTTCGTCTGTCAACCCACTCGAAAGAAGAAAGCATGCCGCGAGTCAACCCAATCGAGGAGCAAAAGCGGAGAACCGGCGGCCGGTTGGCGTCAAGTGCGGCGGGCCGATTCGATTGGATCGCTTTCGAGTTCGGCCGAATTGCGCGCCGATCGGCTCGATTTGTTTTGCGGCTGCGGCCGGCGCGCGGATCGATTCGGAGCGAAAGCGAACGATCGGCACCGAGCGGTCGGCGAGCGGAGGATTAGCGGAAGTAAACGCCAATTCGTGGCCAGAGATGCGGCGGATAAGACGGGATCGCATTGTATCCTCGCTGTTTATTCCGATTGTTCGCTTCGATGTCCAACAACAAAAGGAAGAATCGGGAAAGACTAGATTGATTGCTGTTGTCAACGCTCGATTCAAGCGTTGAAACGAACATTTCCGTCGATTAGGGGCTTGCGTCAACTGTCCACACCCAATCGTTCGGTGAACAAAAGAGTGGACGAGATCGAGGCCAGCAACACGACCGCTTCCTTCCACTCGTTGATGCAAATTGCGGAATTCGAAGGAACAAAACAAAACTCCCATTTCTCCTCGCTGCTCTCGCATTCCCATCGGCTGGCAGTCCGTCGAGCGGTCGTCACTCCTTCCTTCCTCCCGCCTGTTCGTCTCCGGTCGGCTTTACTCGGCGATCGGTTCGTCCACCCACTACTCCCTCCACTGATCGCCCGTTTGCAGCCCCGCACACCGCGAAATGGCCGACCAGTACGAGCCGCTGGCGATCGGCGACGTGCCGCCCGGCCCGCCGCCGCCCGCCGGCCCCGCGCCCGCCACGCCGCTCGAGTCGACGCGCCTGCAGACGCTGGCGGCGCCGATTGGCGGAGCGCCGGAAGTCGGGAAGTCGCCCGCCGTTTCGCCGATGGTGAGTTCTCGGGAAAAGCGTAGAGTTTGTGGGCTGGTTGGGGGCGTTCTTTTTTCTTTGCGTCCTCTTGCCTTCGCTGAAGTCTTTGTTGCGTCGTCTCACTCTGCTCGAGCGGATGTTCAGTGCATCTCTAATCCATCCATTCGCTTGTGTTCTGTTCACTCCTCGTCCACTTCTGCTCGTTCGTGGGAAGATCGGGGGATTTCGAGCGTTTTGCAACGATCGTCTTGTCTCTCAATCCTCTGGTCGGTTTGCGGGGGTTCTATCTGATCTCATGGTCACTCCTTTCACTCACCACACTCCGATCTCCACCCACTAACCCTCTTCTCGTTGCAGGCCCCAACCGACGGCGACGGACCGAAGCGGATGGGCTACGAGACGGTCGACTTCAACGGCGTTTCGGCGCGCATTCCCGCCCGCGAGAACGAGCCGCCCGCCGGCGGGAGCGGCGGGACGGCCGCGCGGATCGCCGTCTTGAGCGTCGCGATGCCCGCCTTCGTCCTCTTCTTGGTCGGCGGCACGGCGCTCGGCGTCCTGCTCGCTCTCGGGTGGCACAAGTAGCGGTCGGTTGAACGGAATAAACGACGTTTCGGACTGCGCGGCATTGATTGGAATCCAAGGAACAAATCGGATGTTCGAAGTGAAACCTATCGGAATCGCCGCTTGTGCAGGCCGGAGAGGACGGGCCCGCGAGGGCCGATCCTCGCCGTCCCTCGCCCCACACACAGCGGGGATCTTGGTCTTGCTTTGGGGACCACGAATGCCGAGGGCGAATGGTAATCGACGGGTTTATTGAGGAGACGAGCACGCACACGAAGAGGGGAGCAAAGGGGGAACGATCACGAGACCGCGGCGGCCCGCCGGCCGCCGCCTGCTGGTCGCTTCCGCTGGATGGAAGTCCCCGTCGTCGTCCGTCGTCGGGCTTTTGTACGGCGGGCTCGGGGCTCGGTAGGCGGCGCTCGGGGCGGGACGAAAGGCGGCCGGCCGCCGGGCCACGTGGGCCCGACGACCCAACGCCGTTGTGCTACAGTAAGCTGGCAGGCGCCTGCCGGGCTTACACTTGGTGCGGTACACCGTTTGAACGCTTGCTCACAATCAGAGGCCTTTTCACGTCGAACAAACAAGTGCTCCTTTTCGAACACCATTTCTGTCAGTTTATTGCGTTCACAACTGCCAACAACAAAAAAGTTCTCCAGCAAGCGAAGAGGCGACGTCCGTCAACGATCAGTCGCTTTTGTCGCGAGCAGCGGGCGCACCGCTCGTGGATGTGGGCGGGCCGGCGTCGTCTGAAACGAGAGGGATCGTTCAAGACACGTGAGCGAAAGATGAGACGAAAAGAACGCACCTTGGGCCGTCAGCTCCCATCTGCTCGCTTCGGCGAGGTGTTCGAGGTTTTGGACGTCGGCAGCGGGGTCGCGGTTCGAAATGGCTGAAAGCAAGTGAACGCGGAATGGAAGAGAAAAAATAGGTTTCTTGGCGGCAACGCGGTCGTTTCAATCCCAAACCAGACATTCCTTGTGTTCGAGGTTCTCGCCCGCCTCCTTTATTCTTCAGTCACACCGCTCTTTCAACGGCGTTCTTGTGCTCTTTGAAGCCCCACCACCTCCACACACTTACCGAACGCCTCGCAATCGGCGCCGAAGAGGCAGGTCGCAACGAACGTCTGGAGCTCGCGCAACGTCTCCGGCCGCAGCTTCTCGAAGTCCAACGCGAAATTCGGCGCGCAGTCGCCGTCCTCGCGGCGCGCGACGATCGCGAGCGCTTCGTTCAGCTGCGCGTCCTCCAGGCGGTCGAAATCGTCGACGAGGCGCCGCTTCTCCGCGTCGCTCATCTCCGCAGCAGCGGCGGGAACAAAGCGGAGCTCCGCGCCGCTCCTCTCGGCGAACTCGAGCGCGAATTTCGCCAGCGGAAGGTCGTCCTGTTGAACAGCGAGCACGAGGAGGTTGGCGGCGTTCTCCCGCGTGATCCCCGCCTTCAGCACTCGGCGGCACTCGTCCTAAACTCGGAGCATTGATTGAGAGGAGTGGGCGGAGCTCACGATCAAACGGGCGACCCGAAAGCGACGCGCCGCCGCGTACAACTCGCGCGCGTCCGCCTCCAGCGCGTCGAGTTGCTGCCGGTAGACGAATTCGACGAGCCGCTCGACAATCCGAAAGCCGAAGCCCTAACCGCGAAGACGGCGGCGCGCGGATCGCGGTGGAATTCGGAGGCGAAGAAGTCGCTCCCCGAGGCGAGAACGTCTTTGTGCACCTGCAGCAAACGGAGGAGTGATCGGTGTAGGATTCTTCGGAATTTACGGCGATCTCCCGCCCGTCCACCAGCAGCCGAAAGTCCGTGAACTCGCCGAGCAGCTGCATCGCCCAGCGGGCCTGCAGGTCGGCGTCCGAGAGCGACACGCTCCCTCCTTCTTCGGGGGTCGGTGAGCGGGACTGCTGAACAAGCGGATGGATCAAATGAGAAAATTGCGGTGAGCTTACCGCTTTTCTCAGCAACTGCCCGCCTTCAGCGGCTCTCTGCTCAGCAGTCGACCTCGTCCCGTCAACCCGAGCATTTCGGTCTTTCGCGCACAACGAACAGTCCCGGAGCCAAACCTGGCAGCAGATCTTGTCGCCGGGGAGCGGCAGGAAGAACGAGTGCCGCTTGTTGAAGTAAATGTCCGTGCCTGCAATGGACGAGAGTGAGCAAGGAGTGAAATCGAATGTCCTAGGAGAACGAGGCCATCAAACCCCACTTTCTGCTGTTAGAAGAGAGACCTGGCCGGCAATCTCGCCTCCTTGTTCGTCCGATCGGCAACAAACAAGCGATCAACAAACCCATCCTACTAAAGCCCACTCACATCGCTCCTTGCGGCGCCCGAGCGAGTCCTCGATCCAAATGGCGCCCCGCAGGTCGCTCGCGTCCCCGTCGATCGTCGCCCGCACGCGCCACGTCTCCGCGATCCTCGTCGCCTCCAGCGAGCAGCTCGTGGCCGGGCGGAAAGGGAGCGGCGTCTTCGGCGTTACGAGCTCTTCTTTCGAGTTCTGCACGCTGTAGACGGAGAGAAGGACGGAGTGCTGGCAGGGCTCCATCTTCTGCTAGAAGGAGCGGACGGTAGGCGAGAAATGGGACCTGGAGAGTGGGCAATCGGCTGTGAAAGGCGTGTGTGACATCGGGGCGGTCGCAAAACGATTGGGCAAGCGAGTGGCCGAAACGGAAAGCGGGCAGTGGGCAAACGAGTGGAAAGCGGGCAAGTGGGAGTGAGCGAGTGGTCCGAGCGGAAAGCGGTGGAAATGGCGGGCCCTCCAAGGTCGATCGCAATCGGCAGAACTCCGAACGGGCCGAATGACCGCGGGGCATTCCCGCCCAATTGTCCGCGCGAACGAGCGGACTAGCAGATAGCCGCGGGTGTTTGCGCGCGAATGGCGAACGAGTGGCTTTCTTTAACGGTTCCAAATGCCCGGCCGTCGAGTGCATTGAACCTCAACTCTTTTCGAGCGCTTGGGTACGGGCAACAAATGATCCCCTGCTTCTTTTCTTTGTTGGGTCTTGTTCAATTTGATTCTGTGAACACAGAAGCCGCAAATAAAACCACCAGCGGACGGCAATTCGTCGACCTAATTCGATGGACGACACCATTGGAAGGTAGACCATCATCGCTTCCGTACATAAACCTTTGCAGCGTTTGTTTATTCGGCTGGAGTGCACTTATTGACGCCTTGTTCGAAGAAGAAAACAACTGACTTTTGTTCACCGTTCGCCCGCTAACGGCGTTCTTTGACTTCCCGTGCAAACAACCGACTTGCACGGGAACTCACAGTTCTCGGTTGTTGATCAATTTGAAGCACGCATTTCTGACATTTCATTCATTCACCAGCGAGTGTTTGAGGCCAAGTGCCGCATGAAATCGTTCAAGTGAACACGCCCTACATTTGGGCAGTAAACTTCAACTGCAGCAACTCGCCCGCTACGAAACGAGGAGCACATTCCTGGGCAGCAATCGAATCAGTTCACCTTGTTTTTACGCTTGTTTACTCGCTTGTTGTTTGGAACGACCATCGATCGCCGCTTGAGAGATTGTTGTCAAAGGAATAATCAGGACTTGTGGCCCTAAAGTCGTTTATGGCTTGTGATCTAATTAGTTGTCTGCATTGGACGTCGATGCTGGTGGTTCCTTGAGTGCTGGACAACAAGCGGCATTCACGTGCTGTCAAGTGATTGAGCAGATGGACTGGAGGATTTCAAGCTTCGTTCTTTGAGGAAAACTGTGATTGGCCTTCGGTCGTCTGGCAAGCCCCGCTTTACAAGAGCAAACATTCGACACACAACCTTTTTTCTATGTAACAAGAGAAGCGACAACAAGTTACGAAATGGCGACGATCTTCTGAGCACCACTGCGCGTCAACACGACCTGGTAAACGACGGCGGTGAGGAGGGCGTCGGTGGCGATTGCCGAGACGACCCACGGCCCGTACGGCTGTTGCGGGACGCCGAGGAACTGCAGGGCGTACCACAAACAAACGGGGAAGAAGTTAAGGAAGAATTCCGTCGCCACGGCGGTGATTGCCACGAGATTCGCCTGCAACGGAGTGCGCGATAGTCCAGTGGCCAGGGCGGGGGAATTGCACGGAAATCTTCCACGATATCCACTGGACTACGCGGCCTTCCGGGCATCTCCTACAGACAACCCACCTGCCGGAACACGCGCCGCCGCTCTTCGCTCTGCGCGGCGTGTCGCTTGAGGAGGCGGCGGAAGAAGACGGCGAGCGCGACGTTCGGGACGCCGACCGCCATCTTCGGCGCCACGAGCAGCCGCTCCGCTTCTTTCGTCGTGACGCAGCGGATCGACGTGCACTCTGCAGCGGGAATTGAGCGATAGAATCACCCGATTTGCTCACTGGTGCTCGCCGGAAGGGGCAAAACGAGAGCGGGCACGCCCACCGCGACGATCAGCCCGCCGACGAGCGTCGCGCCCGCCGAGAGCGCGACGAAGCGGCCCCGCGTGAACGTGTGCTGGACGGGCCGCACGAGAGCGAACGTCCGGTCGAGCAGCAGGCACGTGACCGAAACGGAAAGCATCGAGGCCGCTGCGTAGAAAGCGACGTAAAAGAAGACCATCCAGCCGGCTGAGTGGTCTTCTGCAATCGGAGGGGTTGGTCGAGGTTGTTTGGTAGGGATTGGAGTCTCGAGTTGAGCGGCCGCTTGTTGGCTTGTTTGTTGGCTGGGGGGTGTGATGCGAAGTTGGGAGTTGCTTCTCTCGTTGTTTCTCTCAACTATCCGACATTCACTCCTCGATTTGCGACGAGCTCTTTTATTGAGGGAGATCAGTCGGCTACGGTTCGGTTGGCTCCCCAGCTTTCCGCTCATGTGTGCAGTGCGCACGTTATTTTCTACGATCCTCAGCGCCCACCTTCCAAACTGCCCGCGACGGCCATGTACGCGCCACACGCGGCGCCCATCGCCGAGGTGCCCATCCAGCAGGCGACGTTCAGCAGCAGGCTGCCCGAGAGCTGTTTGTGCAGCGAGGACGTGCGAATCCGCAGGAACAGTTGGGTTTGCAGGCAGAAGGCGCCGAACTGGCACACGGCGATGTAGAGGAACTGCGCGGCCACTACAGTCGGCATTTTCCGGTCTGTTCGCTGGAAAGAAGTAAGAGTGTAAGGGAGCAGAGAGCGGAGTTTGTTTTGAATTTGGAGCGGCAGCAAGAAAGTCGCTCGAGCTAGGCGGTGGGAATCGGAAAGACGATGACGGAAAGAGGAGTTGTGGAGTGGGCCGAGCGATCGGTTCTTGACCGTTTCCAGGTCGAGGTATAACGAGAAACAAAACGGAAGAGTTGCCACAATTTCCGACTCTTTCGCCCCCTTCTTGATCGAAGAACCGAACGGCCGCCCGTTCGACTGCACTCGCCCACTGTGTGTTTTGGTCCGCCTTTTTGTTTGTTTGTAGCCGCTGGCTCTGCCCTCTTCCGCCCTCTTCCGCCCCGCAAGCACCGCATTGGAACGTTCGGGAAGGAAAACAAGCCTAACGAGTTCACGTCGACTACAAACGAGTGCAGGCTGTTCCGGAAAGCGGGCGGTTCTCCGGTGTTGCGCGTTGCCTTCTCTAAATTGGGAAGCTGCAATCACAACTCAAACAGGAGGTATAGCACGAAAGGAGCGATTGGAGCGTTCTGCCGACCGCAAACCCACGAAATTCGAGCCCTCCGCAAACAATAGGAAACGATGATAACCTGAGGAGAACGAAGGATTGAATGGAGCGATGGCCAACCGCCACCAGCGAAAGGAAGATGGTAAATCCCTCCACTTTTCACTCTTGTTCGCTCCTTCGTTCAGTTGAGGCAACCCATGAGCAAACGTAATCGCCCGTTTCTCGCATACAAGGACAGAAGCAAGCATTCCGATTAAAGTTTTTTTCAGTCGCCCTCGATACTCCCAGATTTCGTTGGGATCTTTGAACTGCGAGGGAAATAAGGCTATGAGAAAGTGGTTGTTGCGAAACCGCTAGGGAGCAAGATCTTCCCGCTCGTCCACCGCCAACTCATGAGGTCAACGACTGGCCTCTTTCGGATTGCGCCCAGGCGGTGGGAAACCCTGGGGTCAGCGGAGTGAATAAAAGGCGGTGAACGGGGCTTTCGATCATTCCTTCCTTGCTCGCCCTCCACCGTACACTGCTCATTGCTTTCTCGCTTCCATTTCCCACCGCCTCTCCTGAAGATGACGACAAGCGGACTGGCGTACGCGAGTGTGGAGTCGCAGATTTTCGGCGCTCGCCTCGCTGCCCACGTCTACAACGCGTTCACCTCCGGCCGCCTACTCGTCGAGTTCCAGAACCGCGGCGGGAGCATTTGTGTGGTGGACACCCAATCCAACACGCAACGGTACGTTCGCTCCACTCTCTTCTTTTCACTGACCTCTTCTTTCAGCCGTTTCTGGCGTCGTTTCGGGGCGGGGCTGCTGGGCGCTCCGATTGACTGCTGGGTGGTGCGCGAGGATCGCCTGTTGGTCCTCACGCACGAGCGGTTCGTTCAAATCGAGCTGGACTGGGAGAGGGGGGCGTTCCGTTGGGACGTCCTCCACTCTTTCCCGCCGTCCGCCATCTGCCGTTTCGAGCACCACCGCCGCCTCATCTCGCCGACCGCCCATCCCGACCGCTTTGTGTTCGCCGTCCTCCGCGACGTGTCCAACGCGGAGTTCCACGAGGTGGACGTGAACGCGCGCGTTGTCCGGCCGATCGGCTCGCTGGGGCTGGCGGACGGGCGGATCGGCGGCCTTCACGTTCACGCTGGCGTTCTGTACGTGGTCGGGCGGGACGCCTTTCGCATCACTTCGATCCACTCGTTCGATTCGGCAAACAGACGCCCGTTTCGTGTGGTAAAGGTGCCGGACCGGACGGAAGTAAGCTCGTTCCCACACTTTCCATTCTCTCATCCAACCCTTCCAGGCCGACATCACTCGTCACCGCTTCTCGCCGACCGCTCTCGCCTTCCACGACTACTCGGCCGTCTTCTTGGAGCAGCTGCTCGTGCGGATGGAAGGGCGAGAGGGCCGCGTGTTGCAGCCCCGCTTGTGTCGCCTGGACCTCCGCAACGGCCAGTGGACGACCGTCGAGTCGCCGATCGTCGCCGAGATCGCCGCTTCGTGTTGGTACCGCGAGAAGAACGAAGGCGTCCTCCACTCGGGCGAACCCGCCGACTTGCTGCACGTCGACGGGAGCGGCGGGATCACGCTCCACGTGCGAACTTCCCAGTCCTCAGCGAACGGCCAGTTCTTCGGCTGGAGACAAGAGCCCCTCTGGGCGTGGCGCTTCTACCGCCTTCCCGGGTAAGCGGCAAAAAGAATACGGCTTCCAACCAATCCCCTCGTTTCAGCCAACCGAAATCTCTTCTCCGCACTGTTTTCGAGGCGCTCGACCCCGCCGACACCCGCCCGCGGCCCAAAAACCTCACGATTGGACGCATCTATCGCTGAACTCCATTTTCTTTGAACAATAAACGATTAGAAACTTGTACACGCTTGGTTCGCAGCCATAACGGGGGAAAGCAAACAGCTTACTCATGCCATCGTAACCAAAAGGAATTCCCGTTCATTCGCTCAATCATTCCAATGGCCTTCTGCTCGTGGCTCCCGCTCGTGCTCCTCGTCGCTTTGGCTGCTTCGTCTGGCGGCCACTCGATCGGCGCGATCAACCGGCGGGCGGTCCGCGCGGCGGATCGCGCGGATTTGTTCGGCGGGGACATCAGTGAGCTCTCCCCTCGTTCCACTTCGTCATTCGAGTTCGAATTGAAGTGAGACGGCGGGCGGATCCCCGCAAAGCGATGGACGTCGTGCGGGAGAACGGCCGAGTGAGCCGCTGGGCGAACAACACCGTCCACTACCGAATGGCCCCCGCGTACACCGACTATCAGTGAGTGGGCGGTTGGGCGGGAGCGGGGCATGGGGGGTTGCTCGTGCTGTGTGACGTGGCCGGGGGCTGCGTCAGTGGAGCCGATGGAAGGGAACGAAGGGATTGAGTTTATTGACCGAATATCCACCGAACAGACGGTCGGATCGGAGGGAGAGCAGAACGATGACTAAAGGCGGGCGAGGGATGACGGCGGCGGCAGCAGGCGGGCGGACTGCCCGAGACAAGGCGCGATCGATTAGGGCGGACGGAACGGGGCTGCGGCCAGGTCGGATCATCCCTCCCTCACCACAAATGAGTGGATAACAACGGGGGGCACACAACAGGTGCATTACGAAGAGAGGAGGCGGAGGATTACAAAGAGGGATAGGCGGAGGGGCAGCTGATCGCTGAAGGCGACGGAGAGCACAACGGAGGACGGGGAATAGACAAGGGTCCTCGGGGCGGCCTTCAGACGGATCGATCCTCAATCCTCTGCGCTCTTCGGGTGTCCGGCGCCCAGAAGCGAGTCGGTCGGGTCGCGATCGCGGTCGCGGAGCACTCGGAGGATTTGCTTCCGGTGGAGGCGGACGACTCCTCGGGACGGGACGTCGAGCAGGACGATGGCGCGGCCGAGCAGCTTGCAGATGCGGGCGGCAGCACGGGCGTCCGGTCGAACTTCGTAGAGAACGCGGTCTCCCACTTGGAAACGGCGGCGGCGAGCGGATTGGCGGCGGCGGGACTTCGCGGCGGTCACGTCCTCGCTCGGCGGCTTCACGTCGGGGATGGTGACTTCCGACGGCTTCTCGTCGGGATGGTGGCGTCCGACGGCTTCACGGCGGGGATGGCGGCATCCGCCGGCTGTGCGTCAGGCATGGGGACCTCTGACGGCTTCGTGTCGGGAATGGGGACCTCCGACGGCTGGATGACGTCCAGCGGGCTTCGGGTTGGGCGTCCGAAGAAGATCTCCGCGGGCGATGCGCGGCTCGGCAGGGCGGCGGAGTGGCGGCGGTTGTGCTCGCCGACGACACGACTCAGCCTCTGCAGGCCCTTCCTCCCCTCGGAGACGATGGATTTCACGATCCCTGTCGCCTTTTGGGCTCGCCCTTTGGATTGGGGATGGGAGTGGGAGAAGGTCAGGTGGGTGAGCGAGTGGGATGCACAGAAGGAGGAGAACAAAGCGGAGGAGAAATGGGGAGATTCGGGGGTCACGAGAGACGTGGGGAGGCCGAACTCGTTGAAGATCTCCTGGAGTTGCGCGATGATGCGATCGGTGGTCGTCCCTTGCGTCCGCTTGGCGACGATGAAGTTGGATTTGGCATCCACACACACGAGAATTCCTACTCGGCCGATCGGTCCTTCGATTTGGATGTGCACTTGATCCCACGGGTGCTGCGCCTCCGGCCATGGAGTGAGCGAGATCTTGGGTGGAGCGGCGGCGTTCTGCGCGCGCTCGGGGTTCTTGACGGCGACCGCGAGGAGGGCGTTCGGCCCGTCCCCTCGCTTCGGGTCGGTCCGCTGGCGGTGGTCGACGGACTTGGGAGACGCGATCCTGTAAGTGGAATGATCAGTTCGCTGCTTCAGGTCGCTCTTTTGGAGCCAAACTTCCTTTGGGTCCTTCGTGTCCTCGTCGATCCGCGGGTAGCCGGCGTTGATCAGGCCGATCACTTCGACTCGCTCGGAGTCGGCGGGTGCTCGTCGCTCGCTTCGGGGAATCCGCTTCTTCTTGCGGTCCCTCGAGTCGACGCTTCGGATGGACATCCGGTAGTTCTTCCGGTCGACGTCGTCGTCGCCGGTGCGGATCGACATCCGCTCGCGGGTGGGGCTCATCTTCGCGAGACGGTCGCCCTTCTTGCCCGCCTTGCACGGGCCATCCTTCGGCCGGTGCGCGCGGCGCTCTCGGCGGCCGCGTTGCTGCGCGTCGTTCTGCCGGGCGGCGTCCTTGCGGCCGGGCGTCTGCACGCGTCTTCGCTCCTTCGCTTTGGGTTCCTGAAGGCGGGAGCGATTGGGGGAGAACTTCCCCGGGAGGATCTTGGCGGCGGCGTTCTCGCCGGCCGCGGGGGCACGCTCCTCGGCGTCCTCCGTCTCGACTTCGCGTCCAGCGGGTCGGCGGTCCTCCTCCGCGACGTCGCCCCTCTTCCCTCGCCCATGAGGTTGCTGGAAGGCGGGCTGACCGTCGGGTTGATCTCCACGGACGGCTCGGGCGTCCATGGGGCGGTGAGGGCGTCTGAAATGCAGCGGACCATCCGCACCGCTCGACTCACCGCGTCCACGTAGTCGCATGTCGACTCGCGGAACGTCTGCAGCTCCTCCACGTTCCCGTACTTGATCCACTGCGCCTCGTGCTTGACGACGACGGAGACCTTCTGCCGCAGCAGCGCCTGCTCGACCTCGAGCTCCTCGACGTTGTCGGGCGAGCGGTCCTTGAGGTTGAGCGTCTTGCTGGCCTTGAGGGCCGCCTCGATGTCGTTGACCGCGCGGGTGATCACTCCTTGTGCGTGAGTTTGCCGGAACGACAACTCCTCCATCTCGCCTGAAATTCAAGGACAGCAAACGGATGGAATCGGGTAAACTTTCACCTTTGGTTCTCCCGCGGGCTCCTTTGTTGAGATTCGCGTTGTAGTCGCGGCTCTGGGTCGCCAATGACGTGGCCGGGGGCTGCGTCAGTGGAGCCGATGGAAGGGAACGAAGGGATTGAGTTTATTGACCGAATATCCACCGAACAGACGGTCGGATCGGAGGGAGAGCAGAACGATGACTAAAGGCGGGCGAGGGATGACGGCGGCGGCAGCAGGCGGGCGGACTGCCCGAGACAAGGCGCGATCGATTAGGGCGGACGGAACGGGGCTGCGGCCAGGTCGGATCACTGTGGGCAGCTTGGTTTGCTTTTCTTGCTGCACGGAGTTGCCCCTCTCTACTTATCGCTTCCCTCACATCCTCTTCTTCGACCAACTGTTCACAAAGCGAGCCAAGCAGCAGGCAGTTAACCAAACAATCAACTATTTGCAGGAGACAGCGAGTGCGGGGCGCGCTGGACGAGCTGAAGGCCCAAACGTGCTTCCGCTTCGTCGATACGGAGCGGGCGCCCGCACGGGACTTCGTCGCCGTCGAGCAGCGCGGCGGCTGCTGGTCGCACGTCGGGCGCCTCGGTGAGTGGGCGGCGGAGGACGCGAGCGGACCGCGCGGCTTGCAGGCGGCCCGCAGGAGATGTCGCTGGACGTCGCCTGTTTGGGCGAGCACTACGTCATTCAGAACGAGTTCATCCACGCCATCGGTTCGTTCTTTCGGTTCTTTGCATTGCGGGGGTTGTTCTCTTGAACGAAGAAGCCGGGTGAGCACACTTGCGGCCTGTTAATCGCTTTCTCTCGTTTTAAACGAGTGAGAGGCCTTGAGCGGGCATTAATCTTTCTCTTTCTCTTGCCCGAACTCAAAGCAATGCTCAACTCTCAACGAAACACATCAATCGCTCACTGCTTGCTTCAGGGATCGGCCACGAACACCAGCGCCCGGACAGGTGAGCGAACGAGCGCTCCGGCCATTCAACTACTCCATAAAGACGACTTCATTTCGGTTGTGTGGGAGAACGTGGCGGCGGAGAGGAAGTGTGAGTGGCCGCCTTTGAAAGGAGTGATCGCTCGGCTGCAGACAACTTCGATTTGCACTCGCCGGCCGAGTACGAGGTGGTCGGCCCGTACGACTTCAAGTCCATCATGCAGTAGCACGGTCTTCGACCTTTCCTTTCGATTCAACCCGCTTGATTGCAGACAAGACGTTCTCCAAGGATTGGGTGTCGATCACGATGCGGCCGAAGAAAGTGAGCAACTGGCGTCTATTGCTCTCTTTACTCCTGAGATTGGAGGGCGACTTCCGGATTCTCGTGAACACGAAGCTCTCGACCAGCGACGTTCGAAAGATCAACCTCGTCGGCAGTTGCCCCGATTATGTGGGAGTGGGCGGGAAGGAGGAAGTGTCTGGAAGTAAGCGAGAAACAACACGAGCGCCTTCGACCACGACGACGACCAGTGGACCGAAAGAGTCCGTGAGGCCGCCGCCCGCTCAAAACACAGCCGGTCATCAAGCGGCGACCGGCGGCGCGGAAAAACCGCTGGAATCACGGGAAGAATCGCCGCCACTACCAACGGAAAGGGCAACGACGAAGCGCAGGGTTCATAATTAGGGCAAAAAAGAACAGGGGAACACTTTTTCAACGACCCACTTTCCACTTCCACGAATGCCTTCGTTTGACCGCGAGGCTTCCGTGCGCAACACGAAGACCTCCGCTGCGTTCTGCTCGCTGCTACAATGGCCGACTGCTTGCTTCCGAGCACTCATTCGATTCGATCCTCCAACCGACCGCTTGCTCTCCGTATGGACCGTGTTGTCGCTGTGCGCCGTCGTGTCGGCGAATTCTTTTCGAACGTCTGCAATCGGTTTGCTTTGCCGCTAAACAAAAACGAGAACGCGGTTCACGTGTTCCATCGAAGGCGCACCGGTTGCTCGTGCCGTGGCAGTCGACTGGCCGGATTGCCGGCCGGACGGCAGAAAGCGAGCGATGCCGCTTGCCAGACGATCGATTTGTGTTTTCTGCTGCCCGTAAGTAAGACAATTAGTGGCAAGTGGAAATGATGGTTGGTTCAGGAAACTTGTGACGAGTACAGCGACGTCTTCTTCACTCCGAATGGCCGCTTCGGGGTCTTTTTTGTGGATTTCAATCGGTTGCTCGTTTACGATTTGATGAACGACAAAATGAGGTGATTTTCTCCTGCGAACGTCGCTTTTCGATCGCTGTTCGCTGCAGTCGACCGCTCGGCGGCTTGCTGCGAACTCGAAGCTTCTGCTGGTCATGAAACATTCTTGTTTGTTGCAGCATCTTGAAGCCGTCTCCTTTGGGCCAGTTGAAAGAAGAGGAGCTCGCGGCAATGCGGTTGTTGTACGAGGTCGAATTTCTCGACGATCATCGCTTCTTCGCCGTTTTCGACCGTCGCAATGCCGGCGGATCCCACGAGTACTCGCTGCTTCTCGTGGAAATCGACGTGTCGAGCGGCCGCTTCACGTACGTCGAGCTCCACCGGTGGCCGCTTCGACGACTGGCGGGCGCCGCCTTCATTCGCGGACTTCCGGAGCGCAACGCAAACGAACCGCTGGTCGTTCGAATGAGCCGCTCGCTCGGCGCCCGCCGTCCGGTTTGTGTGTTCGACGCGCAAATGGATCGGGGCGGAAAACTGAGGCTGGAGTTGCGACAAGAAGCCACTCTTTCCGTCGACGCCGGCTTCTACTTCGTTTTCGACAGCAACTTTTACTCGTTGGTGGCCAAAGGTCGAGCGGATCAACGGCGAGCTCCGCAGTACGACCTGAAGCAGCTTGCGGTTTGTGAATTGAATTCATTGGCCTTGAATCGACCATTCGACGATTGGGAGTGTGAAATGAGGGCGCTGAAAGGAGTCGACGCGTTGAACGACGGCCCCAACTCGGTAGGCCGCCTTCTGCTTCCGTTCATCCACGCGTTGCTTTCCAGTACGTGCGCGGAATGAAACGCGTCAAATCGCTTGTATTTTGTGACTTTTACGACAATTGGTGGCGCAATCTGTTGGTTTTGGACTTGAAGACGCTGCGGTGGACGAAACTGCCGCTCGTCTTCCCGCATTGGATCATGCACGTCGCTCCGATTGCCGACGAAGAAGGCGGCGGACTGTTGATCCACGCGTGTGTGTCCAAGCGAAACCGCGCGATTGCTTGCCGAACGGAAGGCGGAGAAGTCCACGACGTTAGTGGAAAGCATTGGAAAGTGCATTCTCAAGTTTACCGCTTTTCATTCCAGTACGTAAGAAGATTGAGCGACTCCTTCATCGCTTTATTTTCAGACGCCCCCAACCACTCCGCCAATTGTCGTGGTTCTCGATTCAAAAGGCCTACCGAACGAAACGAACGCAGATCGCTGAATGTCAGTCGTTCGCGGAGTTCGTGGAGCGACTGCCATTCAAGCGGATGTACCCGACTTATGAACGAATGGAGGCTGTGCCCACCTACAAGGCAAGTGCAGGTCGATCGTCCACTAATCTCAATCCGTTTGTTCGTTTGAGATGCTCAATTTCTCTTTTCGTCGGCGTCGATAATCGTTTCTTTTTTGATCTTGCGAGTGAGCAAAACGAACAACTCCACGGGAACGAACGGACGCCTAAGCTACCGAGCGAACGAATAAACGCCATTCATCCTGCTCACGCAGTTGAAAGTGTTGGAAGAAGTTGAAACAGCAGAGAACATCCTTTATTCCGTGTTGTGGGACAAACGATTGTGCGACTCGAAAGGAAATTTGGAAGCGTCGAGAGGATCATTCAACAACTAAGGAGAAAACTACGCGAATCCCGGAGAACTCCTCGGCACGCAGCAGGCGGCGCCGTGCGTAGCTTCGACAACAACAAGAGGGAGCGAGGAGATGGGAGAATAGCTTCAAATACAACAAAACAAGAGTGCGGGGAGAGTGGAAGCGAAAGGAGAAGAGTAGGGCGTGTGGAGCTTATGGACAAAAACGATGTTTGTATGCGGTCTCTGGAGGGCGGAGATCGGCGGCCGCTCACGGGTTCTGCGCGTTGTGGAGCTCACGCTGCAAAGAAGGAAGGAATGAATTGCAAGCAGAAAGAAAACGTACGAGGAGGAACTTGTAGTAGAAGCCGCCCGCCACGCCCAGGGCGACGCACAGGAGGGCCGAAACGACGGCGTTCCCGCGGCGCTCCTCCAGCTCCCACGCGTGCGAAACGAGAGCGACGGCCGCCGAGAACGAGAGGACCTGAAAGCGAACAAGAAATAGTCGAATCAAATGAAGTCGAAGAAAAGATTTACCATGAACACACCTTCGCAGAACTCCTTGAAGCGCGCGTATTTGGTGAGGCCGTAGAACTGAAACGAAAGAAAGATCATTTCCGCAGTGTTCGTTCCACACGCTTACGTTCAGGAACAACAGCGCGCCGTTCGCGAACTGGAAGAAAACAGCTGTAGTCGAAGAGATCCGTCGAACGAAACTCACCAGCATCGTGAAGTTCAGGCCGGACGCAAAGCCCAAACGGGACGCTGCAATGAACAGGCAAGTGAACGAATGAATCGATTGGATTGAAGGAAGGGCGCAAGAGGGCGATTCTTCGGACTCCTCCGCCGACTGCAGCTGGAGTGAACGCCCTCCTCCGCGCGAGTGGGGCGGGTCTTCGGATCGAAGAAGCCGGCCGCTCGTTCTTGCCGGAAACGAAAGGACGCGAGCTCATGAGCGAAAGATTTTCGTCGAAAGCACGAGTTTGATCGGACGGCATGAATAGTACACCGAGCAGCAGCCATCAGCTTTGAAGAAAAGAACGGAACGCTCACCCGAATAGCAGCCGTGCGTGGAGAAGATCTCATCGCAAATGACGAGGCAAACGGCGAGGTTCAGCACCATTTGGACGATCTTCGCGATGCCCAGCGCCGACGTCGCGTACATCAGCAGTCGGCGGAACTCGGACTGGTTCTCGCGGTATGCCGGCGGCGGGTTTCCTTGCGGCGCCAACGCAGGGTTCACCGGCTCGTCCTCGAGTTCGAGCCGCCGGGAGAAGTTGACCGCTTGATTGTCGACGTCCATCCTGATGCACGCTGAAAGCAATCGAAAGATTGAGTGAGCAGCATGAGAGCGTCAATCCGCGCTGTAAATTTCACGCAATTCCCGCTCGACGCCGTCATTACACGTACAAACGAAGGAGAACACAAAGAAGACGCTCGTCATCGAAAGACAGAAATGCGCAAACGACGCGCATTCGAGTAAACTCGTTCGAAATGGCCGCCGATCGACTCTCCGCAAGTTGCTTTTGTTCGCGCGCCGTCCACACATCAAATCCTTTCAGCAACGCAAAGGAAAGTGGGAGAAACGAGTGAAAACCGCAAGCCGTTTGCGGAATAAAAGCCGCCGTCGAATTGCTTCCCGCTCGACCGCCCGCCGCTCGTGTTTTTTCGCTTTCGCTCGCCTTCGTTTGGCGGCGGTCATTCCGATCGCTCGCTCCCGACTGCCGTTCGAGCGGGGAAACACGTTCGGTCATGACGCGTGCGTGCGCCTGCTCGCATGTTCGTCCGTCGGTTCGTCGCCCCGCGTGCCCTTTTTGCGGCTCATCTTTCCTTCCCGCCTGTTTCTTGATGTAGCGGACTGTTAATCACCAAGTGTGCTTGCAGCTAGTTTATTTATTAGTAGTACTCAGTTCATTAGACACTCGGATCCAGGAAGGAAATCTCCGAGTTGTCCACATCGAATCTGACGCAGAATGTCCACTGGAAGGGTGTGCCGAGAACGTAGGGGACGGCGGACGAAAGGTCAAACGCCACCACGCACTTCCCGCCGCCCAGTTGGAGCTGAAAGCAACGAGCAGATGAGGATTGAAGATGAAGGAGGACGGACGTCAACGATGTAGTTCGTGGACGGAACGACCAGCTGCTCGTCGTTGATCGTGAAGACGAAATCGTCGAAGACGCCCCCATTCGAGCAGTCGGTTGTGTACACGCCGAGATCGAAGTCGAAATCGGGTTGAATCTTCGCCTGAACGGCCGAGAAGGCGGCTTGCGGCAATTGAATCGTGGGAATCCTGAACAGAACAAGTGAGCAAAAGGCGAGATGCAATGGAAACTTCAGTCTTGATCACAGATGTTTACTGCATTCCTTTTTGTTTGCTCCACATTGTTAGCTTGCTCTAATCATTTCCTCCAAGCTGGAGTTCATTACTGCTCTACCCCCGTCTCTCCCTTGTTATTCCGCATTGTGGAGCCAACTTGACCCACACTCAACAGCCCGTTCAAACAGCCACTCACCCGCTGTCTACCACCGCGACGTCGCCGTCCAACTCGTAGACTCCAAATTCGAAGAGGTCCAGCCGGAAGGCGAGCGCTTTCCACGTCTCGTCGAAGTAGAGCGGCGCGGAAGCCACCGGCTCGTCGGTGCACGAGTCCTCGACGTTCCTACCGAACGAAATCTCCCACTCGAGTTCGCGTTGCCCTTCTTCCGTGCCCTGCTGCAGCCATTGGACGTAAAAACGGCGCACGTCGGGCCGAGCGGCGAAGAAATTCAGAATCGGAGAGGAGAAAGGGGTTGGAGTCTAAAGAAATAATTCTCAAGGGTTCACTGATTTGGTAGATACAAAGTTTTTGTCGTTCGGGTTCCTTAATCGGTTCAGTTATTAACTAGACCGCTAACCATCGCTCACCAAGCCAATCACAACACTCCGTCGAAGCCCACGAACGGCGGGTTGTCCGCATCGCAGCTGTCGATCGCGACGAACGACTGATTCCACGCGGCCATGTCATCAAACTGAATTAATCGTTGAATAGCTTCAAGCTGTTACCCGCTCGTTGACTCACGTTCACGACATCTGCGTACCCTTGGCCGGAGATCCGCCGTTCGCCCGCTCTGCCCACAAAGTAGTCCGTTTTGACGCCACCCGACGGTCTAAAGAACGCGCTTCCTTGTTTGTTTTTTCGTTCGCTTACTGCGGATCGTAGGTCGGCTGTCCGAATTGAACGGTCGGGTACGTGGGATCCAAGAAGAAGAGCAGGTCGACGTTCGTTTCAAGCGACATTTCGAAAGGTTGAGCTGCAAGCAGCGATTAGAACGAAGAAGAGCAAGGGAGGCCCACCGGTCTTGTCGATCCAAACGCATGCAGTCAGCAGTTCGTCTAAACAACCACAGGTTAGGAGCAGTTAGTGAGTGCTGGCTACCCGGATATCCCGGCTGGAAGTTCTCGTGCGGGTGCAGAGTTCGTTGTTGCCGCTGGTAGGCGCGAAGGTCGTCGGCCATTCGGCGGTGGAGTTTGCCCGACAGGCTGGGGTTCATCGCTTGGGAACGAAGAGGGACGACTGAGGCTTGGGCGACAACAAGGAGAAGGAGGAAGAGGAGATGGGGGAACTTCATCGTGATGGAAGTGAAGAAGAAGGGTGCTTCTTCTGCTCAACGACCGGCTTTAAATGGATACGTTCCCGGACATGGGCACACCCTCGCCGAACACGCAAGCTGTGGACTTCTCTCTCGATTTCATCAATGCTGCGGAACTCCAATTCGTGCCCCCACCCACTACTCTCCTTTCCCCAATCGATCGTGAGCTCCAGTTCGAAGCAACGGCCAGCCGACGCCCAAACGGAAGCGAGTGATTAGGCGGCGACAAATGGGAAGCAAGCACAAAATAGAAAGATGATAAGCGAGTGCTGTTCAAAGGAAGACAATGACGGCCGCGGCCGCTTCTTCGACTGAAAAACGAATGAGCTCGTTGTTTTGCGCCAATCCCCTCGAATCGTGTGCGCGGTGATCAAAACCTTCGAACGGGGCAAAAAGTGAACCTTCCCGGCCGGGAATCGAACCCGGGTCTCGCACGTGACAGGCGCGGATACTCACCACTATACTACCGAGAACACACTCACGGGCGGCGAGAAGCTCTTTGGATCGCCCCGCCCCCGCCCACCCGTCTGCCCGCTTGCCGACTGCTGCGGGAACAGGCCGCTGATTAGAAAGGCGTGTGGGGTTGCTTTCGTTTGTGCACACTCGTTGCACACTCTCTCAATCGGAAGTCGCTGGCGACTTTCTGTTTACGCTCTCCGTTTTCCGTTTTCCGCTCGCAACTCCGTCGTCGCGTGATTCATGTTTCCACTGTGTGGTTTACAGCCCTTCGCTGTGCATCAGCCGTTGCAATCAAGTCGACACTACTAGTTTCCGGAATTAGACGTCTAAAAGTACACAAAATAAAAACGACAGCATGACCTCTTTTTGCAAACGTTAAAGCAAACAGAAGAGTCTTTCGCGATGGTTCGCGTGCGGAGTGATGAATCGGCGAGATACCAATCGCGCGGGCACTCCACTTGGCGGCGAACCGAAAGGCGCGTAAAAAGGCTGCCGATTCCAATCGGATTGCCGATCCACTCGCGGGCAAGCGGCCGCCGTCTCATCCTTCCATTTGAACACAAAACGTTTTTTCTCATTTGGGTTGTTTGCAATTGAAAATCGCCGGTTCATCAGGAGCAATCAAACCTTGCGGCTTCTGCATTCATTGCTGCTTTTCAACTACGAGAACAGCGCGATCTGTTGCACAACGATTGAAGGTTTTTGCCGACGCGACGAGCCAACTCCGCTGAATGCCTTGAAAAGAAGATGCCGCCTGTGAAGATCCAATCGATTCTGCTTTCCACGCACAGCAGCTCGCGGTAAACCGCTTTCACTGATCGAATGTTTTCGTTTTGCCGCTCTTTCGATTCGATCGCTCACAAACTCGTGGTTGTTTTTCTCATCCGATCGTTTCACTCACTCCCCCGCTCTCCAGACTCGACGAAGATGCCGTCCTGCCGCCACTCGGCCGTCCTGTTCCTGCCGAGCCACGAATTTCTGAGCATGAACGTGTGCACTCCGTTCGTGCCGCTCCCGTTCCGGTCGAACACGAGCGGCCGCCTCGAAGTGGCGAAAGTGCGTAATTCGGCGTCGAGCGTGCGGATCGCGATCGCCGGCAACGCGGCCGGCCTGCGCGGCGCCCTGTGGTTCGAGGACGCCTTCGGGATCCGAACGGAAGAGCGTGAGTTTTTTGATCTCATTTGAAGTGGAAATTTTGTCGCAAATTAGTGTTTGTGCGAGCCTGCTTAGTCAATTGGTTGACCGAAAGGGTTGCCAACTTAATCGGTGACATTAGCCACTACACTTCTGCTTTTCACAAAACTAATCAATTCGTACGTTCACCTTCATCTTGTTTGCTTGTAGGAAGCTTCGAACTGAACGTGGAGCGCCAGCTTTGCCTCCCGTACCACAGCCGCCGCATCGGCTGCGCGGTGTGGAGCGACGAGTGCGCGCTGTGCATCGAAGAACGAAACGAAGCGAGTGGGGCGTTCGGTGCTGAGGTTCCTCCGCTCATGGCCGCAGCTCCCCAGTACCCGGTACGTCCTCTGCTCTCTCTTCAACCACCAATACAATGTTCAGGGTCCTCTAATGACCGAGTGCTCGTGGGATCAACCCTTCTCACCAAAACATTCTAAATTCTCATCGAGTGCGCACGTCCGGAAGCTGGAAGAGGAGCTCAAAAAAACGCGCGAACAAGTGAGCTTATCCTTCGACCGCACTCCCTTGCATCTATTCGATCGCTTTAGAACGAAACGCTAAAGTCGGAGGTCGCCGACCTGGGCGCCGCCGTCGTCTCGCTGCAACGGAAGTGCGAAGAACGGGAGAAAGAAGCGGCGCGGGAAAAGGCACAAAACGACGAGCTTACTCGAGAACGAGCTTTGCTGAAGACGGAGGTTCGTTCAAGTCTCGCTTTGCAGTGGGACAGTCAAGCTTGGCTTGCCGGGCTGCCACTTGGTGGTGGGCTGAAGGAGAACGTCAAGCGAAGGCGTCAGTTTGCTCATCCGCTTCTCTGAACACTTTTAAATGCTTGGGAAAGACGGGCAGTTTTTGATCGCTTACCCAGCGAGTTTATTCCTCGCTTGCCCCTCTAAATCCTTCGCTCTGCTCAATCAAAGCCTCATCAAGAGTGTTCAGATCGACGAGCTGAAGTCGAAGCTGCACAAAGAGGAGAGCCGCTCGTCCTCGTTGCACGCGGAGCTCCATCGACGAGCCACCGCGCAGAAGAAAGCGGAACAGCGGGCCGCACACGCGCGTCGATGGAAAACAAAGGCTGTGGGCGCGAATAAACGAGTAAGCCGCCCGTCCTTTCAATTCAGCGCTCAACGGCTCGTTCGTTCCAGTGCGAATTCCTGGAGCAACAGAACGCGGCGCTGTTGGCGGTGAAGCGAGAGCCGAACGAAGCGGAGCGGCCGGTCGATCGGGAGGCGCCGCTCGTTCCCGCCGCGTTCTCCACGATGCGGTCGAGCAGCTTTTTGTGCGACTTTCGGTTGCTCGTCGACAGCCGGGAGCTTTGGGTGAACAGCCGCCGCTCTCCAGCCCCCACTCGTTTGTTGCAGGCGCACCGGAACGTTCTCGCTTTGCGCAGCGCCTTTTTCGCGCGAAAATTCCTCGCTGATCCGAGCGAAAGCGAGCTTACGATCGAAGGAATTCGTTTCGAAATTGTGGAGCGAATGCTGGACTTTGTGTACTGCGGCCGCAGCCGATTCGACGGAATGGAAGTTGCAGCGGACTGCCGGGAGTTGTACGCGGCGGCTCGTCGTTTCGGAATCTCCGATTTGGTCGTGAGTTCCCGCCGTTCACTCCTTCCAATCAATCTTTTCAAAGGAAGAGTGCACTCAAGTGCTGAAAGCGGGCTCCACGGCGGAGAACGCCGCCGACCTGCTCGTCCTCGCCGTTCGAAACGACGACCACGAGCTGGCGGCCTTCGTGCTCGGCTGCGCGGAGGCAAACGGCGGGAAGGTGCGCCTGCTGCTCGCCCCGGCGGTCCTCTGGCTCATCCGCAACGAAGTGGAGACCTACGAGAAGATCGTCCAGTTGATGGGATGAGTTCAGTGCGGGTGTTTGTTCATTGAATTGCTTGTTGTTCCGGTTAATAAACGAATGAAAGAAGGCTTTATTGACAGAGGGATTGCTGGACACATGGTGGGTTCAAGCGACTTGAATCAAACGTTGCGGTGTTCGGTTCGTTGATTCAAATCGGCAAGCCACTTCTTGCCGCTTTCCGCAAATTGATCGTCCGTCCACCCGTCCGGGCAGGCAGGGGCTTCAAAGTGGAAACCGTTCAAAACAAGTGCAAAGAGAACCGAAACAAGAATTTTATTGTATGTATTACCGAGAACACACTGCCGAGCGGCGAGGAGGCGGCCTGTCTGCAGGGACCTGCTCACTCGCTGACGGCTCGCTGTTTGTGACCGAGCGCTTTCCAATTCGACTTCCGTCTTTTTGAGTTTTTTGTTGTGGAATAAAGTGAAAGCCGCTCGACCGCCTACGCTCCACTGCTTTATTCACATCAATCAATGAACGAAGCGGTCAATCGGAAAGTCGAAGTCACGAGGACGCGCGTAAAACGTCAACAGCGCCAATCGTTCGGGTTTGCTGCAAAGCGAACTCAACGAACAATAAGCATGCGGAAGTGAACAGACCGGAGCGAGAAGCGGCGGACCGTGTGCTCGTTTGTCCACTCGTTGTGTTGGTAGACGGTGAGCACGTCCTTTTCGTCGACAAACGCCTGCCATTTGCTGTACGCACAGTTTAGAGCGAACTCCAGATTCAACGCAAATTCTCGCGAGTTCGCTGTGTCTAAATCGACCACTTGGAGGTGCACCGAATGGTCGGCAGAAGCCGAGCAGTTCTGCACGATGAAGAGCTGGGATTCCTTGAAAGCCTGCACTCGCTCTCGGTAGGCGACGTCGGTCTAAAGTCGACAGTAAACGAGTGAAACAACCACCGAAAACTCACGAATCTCTTCGCGTGTCGCTCCGAAAGCGGGATCGATTCAATCCGACTGTTCCCAGCGCCTCCGACGATGCGGAAAATGCCGCTGATTTCGGTCGTCGTGCTCACTTCGTAGATTCGTTTCGTTTTCGCATTGAAGTGGTAATTGACGATGTCGTCGTAAAGACGAAAGGTGCCGAGCAGGCTGAAGTCACCCGTTTTGCGGTCCAGCGAATAGACTTCTTGTATGAGGTGGTTCTCGACGATGCAGACGAGCTGGCCGGCGTCTGCGACAAACCATTGAGCCCCGAGAAGCGCGCGGTTTCGCGTGTCAAAGACGAAAAGCTTCTCATGCGAGTGGGTGCGCCCGCCGACGTCCAGCCGGACGACGCACAAGGCGGAGCGACGGTCGTCCACGTGCTGCGCAACGAGGAGCGTGTTCGCGCCCAGAACGTCGCGAATTCGTCGGTGACCTTGCCGCCTTTCCGCTTCGATGAACGTGCTGAAAAGAATGCTCATTGATTGCAAGTTCATCGAAGTGCTCACGTGTGCTCGCCGGTCCACAAGTCCAAACGATGCGGAGGGTTGAGTTGGCCGTAGTAGTCGTCGAAATGGAGCACAAAACGCCCGTCACGAGTGGCTCGTCCCTCGCACGGGAACTTCGCGTTCCGCACTACCGACGCCAACACGCCGCTTTGGATCGACGGCAGCCGGTCGGACATTGCGGGCTGGAAGCGGAAAGGCGCTGTAGTCGGCGGTCGCAAGCGGCGGTCGCTCGTTGTAGACGCGCTGGTTGCCCGAGCCGCTACATGATTGAGTTGACTGAGGATGGGAAGAAAGGTGATTGAGTGATTGGATTATTCCTCGCGGTCATGCGTCTTCCAGCAAAGAATGTTCTACTTCGGTTAGGTTCTTTTCCACTGCGTTCCTTATAGCCGAACTTCATTTCTTGTACAGCTCGCAAGCAAACGTTTCGCTTCCGAATTCAAACGAAAGCCTACGAATCAAACGACCGACAAGAAACGTGTGAACCGACGTATTTAATCCAGCTGCACACGAACGCAAACGGGGGAGCGGAAGGACGGGAATCAGTGAGGATCAGACGCTGAAGCTGGTCTCGTCGCTGGCGGGCTCGTCCGCCTTCTCGACGTCGCGGCCGCCGCCCGCACGAACTTCGGCGACGGCGCCGCCGCTTCCGGTGCCCGATCCGTCGGCCGGGGGCGCAGCGGCGGCGACCACGAGTCCGCCGCCTTGGGCCGACTGCTGTCGCTTCCGGTAGATCCTGCAAGCGGGAGCGGTTAGTGTGCGAGTGAGCAGAGGGGAGGGTGGTGGGGACTCACAAGAAGCCGGCGACGGCGCCGCCGATGCTCAGGCCGATGCAGCAGAGGACGCAGAGCACGATGCCCGCGATGGCGCCGCCGCTCAAGTAAGGCGAGTTGCAGTTGTTCGTGTTGCACCAGCACGTCTTGCCGCCCCGATCGTTCGGTTCGCAGTGATCCCTGAATGGAGACGGATGAATGGATGAAAGGAGGAGGAGAAGACTCACGGTTTGAAGTAATCACAGCCGTATATGTATGGTTGGCCGGCGTGGTACTTGTACACGCAGGTCTGGCATTCGCGCCAGTCCTCGTCGTAGATCTCGTTGGGGTACTTGTAGCACGTGATTGCGAACACTTGCGGCATCCCGACGAGCGCAAGGAGCAGCACGAGGTCGAGCGACGAGCGGAGCATATCGGACGGACGGGAGCGAAGAGGAGTGAGTGGGAAGGAAAGCGGAGAGCGGACACCGAAAGGCGCCGCGGTCCGATCGGCGCGCCGTTTATACCCGCTCGTTTCTGATGCAAATTCCAGGACGCAATCGGAAGCAATCGCTCGTGTTTACCCCCAACGTCCGCCCATGCAAATCACCTTCTCGGCTTGTGCGGTCGGCAGTCTCCGTTCTCGTTTGCCGTCTGGAGCGGCTGTCTCTCTCGTTCCGTTCGTTCGGAGATCAGTCGTTTTGCTCGGCTTCGCCGTTCGCTCCGTTTACACTCGACTTTAGCAAGCAGTGGTTTTCTTTCCACTTTGTCGCTTCCGTTCACTTACGACGTGCCCCAGCGCCTTCTTACTTCAACCACGAACGGAACAGAAACGACGATTTTATTCCATTGCAGGCACAACAAACAAAGAAAAGGGAGTGCTTGTAGAGTCGGGCGACCTCAAACGCTGAACGAAGCGACGTCGTCGCTGGTCACCGTCGAGGTGTCGAGCGACACGTCCGCGCCGACGCTCCGGCGAGAGCCCTGCACGGAGATCACGCTGTCGCGCGTCTCGTAGGCGGCTGCTGTCTTCTGCTTGCTCGTCACGATCCTGAACGAAGCGGAGAGGTGAGTGGAGGAGAGCGGACGGGAGGGACTTACGCGACCACGGCGATGGTGCTGATGCAGAGGCAGCAGACGCAACAGACGCAGCAGAACCCGAGCAATCCGATGATCCCGTAGAACGCGTAGTCGTACCACGACGCGTTGCAGTAGTCCGAGTCGCACGCGCAGATCTCCATTTCGATGCCCCGACGCTTCGCCTTCACGCAGCCGAGCTTTCTGAAACGAGAGGGAGATGAGGAGATGGAAGAAGGCCGCAGTTACTCCAGTTTGAACGGCCAGCACATCCGCAACGTATCGCTGCGGTCTTCCCGGGTCGCCCACGCACAGGAGCCGCAACCCTCCATCGTCACCTCCGGAAAGCGGGTCACGCGGAAGATGTCGGCGTTCGCGACGCACTTGACGGCCTCGGCTTGCGGCGGTCCGACGAGCGCGAGCAGCAAGAAGGCGGCGACGAGCACGGAGCGGAGCATCGCGGACGGACCGGCGAGCAGGAGAGAGCGGTGGAGAACGGAGCACGAAACGGGCGGGCGGTCGATCGGCCCGCCTTTTATACGCGCCCGAACGAACGCCTTCTCATGCAAACTTCATCACGAGCACGCATTTGCGTACTGCTCGCTGCAATGCGCCGTTCGCTCTCCTTCATCCGCCTTTCGCTCGCCACCCGCTCCTGCCGATCGTTCGGTCCCGCTAGAACCCGAGAGATGCCCGCCCGCTCCCCGTTGCTCCTCGCCCTCTTCGTTTTCCTCCTGCTCCAATCGGTCGGGGCGGACTTCCTGTTCGACCCGCAGACCATGGCCTTCGACTCGTGCATCGAGCTGAAGGACTCGTTGAACACGAAGCTCCTGTGAGTCCCCTCGAGCCCTCCGCCAATCCCCTCGCCGTTCAGCTCGCTGGGCGCCTGCGACTCGGTTTCGGTGGGCCTGCAGTGGAGTCGGGACACGCCGCTCGAGATCGTCGTGTTGCTGGACGAGGGCGCAAGGTTCGTTCCGCTCCGTCCGCTCATTCCCTTCGGCTTCCCGCAGTTTCGACCTCTCGATCGGCGGCGAGTGCGCGCTGCACGGCGAGTTCCCGCTGCCGTCCACTCCCGACGGGAAGAGCGGGCGCCGTTTCTTCCGCCTCAAGACGAGTGAGTTCTCCGCTCTCCCGCTCTCACTCCTCGCCGCTCTTCAGATTTCGCCGCCAATTCGTTCTTCAGCGCGTGGGCGTCGCGTTCTTCGGAGTGAGCCGCCGGCCGATCGAACGGTGCTTGAAGACGTCCATTTTTTAGTTGATTTAGTTGGAATAAACCTCATTTGAGATGTGGACTGTTGCTCTCAGCGATCGTCTTGGTCTGCTCGCTGCTCGTCTAACACAAACGAGCGGCCGTTTCTGTCGAGCACTTCGGCTCAAGGGCGGGAGAGTCGTCTGGTCAATCACTGCCGTCCATCGTCTTCAGAAGAAACGTGGACGAGAGCTAAGCATGAACGAGTTTAGGGTTGACTGTTTCATTTAACTGCCCACAGAAAAAGCCCGCTTCTTTCTGCTCACTCAACTCCAAAGATCAGCTCTACCAATCGTTTATTCAACCCACAACCAAACAAACAGCAACAAGAAAGAACAGAACTCCTTACTGGGCGAGCTCGGCGGTGTGCTGCGGGTTGCCGACGCTGATGCCGCCGTCCACCACGAGCGTGCTGCCGGTCACGTAGGAGGCGGCGGGCGACGCGACGAAGAGGACGGCGGCGGCGACCTCGCGCGCCTCCGCCACGCGCCCCACGGGCACCAGCCGGCCGACGCGCGCGAACAGGCGGGCCGCCTGCTCGGCGTCCACGCCCGCCGTGTGCGGGAAGTTCGTCCGCGTGGCGCCCGGCCTGCAAGCGGAAGTAGACGGTGGAGATCCCCCTTGATTGCTCGATGGTCCAGTGGCAATCCTCCGCCACAACCACTGCACCATCGAAGAGCACGAATCCCCGCCCGCACTCACGAGACGGCGTTCACGCGCACGCCGTCGGCCGCGTGCTGGATGGCGGCGTTGCGCGTGAAGTGGTCGAGGGCGGCCTTCAGCACCACGTAGGGCACGTTCTCGCAGCGCACCCGCTAGGCGCCCACCGACGAGACGTTCACGACGTTGCCGCCGGCGGCGCGCAGGTGCGGCAGGGCGCGCGCGGTGAGGTCGACGACGGCGCGCAGGTTGGCGGCGAAGAGGAAGTCGAGGTTCTCGAGGCTGTTCGGCTCCGCGCCCGGCTTCTGCTGACTGGCCGCGTTGTTCACCTGCACGGAGGGGGAGTGAGTGGGCCGAAGGGAACGCACCAGGACGTCCAGCCGGCCGAACTTCGCGAGCGTCTCGTCCACCAGCCGCCGCCGCGTCTCCGCCTCTTCGATGGGGCCGCGCACCACGAGGAGGCGCTCCGCCGACACGCCCGCTCGCTCCACGGCCGCCCGCGTCTCCTGCAAGCGAAGAAGTTGGCGGCCGGCTGCTGGGCGCACTCACCGCCAGTCGCTCGGCGTTCTGCCCGTGCAGCGTGAGGCCGCCGACGCCCTCCGCCGCCAGCGCTTCGGCCACCGCCCGGCCGATCCCACTGCTGCTGCCTGCAACGAAGCGGACGGTCGGTTGGGCGCTCCCCCGGCCGCCCACTCACCCGTCACGATCACCACGCGGCCCTCGAAACGCATCGTTTCCTTCCGGTCGGTTCGGTTGATTCCTGGTGCAAGAGGACGGCGTTCTCCTCTTTTTATTTCCCGCCGGTTCGTCTCCCTGCGGTTCTTATCGCCCGTTCCGCTCCGAGCGGCCGGCGCGTTTCCGCTTTCTTTTTGGTCTCTTGGACCGCGATTCGCGTCCGAACGGAAAGGCGCGAATCTCCCGAGGAGGTCGTGTGGGAAGGGGAATCTAGAGTGTTTCTGGGCTGGGGCAAAGAGGGCCGCATGCCAAGTAGAACGGTGCAGAGGACAACGGCCGATTGGTGTTCCCGACTGTCTTCTTTCCGGTTTATTCGTCGCAAATCTAACGAAACAAACAAGAGAAAAGAGCTTGATGTGCGGTTTCCCGTCACTTCACACGTTTCGAGCAGCGAGTTTACAGCGCCGAGCTTCACCACGCGCACAACGGTCGGGGGTCTGAGGCCGGCTGGCTTCTTGCCATCCTCCCCAACATCAGAACACAAGCCGCGGGATGAGCGGACGTCTCCCCCTCGAATCCCCGCCGTCTTGGCTGGAAAGCGGAAGGAGTGAGCGGAGGGACGTGGAGGGCTCACATTTGCCCGTTCGCGATCTTTGCACATCTTCGGGCGTCGAATCTCGCGGTGGTCGGTGCTGAGAGCATTTCTTGCACAGAACCGAACACCAGAGATCGGCGGAAGGGGCAGCTATCTTCAGGCAGTCGATGGATTAGGGGAGGCGGTGGGCCGAAGAACTCACCAGAAAGCTCGAGGGAAGATCGGAGCAGTCGGCAGGTGGACAGCGATGAACGGGGAGCAAAGAGCGAGTGGTGCTTGATCGTAGGCGGCGTGGTGCTTCGCAGGGATCACGAGTTCGCCTTCGGTCGAAGGCGTCGGCCAACTGGAATGAACGAAGGGATGAGAGGAACGAGAAGGAGATGGAACTCGCCTGTTGGACGCTGTCGTCGACGAACTTGCCGGCGGTGGATGTCCACCTCCACACATTGGAGTCGTCACGAAACGAGAAGTAGGAGAGAAGCGCCTCTGCCGAACAACCGGAGCGACCGCTCACTGTGGGGAGAGCGGGAAATAAGCCGACCGCTCGGCAGGGGGAACGAAACGAGCGACTGGGCGCCCGCCGGCTCCTCGCTGGAAGTCGGCGGCGAGTTGCGTTCGCGAGTGCGCAACCTCCCCTCTGTTCGCTTCAAAACGGACGAGATTATTCAGTTGGTGATTGAGTGATGAGAAACGGCGTTGGAATGCTCGTCCAACGGTTGTATTATGCCTTCTTTTCCGTCGCTCAAACCGACCGGCAAGGCCTCTGGAAAACCTCAAAGCATTCGGTTTCTTTCGAATCAAACCACAAGAAAAGAGCGAGCTGGAATTTTCTCTGTTGAATCCTCGGCTGTTTTTGCCGACTGTTGACCACTTGTGAAGTTGTTTTGCTCACTTTTTCGGTTAAGACGCTGCCCGAAGGAAGCAGCGGATTCAATACGCTTCGCTCACCACCCGAACGAACGAGCGACGCCGCAATCGACCGTCCGCCCGCCGAAAATCGGCGTTCGAACTGCCGCCGCCGCCCGCCGTTCGCGGCGAATCGCGCCCGGCCGCCCGTCCGCTCCGCCGCTTTTTCATCACTTTCGGCCCGCCGCTCCGTCCGCCCGCTCCGTCCGCCGCCGCCTGCTGTCTGCCCCACTATCTGTTCGCTCGCAATCGACCGCTTTCTCCCCGATTTCTCCGCGATTTCATCACGAATTCCCGCCTCATCCGCTTGTTCATTTCAGCCACCTTCCACCCAACACTACACGCCAAGCGCGATGCCGAAAGAAGGCGCGAAGAAGACGGACGAGCGGACGCGCTGGCTGCTCTTCTACGACTTCCGCTCGGGCGTGTCGGTGGGCGACTCGGTGCGGAAGATCCACGCGGTGTTCGGCGAGACGGCGGTGGGGCTGGACGGGGCGCGCAAGTGGTTCCAGAAGTTCCGCGCCGGCCACACGCCCGACGAGCCGGCCGCCACGAAGCGCGCCGCCGCCCCGACCGCCGCCGAGGGCGCCGCGAAGGGCGCCAAGAAGAAGCGGGCGCACACGATCAGCGGCTTCCTCCCGGCGCCCGTCGAGCAGCCGGCCGCCTCGGAGGCCGTCGAGGACGAGTGGTGATCGCCGCTGTTCGCTTGTCCGTTCCATCCTCCTCTCGTTTGTTCTCTCCAGTAGGTAGTTCCCCCTCACACTCCACAGTTCTCGTCCCTCTCGCAATAAACTCCTCGCACGGCACCCACTCGCTGCATTCGTTCGACGGGTCTCTCGACCCCCGCGTACCTCCCACTGCTTCTTCCTTCAATCTCCCCTCCTTTGGCCGAAGATGGCGGACCTGAACGCGAGCACGACGAAGCGCGCCTACCGCCATACGGACTACCGGACGCGCGTCTGCATGCTCTACGACTGGCGGCGGGGCGTGCCGGCGGGCGACAGCGCGCGGCAAATCCAGGAGGCGTTCGGCGCGGAGGCCGTCAACGTGTCGGGCGTCCGCAATTGGTACCGCAAGTTCAACGCACGTCCTCCTTCCTCCTCTCCGCTCACTCTCGCTCGTTGCAGACCGGGAGCACGGACATCGGCGAGGACCGCGCCGCCCCCAAGGCGGAGGGCGACGAGGCGGCCGGCGCGGAGCCGAAGGCGAAGAAGCCGCGCGCCCCGAAGGCGACCGTCGAGGAGGCGATCGCCGCCCTCGGGCCCAAGGCGGAGGCGCCTCCTGTCGCCGCAAAGCCCAAGAAGGCGGGCGCCGGCGAGCCCTCTGCGCTCCCCGCCGTTCGGAACGCCCGGAGCGGACGCGCTCGCCTGGCTGCCGGTCCAGCCGCCCGCCCCGCTGCTCCCGAAACTCGAGGTCGAGGAGGCGGCTGCCAAGAAGCCGCGCGCCAAGAAGCAGCGGCCGGAAGTCCCGCTCCAGCCGCAGCCGATCGTCCGCGTGGGCGACCTCGAGTACGCCGAGCTGCAGCCCGTCCGCCTCAACTTCGTGCCCGCCGCCGACGAGCAGTGGAACAAGGAGAACGTGGACGACGAGGAGGAGGCCGACGACACCGAGGACGAGTGGTGATCTCCGCGTGTTTCCGATTGTCCGCCGCGTCCTCCCGCTCTGTTCTCTCCGCAGTCTTCAATTTTTTCTCTGTTGTTCCCCTCACTCAATAGTCACTCCCCTTCTTCATCCACTGACTGGTCACTCTCCCTCGTAATTCGCTCACTGAATTCCTCCTTCCCGTTTCCTCATTGCTCCTTTCTTTCTCATGATTTCGTTCGTTTGTTTCTGATTTCTTCGTTCATTTCGCCATAAAGAGTCAAGTACGGGAAGATGTGTTGGATTGGTTGTGATTGTGACGAGACGGAGCCGCTTTGTTCGCCAACCACCAACGAACGAGCGCCCGCTTGCTTGGGGATTTGTTGCCAAACGAAAAAGGTGAGTGACTGCACGGATTTATTCGGAAGCATCTGCTACGAACAACAAGCGACCGTCCATTCGCTGACCGCATCAATGGAACGAAACATACTTGGCCGTCTCGCGGACGTAGTCGCGGATCCCGTCCGCCTGAACACGAACCATTGGACTCGTTCTCCAAAGAACCCCTGGCTTGCCGTGACGTTGGCCGCGAACTTCGCGCTCTCGGGCGAGCGGACGATCTTCAGCTCGGTCCAGAGCAGAGCGCCCCGTTGGCCGCCGGCTTGTGGTGCGCGTGGGCGAAGCAGCCGCCAACCTCTTCGCGGCCCGCCGGCGCGTTGAAAACCGCGAGCGTCCCGTCCGCGTGGACGTCGATGCGGAACGGCTCGCCGGCGACTTGCTGGAGTTGGTCTGCAGAAACGGGGAGTAAGCGGAGAGTAACGGACGTGCAAGCGAATGGAAGCGGCGCTCGTAAGCGAAACATCTGCTGGAAGCGGACGTTTCGGGAAGTCGCCAAACAAGCCCGCATGAACGATTCGCTTTTTCATGGGCGCACGGCCGCAATTAACGAAACGTTTGCTTCAAACCTCGAAGCCGCCCATCACTCAACTTCTGCTCGTTGAGACCCACACTGCTTTACGAAACCGGAAGAAACGAACGCGTTCGAAGCCCCCACTCGCCGCTGTCGTCCTGGCCGCTCCGCACGTGCAGAACGCACACGCCAATCCCGACCGTGATGCTGGAAGCAGAGAAGGCGGGGAATGAGCGGACGAACGGCCACTTGCTGCGCGTCGTCTTTCGCTTCGATCCCAACGAACAGCCGCAAGACACCCGTGCGCGGCCACTTCACGCGCATTTCGACCCTCGCTCACTCGTCAAACGAACTGAAAGCCGGCGGGAGGTGAGCGGAGAGCGGAGCGGCGGGACGAACAAGCCGGCGAGACTCCCGTTCGATTCCAGCGGCTTTGCGCACGGGAAGTTGCGCAGCAATCCGTCGCCGAATCCAACCAAAGCGAAGAGAACGAAAAGCAGAAATAGGGGCTCCATCGTTCTGAAAGTGGTGGAATGCTGGAGTCGCCTCGATTTGTTTGGACGCCGTTGAAGTGCCGCAATAAAGCGTGAACAAAAGGCTCAACGGACGGAAGTCCAAATAAACAATCGATCGTTTGAAGTCGACTAGTGGCCAACAGTGCGTTTGAAAAAAAACATTACCAAACACGAACTCCGCATAACACAATATCTTTGGCAAGTTCTCCACAATAAGGTGCCTTGTGATCAACTATACCATCAGAATTCTAGAGGCTCTCTGTTTTCCAACTACTGAATTTTTTTCTAATCGCAACAAAGCAGTATCAGAATCATTCGTGTTCTCCGAATCGGGTATTCATTACGTAGAAATGAGGAGTGAAGACGGTCGGGCGTCTAATCCCCTCGGCTCGCCCGGCCGACCTGTAAGTACCGACTTTCTCCTGCTTACGCAAACCGAAAGAAGTGGCGGCGGCGTCTTTGCGGAAGTCTTACCGTTGGGTAGACGCGCGGTTATTTGGGGCGATTACCCGCCGGCTTGTGTCCTCATTTGGACGTGGCTTGAGGTCACTCACTTTGTCGCTATTTACTTGCTTACCTACACGTCTGCTGTCTCTCTACTAATGGAACGACAGAATTGGGAGTCGAACGGCTATGCTTACGAGAACGGGCAGCAGCAGCAACCACAACAGCAGGTTCATCCACAGCAAACGGCGCAGCAACAAGCACAAGGTGAGCACTTGGTCGTTTCTTCTTGCCGTTTGTGACTCCTTCATTCAGGAATGCCGAACGGCCACTACGCTTCGTATCCCCAACAACCGCCGTGCGCTTACTACTGCGATCCGGCCGCTTATCCGCAGGGCGAAGGGCATCCGCAATATCCGAACGTCTACTACGAAATGATGGCGTTGATTCGGCACCAACACGAGCAATCGTTCGCCGCCCACTTGGCAATCCAGCAGGAGCTCGCCGCCTTCCGTTACGAATTCCACCGCTCCCGCCAGCAGCTGACGCACCTCGCCGAGACCGCCGCTCGAATCGTCGAGCAGATCGGAATGCTGCGCGTCAGCCTGGCGTCCATCGAGTCGACGGTCATCCGCTCGGACAGCGACGAGCCGATCGCTTTCGAGTTCGTCTCCAAGGAGAAGGTGGCCGAGTTGTCGCATCGGACGAGCGAAATCCACACGTTCGCCCGCCTCGTTGCCCACGAGATCTTCGACCAGACGGACAAGTGCGCCCTCATGAACCAGCGGCCGGAAGCGAAGCAGCTGGAGTTGAAGCGAATCGTCTTCCGCCGCTTCCCCCGGCCGCTCCGCGAACAGGCCGCCTTTTGGCGCGACTTCTCCAAGCGAATCAACTCTAACGTTCATCATTTCCGGCGCAACAACAAAATTAAGAACGTGAGTTGTGGGCGAAGGAAGTGGGGAGATGGGAGAAATGTTAAGAAGCTTGTACAAGGTTGCGTTTGTGCTCGTAGGCTTACGTTCGAATCCTAGGCAAGCAAACCATTAGTCATTTGAGTAGCGGCTTATTGTCGGTTTATGTCCGAGTTCTCTCAAGAATCCTAATGATAACAACCTGAAAGAACTCTCTGCTAATTGGTTTTTGATCAATACAACCGCTTGTTTACGCCACACACGTCGATAATCCGTTGTCAATCAAATCCAGCTGTTTACCGCAATAATCTGCCGTTGTTGCGGTAAGTGAGCACTTGAACTCAAGACGTCGCGAAGATGCGGAGCGGAGGCACCGGCGAGCACGAAAATCCGCCGTTTTTCGGTCGGCTCGGTAATCTCCGAAATCCACAATCTTTCTTTCCAATTAGAGACGAGCGTCTTGCACGGCCGGCCGGCGGCTGGTGTTTTGACGTCGGCGGTGGGGCGATTAGACGCGGGCCGCAATTTCTCGCTCGACTGCCGTTATTGGTGTTTGAGTTCAACAAGTCGGTTCGATCTGGGTGATCTTTGAACTGCAGGATGAAAAAAAGAAAAAGCTCGTTAGATTGCTTTCGGCAACAGAAAATAACGAAAGACGTCTGCCTGCTGTTGTTGTGCGATCAACCCAAGGAGAATGTTAAAAGTGTGCTGTTTGGCTCTGCATTTGGACGTCTGCTGTTAGTGAACGTTGCGAGTCAAACGAATTCAATCTATTGTTCTCAGCAACCACTCATTTTCTTCAATAATCACTGCTTTCAGGTCGACGCCGACCAATGCGACAGCACGTCGGCGAACGAGCGGAGCGCGCCGGAAAGCGAGCGGGATCCCGCGTCCGCCTCGCCGTCGATCGGCGGCGGGAGCGCGGAGCCGGCGGCCGAAAGCGAGCGGCCGCCCGCGTTCTCTACGTGGTTCAACGAGGAGCCCGAGGAGAAGATCGTTCTCTACGAATTCCAGTGAACTCTCGTTCTTTGTACACGACCTCAATCGCTAATCGTTGCTAATCACTGCACACCTCTCTATTGTCTATTGTAATTGACCTCTTGCACCGCAGACGGAATAAAATCTCAGAATTACTGGCATGAAGTTGTTCGTTGTTTGTGTCCGGTGGAACTAATTGATCAACGGGAGTAAGCAATAACCGACTTCCGCTACCGCCCAGACGGCTTTTGTGCGTTCAAAGATGGTCAAAAGAATAAAAAGGTCTTTGATCGTCGTGGGTCTCCAGCATTTTCATCGGCTTCCCTCATTTCAGCTCTTATCGCGCCTGTCGATTCCAACTCGACGATCACTGCGCACTCGGCTTGCGGAGGACGTCCAGGTGTTGCCCATTTGCGCGGAAGGTCCCCGCGATCTTCCTCTTTGTTCCGTCGGAGTGCGCGAATGCGGGGACGCGATTCGGGGCCCGTCCGAAATTTCGGGCGGCAGCGGCAGCGGTGGAATGCGCGGGACTCGTGGCGCGGTTAATGATCGCCCCGATTGCCGCTCGCCGCCCCTTCGCGCATCTGGACGTCCGTCGATTCGAACGAGCGAGCGAGCGGGAGGGCGGCCGGCCAAAACAATCCAGCACCCGAACGACTCGCCGGCCGCTCGGCCGAAAGCGGCGGGAAGCGAGCGAGGACGAGTGGGGGACGCCTCTCTGCGAAAGCGGCGATCATCTTCAACGCAAAGGAAGGAAGCCGAAAGAGAGGAAGCGGGCGTTCGCTGTGTTTTGAACCGCGCGCCCATCCGGCCGGTCGGCCGGCTTTCCGTCACTCTTTCGTTCGCTTGCCGCTCGTTCGCGAGTTCCCACATTCATCGATTCTTTCCGGCCTCTCTCTCGCCTTCCTACTGCCGCCCCGATCGACGCGGAATGGAGGGAAAAGCCGCGATCCAAACGGACGACCGCATTTCGCAATCGAGCGGCAGTCCGCAGGAGGAACGTGAGTCATTTCTTTTGCTTCCTCTCTCCATTAATCTCGTTCGTTTCCAGTGTTCACTGACGAGCTCGTCTACACAACGCTCGACCCGATTCCGCTCGATCCCATTGGTTTCGACTCGATCCACGATCAACACGCAATGGACGAACGCGGCGACTCGCCCGCCTTCCCGCCGGCCGCCTTCCTGCTCGTCCACGGCGACCCGCTCGTCCAAAACAATCCGATTGCGATGGTCTCGCCGCCGCTGCCCTCGAGTGAGTCACCGCCCGCTCATCTCCGCACTCCCGCGCGCCCCCAATCGCCGCCGTCTCTCCCGCAGATCGTGGACGCGGGCGGCTCGCGTTCGGCCGGCGGATCTCCGAACTTCCCGTCGCTTTCGCCCGACTCTTCGTTCGGAGCGAAGGCGCCGAGCGAGGCGCCGACTTGCGGGCTGATCAAACCGGTGGCCGAAGTGGACGTCCCGACCGACGAGTTCGGGATGGAGGTCGAAAGCGAGGAGCTGGACGACGAGCCCACGGAGACGCCGATGCGCAAGGGACGTCGCCGCCGTCGCGCCACCATCTGCGGGCACTTCGAGTGAGTTCTTGGCCGTTTTGGGGTTGAAACAAAGGAAGTTGGGTGCGTCCTTGACGAAACGAGGGATCAAACCCTCCGTACTCCGGCCAACTCCCGCTCGTTTCAGCAACAAGACGGACGACGAGTGCCGCAAGTGCCGCAACCGCCTGGCGGCGCGCAAATCGCGGCAGCGGAAGAACGACGAGCTCAACGATCTGCAGAAACGCCTTCGGGATCTGCAGGGCAAGCTCGACTGCGCAAATGCCGAGTTGATTGCCTACAAACGACGCTTCGGGCCACTGGAGCCGCAAGACGGTTGATCTCCCGCTTCCTTTGATCCCACCCTTCCTTTTGTTCTTCATGATTTGTTTATTCGCAGATTGTTTCTAACGAATGTCCACGGCCTTCTCGTTCCCCAACCTCTCCTTCTTTCCCTAAATTTCGTTCGTTTTTCTCTCGAACGCTTCAACCTTTCGATTGTTGACAGCCACTTCTGTTTTGTTGTTCGACCGAATGCGCGATTGCCCCTAGTGATACGTGTACAAAGAAGTTCTCTTTCACCCCTTTTGACCCAACTCCCCGTTTTCTTTACCGTTTGAGTCGGGGCCCAAATGCGGCCGGAACGGGGAACTGTTGGGTCAGGCGGTAAATCCTAACGGATTCTGGTATCTCTAACGTCTCTCATTTTCTTTTAAGCAGCGACTTGTTTTCTATTGTTGTAAGTTCCGGTCTATACCCACACATCATCTTATTCGTTTGCTCACTCCTGCCTAACTTGTTTACCGGATTGTTAAAGGATAAATGTGTTTTGGACTACGAACACCAGTAGTCGAACGAAAGCAAGTGGGTGTGTTTTGATTCCACCACGAGAACAACCGACCGCCGCTTTCACAACCGATTTCTACCGCTCTACAAATTGGTTGACTAAAGGGATCAAATACAAAGCAGAAGAGTACGAGGGAAGGAGACCGGGCGGTTTGGAGCGCGTGATGGCTGCTCCAAATCGCCGCCCGACTTCCGCGTGGGCAGGCAGCAGAGGAGTGGCTTCAAGTACAAATTGGATGGCTGGAGGACGCGGTCGCGGAAGGACACAAGGAAGCAAAATGATCTACGAAAGACACGCAATCGTGTGTTTGTTCGTTGATCACTAGAAGGCTCCCAGCTGGACACGTAGAAGTCAGTAAAGATCAGGTGATGCGTCGATCGATCCATACACCTGCTGTTCAGCTAACGGTGTTTCCGCTCAGAACTGCGGACGTCTTGGAAGCGGAGTTCACTTGTTTCTGGAGCACCAGTCGGTAGAAGAAGGCGGTGATCAGCCCGTCGACCGTCTGTCTGCAACGCGTCACTCGAATGAGAGGACCGGAGATCAAAACAACAAACAAGAAGCGGCCGTACGGGCCGAGGGTGGACCACGTGGTGAAGTGGAGGGTGGCGGAGAGGATGTTCGTGAAGTGCGGGAGGGCGTTGAAGAGGAGCTCGCCCACGCAATTCCAGGCGGCGATTCGGTTAGCCTTCACTCGAATCAGTTGATGAACGAGAGGCGTGAGCTCACTTGTTTGAAGTTGCGCGCATTCGATGCGGCCGGATTGCGGCGGCGATAGGCGGCGATTTTGAAGGCGAACGCGACGGCGAGGACGGCGTTGCACAAACAGTTCCCCACCTTTATGTACTGCCCGTAGAGCACGCGGCTATGCGTGTTTACGCAGGCGAACGTCGTGCAATCTACGAGGATCTTTTGAGTTGCTTAAATCCTTGGAGAACTCACTCGTGAACTCCTCCTCGACGGGCGTCTCCATCAGCATCGTGAAGAAGAAAACGTAAAACCAGACGCCGAAGCAGACGAGCGCGTTCACCACCAACAGGCGCCGTTTGTGCCGCTGAAAGACGTTGCCCGGACCCCCGAGGATCATCACGCGTTCGAGCAGCAGAAAGAACACGGAGACGCTCAACGGCGTCACCACCGAGTGCATCGCCGCACCGCTCGTCAACACGAGCACCGTCGAGTAGTAGTCGCCTCAAATCAATCGATAGACACCACTCGTTTGTGCCGAACGAACCCGAAGCCAGCGCCATGTACCCGGCGTGCCAAATGCCCGCGAGAGCGACGAGAATCCAAAGAAAGATGTTCAGGAGCAAATGCGGAGAGATTTGCTTCCGCACGGGCGTTTGGAAGATTCGAATCAGCAGGTGCGATTGGGAGATCGCCGTCGAGACGCAGGCGCCGAACATGAAGCAGTACTCGAAGTGGATCCACGCGGTCACCGTCGCCGGCGGCATCGCTTCTTTTCGTTTGAAGTGGGCGAATCCAACGGTCTTGTAAATTCAGTGGAAGGAAGAATTCAAAGTCGAGTAGATGAAATGACTTAGTCAACGGAGTTCGGTAGACAAGTGAACTGAATAAAGCAGGGAAATTTAACGGCAACAAAGCCAATAATTATGTTGCTTCCGTGGGCGAGTGAATTCAATAGAAAAATGGATTGAAAGCGATGAAAAAAAGACCAAATGCCCAAATGAGAAGTGAGTCCCCTGCTTGAACTTTTGTTGCCCATTCAAACAACGGACGGACGAGAGTCAATTGGAGTTAGACGGGAGTACAAAACGAACGGAGAACTACGAGAGAAAAAACTACAGACCGCCGGCGGGGATCGTGTTTGTGTTCCCACGTCCACTTCCGTCTCGTTCACTCACCGGCGGGCACAAATTTCGATCTCTTGTTCCTCGAAATGTTGAAATGGACGGGAATTGAACAGACAAGCACGTGAATCACGTACGGATCTTCGCTATTAGGAAGTGCAAAGCAATCGATGGTCGGAATCGAAAGAACTTTGCAAGAAGGACGGTTACTCCCGACAACGTAGCGGAAGGCAGCTCGTTCTTCTTTTTCATTGCACCTGCCGTTACCGTTAGTTAATGAGTGCTGCTGAGATGAGATGAAAGGTTGCAAGTGCATTCTACTGATCGCCTTCTCACCTCCTTGTACCGCTTTTCGTCTTCCAGCTTTAAGTCTTTCCGCTGGATGACGTCCGCACCGAAACGAGGCGCAGATGGAGTGCGCGGCCGAAGCAAACAGAAATCTCGGCGAAAAAATCGTTTATTCAAAATTCCGACGACCCCGCCGCCCTCCCCGCTCGCTCGTGTCCGCCGCTCTGTTCGTTCGGCCCCTCGTTCGATTCAACAGTCGAAGCAAAGAGGGAGACGGGCGGGCGTCTGCGTACAAAAATGGCGACCGGCCGGCCGATCGACGGCCCGCAAAGGTCGGCGCCGTGGATCCGAGCGGGGCGTCGGGCGTTGAATCACCGCCCTCCCGCTCTGTCCCATCGCTTTTGGCCGCCGCCCGCCCGGCCGGCCGATCGGCTCCGTTCGCCTCCCTCGTCGCCCACCGGTTTGTTCCCATTCGGCGGAACACGCCCGCTCTCTACCGTAAAGGTCGGCTGGAACAAGCGGAGGGGTGGGTGGGAACGGGCGAAAGTTTGGTGAATTGGTTGCGGGGAGCGCAGAGCAGAGCAGGTGTTTCCTCCCGCCTTTATCCTTTGTTGTGCTCTTGGATTCGAAGCACTGACTTCGTACTGCTGCAGAAAACGTCCAGTCATCAGCCAGCTTCCGATTAGACCGAACTTTCGTTTTCACTCATTAATCTCGTCTTACCTTCTTTTCCCGTGTTGCTCTCGCGCGTACGTGCGAACTCTAAAGATTCAAATTGTCGGGTGATTTCAGCCCTTTGCGTCTACTCACCGCTTGTTTTGTCCCTCAATTCGCGGATTCACCCGCCCGAACGGCCGTCAAACTGGAGAACGACAACCCCGCCACGTCTCAACAACAGAAGTGAGTTTTGGGGCAGTAATTGGGGGAAGCGGTGGGTTCTTTTGATCAAAGTGGAAGATAAAGACGTTCAGTGGGTACTTTTGACTGCCGGCCGTGCAGCGAGTCGGTTTCTAATCAATACATCAAGCAGCAAAAAACGAAAAGAAGTCAGCGCATCTCTATTCTCATCGCTCTGCTTCCAGCTACTCGGACCTGTTCCACTTGTGCACGGAACTGCCGAATGCCGCCTTCTCGGACGTGTTCACGACGACCGGCGGCGTGCCGCCGAGCGGGTTGATCGCGCCGCTCCATGCGCACCCGCCCGCCTCCGCGCCCAACGACGTCGGCGGCATCGTCGTGAAGAGCGAGCCGTTGGATTCGGCCGTCTCGTTGGCGCCGCCGCTCGCGAACTACCCGACGGACCCCACCGCCGGCCTCCACGTCCACCCGGGCGCCCTCACGAACGAGAACGCCCACTACGCCGCCGCTGCGGCCGTCGCGGGAGTTCACATCGACAAGTGAGTTTGCTGTCTTCAAACCCGAATGAATTGGGGGGCATGCGAGTCGAACAGGGAAGCCGGAAGAAAATAAAAAATTGTTACTCTTATTTACAAAAGGGAGAGACGGTTGGGAGTCTCGTTATCAGTTCTTTTTGTTGATTGAGGGCACTGGAGTTGTTCCAAACAAAAGTCGTTCAACTACACTCATTCAATGCTCATTCATTCACTCACCTCTAACTCCTGCTTGTTTTAGCCCGTTCATGCTGAGCGACCAGGCGCGGCAACGGCTGGAGCGGAAGCGGGCGCGCAACCGGCTGGCCGCCGAGAAGTGCCGCCAGCGAAAACTCAACCGAATCGCGTCGCTGGAGGCGTCGTTGGCGGCGGAGCGCGAGAAGACCGCCCAGCTGATGAAACAACGCGACCAGTTGCTGCTCGACCTCCACGAATTCCGCCATCTCTTCGATCAACATCGCGTGTGCGAGAGCCTGAATCTCAGCATCAACCAGCAGCAGCATCATGGATGAGCGAAGGGTGTTCTCGGTTGAAGGCCGTGGTGTGTCTCCCGCAATCTCTTTGTTCTTCAAACCTTCCGCAATCTTCTCACTTCTTGTCAATTGATCGAGTTGTTTGGCCCGCAAACAACAGTAAATAAACTAGTGCATCTGTTTGACCGGCAATAAAAACAAAAGGAATGAAAGCAATCGAGGGCTTACCACTTGCAGGAGCTTTTTGCGTTCGTCCCCTAACGAACGTTGACGCTGCTGGCCGTCTGGCATTCCGCCACTCGCTTGCATCAATCGGCTGGACGCTTAGGAAAAAATTCCGGTTATCAAGCATTCTGACTGATTTCTTTACGTTCAAGTCGTCAACGATTGCGTGCATCAATTCCACTCCTTGTCCTTCGTGTTCAGCTCGCCAATTTCCGTGTTTCAGGCCCGAACTTCCGCCGCCAAAATTCCGAAGGATGAGCGTTGGATCGACCGCCTGATGGCCGCGATCCCTTTTCCTGCTTCCTCTCCGCCGCCGTCCGACCCGCAACTTTCGGAAGAATCCCGCGAGCAGGAAGCCGAAGAGAAGCCCGACGAGTCCAATCGGACCACGAGCTCAAAGAAAAAGCGGAAGGCCGAAGAGGTGAGTTTGTTTTGCCTCCACTCCCGAACTGCTCGCTTTTTCGTTTAGTTTTGCTGAAATTTCCGTGGGAATGCTGCGCAAATTGCTTCGGGTTTCCGGGGTGAGTCCAGCGGCTGCATCAGATTCGAATTGAAGCCAAACATCAATGCGTTTCTGCTTAACTCTTCTTTGCGCTTACGAATTCCTGAATTGATTTGTTCGTCTCCAAAATCCATTAAAGTTCAGTCCCAATCTCTGCACACCTTTCGAATCGCTTCATACATTGATTCCCCTCGATTTCAGGCCCAACTCCAAGCCGAAGCGGGCGCCAAACGTGTGCGACGCGCACCGAAAGCTAAAGTGGCGACCGAGTCGGGATTTCCGGACGATCGGCTCATCCGCGGGCTGCCGGCCGCTCCGAAGTTCGATCTCGTTGATGGTTCGTCTCTCTCCGTACTCATTTGATCGTTCTTTCCGCAGGGATCCGCCACCTGCACCCGTACTGGAGCACGTACGTGGCACGCGTGAAGGGCCGCTGGGTGGGGCGCGAAATCGCCGAAGTTTTCTCGCACGAATTTCTCGCCCACAATCCGAACTACGCGGTTCGTTCGTCCACTTCCTCCTTCTTTTATCCCACGGGTTGCAGAAAGCCGCCATCCGCAAGGGCCGCATCTTCGTGAATGGCAAGCAGGTGACCGATTTGCGGCAGAAATTCAAGGACAACGAGGAGATCGTCCACATTTGCCACAAGGTGCCCACTTTCATTGATCTTCGATTGATTCCCTTCGTTTGCAGCACGAACATCAAGTGTTGGACCGACCGATTCGCACGATCTTCGAAGACGACCGGCTGCTCGTCGTCGACAAGCCGCCCTCGCTGCCCGTCCATGCGTGCGGCCAGGTACTCATCGATCAATTTATTTCTTTGTGATCGCCTGCTTTAGTACCGAGTGCACACGGTGCTCGGCCTGCTGTACCAACTGGAGAGGCGGACGGGACTTGCAGGTTCGTCCTTTTTCACCAGGATTCTATCGAACGAGAGGAAGAGAAAGGGAATTGAGAGGTTGCTTGTGACTGAAGGCTGTGGTCGTCGAGTTTTCACTAAAGACCATCCCTTTCTTCCGCCCGTTCTCCCCTTTGAACTCGAGTGCTTTCAGTGGTGCACCGGCTGGACCGCACGACGTCGGGCGTCCTCATCCTCGCCAAAACGCACGAAGCGGACGTCGAAACGAAGAAGCTGCTCGTGACCAATCAGCTGAAGAAGGCGTACGTGAGCCGAGTACGGGGGCGATTCTTCGAGTGAGTCCTCTCTCTCCGTTTCCTTGATTTCTGCTCGATTCCAGCGACACGCAAGTGTGCGAGGCGCCAATCGACGTCCTCATTCCGTCGATGGGCGTCCAGTGCGTGCGGGCGGACGGGAAAACGTGCCGCTCCACGTTTCGCCGCATTTGGTACGACGCCGCCGCGGACGAGTCGGCCGTCTTGTGCCACATCGAGACGGGCCGCACGCATCAAATCCGCGTCCATCTGCAGTTCCTCGGCCATCCGATCGTCGGCGATCTGATTTACGACTCGGCCGTGTGGGGACCCACCGGTGGGAAGAATGCGGAGTACGGGCGACCGTTGCCTCAAGTGGGTGCCTTCTTCTTGTTAAACTCATCGATCGTTTGCTTGCAGCTGGGCGTCGAAGTGCGCGAGGAACACTCGATTCAGCAGTGGTTCAACGAAAAGGATCCCGCCTACGAACAGCGACTGCTGGACATCATCGAGGATCCGGAGGTTCGTTCTCTTCGCAATTCATTGCTCGAATCAATGCTCCAGACCAAACCCGAGGAGTGGTCGCTGGAGGACCCGCGATGGGACGAGAAGCCCGAGTACGACGCGATCTGCCTGAGCTGCAACGTGATCCGCAAACAGCCGCCGCCCACCCACTACGCGATGCCGCTTCACTGTTGGCGATACGTCTCGCCGTCGTGGGCGTTCACGGCGCCGATGCCCGCGTGGGCGTGGCCGCCGCCCCCGACCGCGACGATCGTCGACTTCAATCCGCTCGAGCTGGACGACCGCGAGGTGCTGCCCGTGGAGGCGGAGGAAAAGGCAACGGATTCTTCGGGCGATCCTCCAGGAGATGCAAGCGAGTCGTTGGGCGATCACGCGGAAGATGCGGACGAAAAGAAAGCGGCCGGTGCGGCTTCTTCCTGATTCTTCGAATTTCTTTCTTGTTTCGAGTTCTAGTCCCTTCGTTTGTTTGTTCGTTGTTGTTGAAATAAAGCCGAATAGTCTTGAGATGGCCGCTTGATCGATGGAGTTGAAATGCAAAGAGGGCGAGTGACTCACGAAGCAGGAGGACGAAAGAATCCTCTCGCTGGTGAGATGCATCGTTGTGGGATGACCGACGGACCGACCGCCAAGGTTCGTGATCAAATTAAGCGGGCGGACGAATCGCTCACTTCTTCCCGCTCGCCAACGACCACCTTCAGCGAGGCGGGCGGGTGTGAAACGAAGCGGCAAATCGGCGCGGAAGAAGCGCGGCGCAAATGTTTCGTTGGGTTTTCATTGAGCAAGCGAGCGGTTCTTTCGATCATGTCCAGCGGCTTCAGCAAACTCCCGTTTATTCTCATCGTCCTTCTCCTCTTGATCGACTCGACGGATGCGCGACGAAAGGGCGGGGGCGGCCGCAAGGATTGGGCCCAAGACGATCGGCCGGGCATGGGCAACGCCGGCGAGTGGGGCGACTCGGAGGAGGAGAACGAGGTGGCCACTCAGCAGGCCGCTCCACCCGCTCCCGCCGTTCCAGCAGCTCCAGCTCCAACAGCGGCGAGCTCGGGTGACGCGGGAGTCGACAAGTGAGTTCACTTTTCGTTTGAGGTTTGAATTCGAGTAGAATCCATTGACTTGGACGCGATAACCCTGGAAACTGATGGACCTGTCCCCAGCTCTCGCCTCTTTCCAGTCCTCAAATTCAGGTGTTGATTGCAGGAACTCGGTAGTCGAGACGGCTGAGAAGCCACCAGTCGCGACCGATTTGTCCGCCCTAAAGAAAGAAGTCGAGGAGGCGCCGAAGAAAATCCGTGACGACATCGCGACGATCCCGCCGAGTGCTCCGCCGTTTGTTTTGACGAGAACTCACCGTTTTCGGTTTGCAGACGTTGCGGACAACAACGAGAACCTGACGACGTTGTGGATCGACGCCACCTACAAGGCGGAGGACTACGGGATGAACGTCAGCCGTCTTATCGAGTGCCTCCCTTGGTTGGACTATTGGGCGAGCGGCGAGAACGCAACGAACAGTCAGGTGGGTCGTTCTCTCCAGATTCCATTGATCGTCCCATCGGCAGAACGCAACGACGGAAGCCGACTTCAAAATGCCCGAACGAATGGAATTCGAGGTGATCGACGACGCGGATCGACTGGAGGAGTTGGGGCTCGACCAGTACCTCCTCGATGAGTACGAGTCTGTCGGCGTCTTGTACAAGGAGATTTGCGGCAATCACGCCCGTCAGATTTGGTACTCCACACGGGATGAGGCCAGAGAAATCGGAATGGACGAGCGCTCGCCCATTTGTGATCCCTTCAAGGTGCTTTCGAGCCGCCTTCTATCCACTTCTGCCCGTTCTTAAGGTCCAACTGCACCCGGACGCGGAGACGTTGACAAAGTTGGCGCTCCAACTGAACGAGTTGATTTTGAACTCGACGAAGCCGGGATTCGTGCATCCGGCGGACGTCACCGACCCGTCGCCTGCGGAGCACTTCGACTGGACCACAGCGGCGGCCCCAACACATGGGAACGAAGACGGGCAGGTGTTGGACGTGCTCGATCGAATGCACACCGCCGCGCCGGAGATTCCGCGCCGCGTTCTTTTGCGCCTTCGGCGGACGGCCGGCGGCGAGGGCGGAGGTACGTGCAAAAGATTAGGGGTTCGGGTTGAGAAGAATGGTGGAAGTGCGGGTGTTCTTGGTTGATTTGAGTACTCATTGCGTCAACGGTTTGATCACACGCCCCGTAGGAACTGCCTTCACTTGAGGCCCTTCTTTACTACCAGCTCGTTCGGGTCTTTGGCTACACCTTACATCCCGCTCCGTAGTTCATCCCCTTCCTCATTCACGTACTTTAGCGCTGACCAAAGTCGTGCTCCCAGTGAACATCAAAGTGGGCTCCGACGAGGACGCGACCGAGGTGCCGCCGGTGGAGGAGGCGGGTGATCAGGACTGGCTGGAGGACCTTCAAGTGGGCTCTCGGGAGATCCTCACGGTCTCCAAGCAGCTGGTGGAGCGGTTGGAGAGCGAGAACGTCAGCTTGAGCGCGATGGAGATGGCGTGGATTCAAATCGACGCCACGGACGGCACAAAGTGCGTTCTTCCTTCCGTCCATCACTCATTTGTTCAGCCCGCTCCTGTACGTCCTCTCGGACAAGGCGGCCAAGTCGTTGCGGCTGAAGATCCCGAAGCATCACTTCAATCGCTACGAGAAGGTCGTCCTCCACTTGCCGGGCGTGTGCGCTGACTACGTCCCCACGGCGATCGATGCATTCAATGCGAGTGATTTCGAAGGTCCGTCGGCCATCAAGCGACTCGTTGCTCACTTCTTTTCGCTAAGGAATCGAAATCGAAGGCCCGATCGGCGTGAACATCACGGCGTTGGAGTTGGCGGGCGTCAACCTCACCGAATTGGCCGAAACGCTGCGTAACGACACGGAGGTCGACGAGGTGCGTGAATTTGCGGGAATAAACATCCTTCATCCTTCCTCTTTGCATTAGATTCTCGCTCGAACCTACGGAACAACAAGGTAAACGTCCACCTCCCACCCCTAATAGCTTGTTTAGAACGCTGGGCGGCTCGTACATCCTGCCTGTGCTGCAGAAGAATCAGTACGACGCGTTCTCCGCCCCGATCGTCTTCCAGGGCTCCGCTGTCGTAGTGGTGAGTTCTCTTCGGTGTTCGGCTGTGAGGAGTTTGTTGGTCGTTAGTCGAGAGTCTCCTTGTCAGTGGTCGAAGCGGGGAGGTAAATGAGAGTTCTTGTCTTCATGTTGACCAGCCGCTTCTCACTCGCTCAACCCCGTCTTGTCCTCAACGAGTTGTTGCAGAGGTTCGGGATCTACATCGAGTCGATGTCCAACTTTCAAACGTCGACAATGGTTTGTCCTTCCGCTAATCAATCGTTTCATTTGCGGTTGAGGACTACGACATGGATATCTCGTTGATCATGTCGTGGCGCGACGCCCGCCTCGTGAATCCGTACGGAAAGCCAATTTTGGTGAAAGAAGAAGACATTCTGGAGAAGATCTGGCGCCCGGATCCCGTTCGTTCTTCCTCCCCCGTTCCACCGATCTCCTTGCAGTTCTTCGCGAACGCAAAAGAAGCGGAATTCCACGAGGTCACCTTCCTGAACTTCCTCATGCGAATCTTCTCCGACGGCATCGTGTTGTACGAGACGAGGTTTCCGCTCCTTCCGTCTTCTTCTCACCCACAAGTTCAGGATCAAGCTGAAGCCCGCCTGCAATCTGGTGCTGTGCAAATACCCGCACGACAAGCAGACGTGCGAGTTGTTGATCAAGTCCTGTAAGCCATCTGTTAGCTGTTGCTTATTGTCTATGCTTTCTTTTAGTCGCCTATCCGGTGGAAACGGTGCGCTTTGAGTGGTTCACCCGAAAAGTCGACGCAATCGACAAGAATCCCGACGTCAAGCTGCCGGAGCTCTAGTGCGTTCTCTCCCATTGATCCCAACGTTCTTTCTGCTTCAGCATCGACCGCTACGAGCCGACGATCTGCAACAAGACGCGCAAGTCGGGCGAGTTCTCGTGCCTCCGCGCGCTGTTCCGCTTGAAGCGAGACGTCGGCTTCCACATCGCCCAAACGTACATCCCGACGTCGCTCGCGCTGATGTTCTCTTGGGTTCGTTCCATCGATCATTCCTCTCCCTCATGTTTGCCCGTGTGTTCAGGTCGGCGTGTGGCTTCCGCATCAGTTCAACGAAGGCAAGTGATCAGCATACGAGGGGTTTCTTTGTGGGTAACGAGGAAGAGGAAAAGGTTGGGGGAACGCTTGTCGTGGTCGACCGATGGAGTAACTAACAGCGGCAGGAACACTAGTCAGCACTCAGAATCGTGCAAACATCCATTCGGTTTATTTCACTCCCGTTTGCCCGCCCCTTGAAAGTAGAAAACAAGTGGGACGGCGGCGAGGAGGGCGGCGGCGAGCAGCGAGCAAACGATTCCGATCCTGCAATCAATCAACCAAACATTCGATTGAATTAAGCGGAGAGGACTCACACCAAGGCGGGTACGAAGCCGTCGGGGGTGGTCGTCTCGAAGCGAACTGCCGGCGGCCGGTCGAGGCGCGTCCAGTCGATCGGCTCCACGAGTTCGACGAACTCCAGGCCGGGGCACTTCTGAAGCGAGATGATTAGCAGGGGGCTTCGCGTGCGCACCAATTGAAAGACGACGGCCGAAACGAACTGCCGAACGAGCTGCTCGGGCTGCGTTTTGGTCGCGCCGAAGCCGACGGCCCCCAGGACGCGGCCCGTGACGTCCCAAACGGTCGGCGTCCACGTGCCGCCCGTGTTCTCAACGGTTGTGTTGTCCGTCGACGCCTTCAGCCCTCCGTCCGTCACGTAGAGCCAGATGCCCGCGTATTTGACCATCGCGCCTAAAATCCACGAGCGATTAGTGGGAAGACGAAAGAGACGAACCGACTGCAAAGCTCTGCCACTCCATGCACGGGAACGAGTGGCCGGTCGAAGTGATGTTCGTGACAAAGAAATCGAAGCAAAACTTCGCTCCGTCCGTCATCCCCGTCTCGGTTTTGAGGCTGAAAAGCGGAGTGAACAAGAGAAGGCACGGGGACTCACAACTGGGGACAATCGGGGCAATCGAATCGAACCATTGGGCGGGCGGCGCCGCGGCACGCGATCCAAAACTCGGTGCCGTTCGTCCAATCGTCCAACAGAATCGACCTTCGAACGAGGTGAGCGCAGGGGTTCGGTGAACTCACAAAGTTTCGCTCCGCGCATCGAAGAACACGACGTCGCTGAGGGCGGGCGGAACGTGCGGCGACGCGCGAATTCGGGCGTCCGAGAAGTTGGCGAAAATTTCGGCTCGAACGGCCGCCAGCTGCGCGCAGACGGCGGCGAGGAGCACCAGACGAACGGCCGTCATCTCCGCGAAACTCGACCGACCGCCTCGAAGCGACCGCAGAGTTCGAAACGGGGGAAACGAAAGGGAAGAGTGATCGATTGCACCAGCGGCATTGTGGCCTCCGGCTGCGACCCGCTTTGGGCTCCAACGCAAAATTCGTTATACAGAAAGTGCTCTCACAAGGGATGCACCTCAGAGATTATTGGCGGATTTGGACGAAATATAGCTCATTCGACGCGTCTCGGTGAGCAGATTCCGATTATCGGCGTTTAAACTGCCGAATCCCACGTTTGGCCGAGTTATTGGCCAAAAACCGCCGACCGAAATTTTCGAGATTTTCGGCCATTCTGGTCAAGTTTGACACGAGGAACACGATGGTGATGTCCGTTTGTCGATATCTCGACTAGTTGCCGAGTTATGGCCACTTTTCGGCCGACCTGGAACCGCCGAAGTCACGTGCTCCGCTCGCCCACTGCCGCCAACAGCGGAGTGGCGCAGAGGCAAGGAGGATGATTGGAGGAAGGGAGACTGCGAGTTCGATGCCGACCGCACTCGCTTTTTGGTCGAGTGTTCGATCGTGTATCCGGATTTCAAAAACCGGCGCCGATTCGAGAAATCCGCATTCATTTTGTGTTCATCCGATCCGTAACTGTGCAGTAACGACCTCGATTAGTGGTAGTTCAAGTCGCCCGAGCAACCGTTGGCGAGATACTAGACACTTGCAGTCGTAATGGGTAAAGAAGCGGAAGAATAAAGGACTGTGGGATTCGAACCACCCATTTGCTTGTTGCTTGGCTGGAGAAATGGTCGTCCCCCAACGCGTTCTCCAACTGCTCGTCACTCGCTTCGGCTTGGCAATGAACGAAGAACAGCAGCCTTCGCGAGATGAGCGCCGCCTTGCCGCTCGCATCGCCACGCTCCTGGACGACGCCCAAACGGCCGCGAACTTCTTCTTCGACACGGACGTCGGGCTGGCCAACGAGTCGGGCGGAAGCGAGAGCGAAGCCGGCGATCGCGACGAGTCGATGGAGGAGGGGCCCGTGAGCGAGCGCAACGAGGACGACGCCCGCACTTCTCACGCCCTTCCGGACTGCTGGACGGTCTGCAGCAAGCAGATCCCCATCGAGGACATCGAGATGAGCTGCTCGGCCAACCACTGCGAAGCCCCCGCTCTGCTCCGCTGCGCCTACTGCGAGCGATCCCTCTGCTTCGTCCATTTCTTTGTGAATTACCACGTGCATTGGCCCGAAAATGAGTAAAAGGGTAGATATTTCGCCAACGGTTGCTCGGGCGACTTGAACTACCACTAATCGAGGTCGTTACTGCACAGTTACGGATCGGATGAACACAAAATGAATGCGGATTTCTCGAATCGGCGCCGGTTTTTGAAATCCGGATACACGATCGAACACTCGACCAAAAAGCGAGTGCGGTCGGCATCGAACTCGCAGTCTCCCTTCCTCCAATCATCCTCCTTGCCTCTGCGCCACTCCGCTGTTGGCGGCAGTGGGCGAGCGGAGCACGTGACTTCGGCGGTTCCAGGTCGGCCGAAAAGTGGCCATAACTCGGCAACTAGTCGAGATATCGACAAACGGACATCACCATCGTGTTCCTCGTGTCAAACTTGACCAGAATGGCCGAAAATCTCGAAAATTTCGGTCGGCGGTTTTTGGCCAATAACTCGGCCAAACGTGGGATTTGGCAGTTTAAACGCCGATAATCGGAATCTGCTCACCGAGACGCGTCGAATGAGCTATATTTCGTCCAAATCCGCCAATAATCTCTGAGGTGCATCCCTTGTCAATTTCGCCCGGTCGTTCCGCCGGGGTCGCGATTTGGTACCTTTGACAAATCAGAACGGACTTTGTGGTTCGAATTTTGCAAAACGGACTTTGGATTTGTGATCAGCGTGTTCGACTTCATACCCATGAGTTTTTTGGGCTTCCGAAACGACGATCGGGTGACATACACTGCCGTTTAGAGGGAGGGATTCACTGAACCAAAAGGAAGTCTCATATAGGGGCGCTTTTGATATCATTTGGATCAAATGAACTATACCATAATCACCGACTTCCCCCCGCAATCCAACCGAAAGGCCACTCGACCACGGTGCACTCAACGGAGGCGCGCTATTTGGTGGCGGCGGTGCGTACGCTCGTCCACGTTGTTCGGGGCGGCGGGCTTGGAAAAGCAGAGATCGCTTTTTGGGTTGGAAAACAGTGGATTTGCTTGAAATTGCAGGGTTGAACGGAGATGCACGAGAACTGAGAGAAGCTGTCTGGCAGCTCCAAAGGAGAAGTCCCTGCTGTTAATCACTCGCAATGCTCAAAACAAAGATTCTCTTCGCTCTATCCTCAAGCCCCCATTCCTCCAACAACACAACGCATGCCCCGCGCATTCCCCTTCTTTCAGGCCGCATTGGAGTGGCGATCACCGTGCTGTTGACGCTCTCGACAGAGTCTGCCGGCGCTCGCGAACATCTGCCGTCCGTCTCGTACTTGAAGGCGATCGACCTGTGGTTTGGGTTTATCACTGGTCTCTGCCTTCCCCTACACTTTAATCATCTTATTCTACCGTTCGTTCAGGCTTTGTGTTCTTTACTCTGCTGCAAACCCTGTTCGTGATCGGCTTCGACAAACGCTCCACTCAACTCGTGAGTCCTTTCGCTTTTGTCGTTCACCCAACGGTTCGTGTTGCAGCGAAAGAACGCGAACAAAAAGCGGTCGGATTTGACCCAAGAGTACAAGGACGCGCTCGTCCACAAGGCCGACCGCTACCACAAGACCGGGCAGTGAGTTCAACGAAGAGCAGACGAATTAAAGAGGGAATTGCAGATATCTGGACAAGTTCTGCCGTGCCGCCTACCCACTCCTCTTCATCCTCTTTCTCATCATGTACTACTTTGTGTTCACGGAAGGACGTCAAGACGATTGTATTTCGAGGCGATAGGCGGCAGGCAAGAAGACTGCTTTCGAATAAACGAGCTAGGAATCATGAAGTGCGAGGTGATCGAACAGGCGAACACGGCCAACCATTAGTCTCTTCTTTACTTCCGTTCCGCGTTTTCGTATCTCCAACTCTGTCAACAACAACCCCCAATTTTCTAACTGCCTTCCGCCAATCCTCTTACCGCCCTCGCAAAAGAAATGGTTTATTCCAATCGGAGAGCTCAAAAAATGGTCGAAAGCGAAGGAAACAAACCGAGTCGCATATCTCGTGTGTGGGTGAAAAGGACGTTATATCGCAAAAAGAGAAGGAAACAATGATCGTTAGCCAATGGGGGAGAGGAAAGAAGTTCGTGATCAGTCGATTGCAACAATCCGGCCGGCCGCTCGCCTCACGCCGTCGTCGTCGCCGCGTCGTGGCCGAGCTCCGGGAAACCCGCGTTTGTGAAGATTTTGCGCACATTCTCGAAGACCTGCAAGCAAACTGGTGAATAGAAGCAAAGATGGAAGGAACGAACGGTCTCCAGATCGGGCGTACTGTCTACTTCTCGCACCTGCCCTTTCGCGGCGTAGTAGTCGATGATCGGCAGGGTTTGCGTGTTGTAGGTCTCGATTCGCTTCGCGTACGCTTCGGAGTTGTCGTCCGGACGGCCGCCGGGACGGGCGAGGCAGCGGGCGAGGCAGATGTCGAAAGGGGCTTTGAGGAAGAGGACGAAGTGCTCCCGCACCTTGCCGCTCATCTCCTTCTGCCACCCGTCCAGATTGTCGCGATTCCGCGGGAAGCCGTCGATCAGGAAGCCCGGCGCGTCACCCGCCGCGTTCATCGCCTGAATTCGAGCCGCGTACAATGGAATCCAAAGGGAACTCACTTCTTCGAGCAGCTTGCACGTGATGGCGACGGGAACGATCGTTCCGGCGGTCATGTGCGAGCGAATCGACGCGGCCAGCTCGCCCGAAGTCTCCATTTCGCGTCGCAGCAATTCGCCCGCGCTCAGGTGCACGAAGCCAAACTTCTGAACACGAGAAAGAAGTGAATGGAAGCGGAAGGAGTGGACGAACCTGCCGGATCTTGTCGCACTGGGTTCCTTTGCCTAAAGCAACGGAAGGATTGATCGAAAGGAGTGGACGAAAACGAACCAGAGCCCGGCGGACCCAAAACAAAGACGACGTTGAAGGGCCGGACGGCGGAAGGGGCGGCGACGGGCGGCATGTTGGCGAGCTGGCGGACGAAAACGAAGCGAATTTGCGGAAGCGACGGGCAATCTGAAAGCAGGCGAATGATCGGGGGATGCGGAGATCGAAATGGGGGATGCATGAGGTTGAAAGGAGGAACGAGGGAGGCGGAGCGGCAATGAGTGGATTTTTGTCTGATCGATGGAATTGGACGCTTCCTTTGGGGGACAACGCCGTTTAATCGTCGGCTTTTTTGCGCCCCGTTCGATGGGCAGACAATTCAACACGCGGCTGAGTCACGAACTGTCGGACGAAACGGAGCCGAACGGGACGAACGGCCGAACAAGTTCCGCATTCTTCGCTCTCATTCCGCCTTTGAGCTCGTCGACCAGCCGACCGATCGGCTGCGGCACACGTGTACACGTTCACGTGAAGAACACAAAACGGAAAGAATTGATCGAGTGGATTCTTCCCAAAGGTCCCCCAAAGAATTTGAGTGAAATCACGACCATTTCGAAGCGAACTCCCACAATTTCCTCCGCCGTCGCCACGTTTCGCTTTCGTCGACTCGAACCGCAAAGCCGCTTATCACCGGCGGTCATCAAACTCCCGCCCCGCCCGCCCGCACTCGATTGACATTCGCCCCCCACCGGCTGCTTTCTTCCGAGTCGGCAGTTCGCTTATCGCCGCCGTCGGGGCGAAAGCGAAAGGTGGAGCTAAATTTGGTGCGAACGGAGCAAAACACGGGAGTTCGCGAGCGAACGGAACGTTTGGATGGAAAGAAACGATTGAAGAAGGACTGCAAGATTTCTTTGGCGACCTCCGGAATAAAAGAAGGGAGTTTGCGCGAGTGAAGCGGCCCGTTTTGAATTGAACTCCAGCACAAAGTCCGCGCACACTCAGCACGTTTCAAACTTCTCTGCAAACTACACCCACGGAAGTACCCAGAGGACACCCAGGAAAGCAGCGCGTGAAGCCATCAATCAACTCAATCATCGCCGAGCGAACGCGTTTTGTACCGCCGATCACTCCTCGACGGCGAGTTCGAAAATGGGACCACATTTTGCTTTCGCTTCCGCGTTTCGAGCTGAAGGGACATTCGGGCATCGAAATCAATCAAACAAGAGTAGAATAAAAGCAAGCGGAAGGAAGAACGTACCCGATTTGCGACACGAAGCGAAGAGTTGCGAACTGCCGCCCACTCCACGCGGTGCGGACTGCCGACCGACGAAAACCGAGCGAATCGCCGCCGCCGCCGTCGAGCCGGAGAGATTTCGCACGAACAACTCGGGAGCGAAACGCCGAGCGCGGTTGAGCGGCGCGGTGGACGCGGCGGAAGGGACGGGCGGCGGAGAAGCGGGCGTTCAAGTCGCCACCTGAAAATCCAATGGAAATCGAAGTAAATCGGGCAAACTCGGGGCAAATATCCACTGGGTCGATTGACCCTTCAATCTGCAATCAACCACGGATAGAAAAGAGTTTATTCGCACAAGAATGGAAAGAATTGGAGACTGCAGGAGAACGAGAAGCCCACGGGAGTGTGCCGGGCGGATCGGAGCCGAAAATAAATTCACAAGCGGTCCGATTCGTGATTAGAAGGCGTGGGGATGAAGAGGTACAAACAAACAAACAAGAACGGAAGGAGCAAGAGGGAACGGCGACTACTCGTCCGTAAAAATGTCCGCTTTCGTGTTCACGCGTCCACGGCCGCTCATCATTCGCTTGCGTGCGGCCGCCCGCTTCTCTTGCTGCTCGTGTTTGTCCGCCTGCATTCGGAGGATCTCCTGCAGACTCACCTGAAGCAAACGAGAATTAATCGAACTTGACAGGAAGGACCCACTTTCTTCAATTGCGGCGGATTCTCGTCGCCCAACTCGCCGGCCAGCACGACGTTCTCGCCGCGAATCATGAAGATGCCGCGCGGGATGTCGCCGTAGCACTTGTCCACGTAGATGCGCTCGAGTGTGTTCTGGAGGACGAGGTTGGCGAACTGGTCGATCGTCCGCAGGTCGCCGATCAACGTCTTCCCGTCCCGCAGCATCACCATCAGCCGCTTGTCCAGCTGGTCGAGCAGGCTGATCGCTCCGGGCAGGAAGGGATCCGGCAGTTCCATCCTGAAAGCGGCGAAGAATAAACGAGAGAAATGGACAGAAATTCGAGCGCAAAGAAGGCCCGTGGATTCGCGAACATTTCCGAGGGATTCGCTGCGATTTGCGAGGAAAATCGGCTAAATTCGGACGCTTTCGACGGAACAAGGTCGTAGGGATCTGAGAAGAGCGTCAGCTAACGCGCTCAATCGTTATCCGCTCGGTTCGCAGCAGGAAGAACTACGAATTTGGTCAAAATCTTCTCGTCAACGACAGAAACCGAAACAAGCGAGCCGATCGACCAGCAGGAAACGATCGCAAGGAAATGCGAACGAAAATCAATTCAATTACACATCGCATCAAAATTAACGATCCCCTCGATTCGTCTGCTCCACGAACGTCGACCGAACGCTCGTCGGCGAGAACTTCCCGTCGGTCTCCGCGTCGCCCACTGCCGACTGCGACGAAACGCCACGCGCTCGGCGGCGCGTCCAATCGAGTCGGGACGACGCGCGGCGATCGTGCGCGCGGGAGAACACTCCGCGTTTCGTTCGAATTCCACTGCCGAGCGTCCACTTCAACGGGGGATTGCGAGTGGACATCACGAAGAACCGTTTGATTGCCTTGATTCGATTGAAACTGAAGAAATTTGCGGGTTGTTCGCGAGATTCGTCGGATTTCTTCGCATTCCGCTCGTTATTCTCGACTCATTCGCTCGTTTACCCTTCCGAGTTCCAATCGACCCTCCATCATCCATGCTCCTCTTTCTACTGCCTTCTTTCAGGACGCCAGTCGGCAGCCATCTCCTCCGGCCGCCAATGGCGAACAACGCAGGAAATCGAGCGGACGAGCGGCTGAACGGGACGGCGGAGGAGCGGCGCGCTGCCGAGCTGAAAGCCGTGAGTTTCTTCGTCTTGAAGTTCAATTTCCCCTCGTCTTTCAGAACGCACTCGACCGGCTGACGATCAGCTGCGAGCGAATCGCCGAGCAGACGCGGCGGCGACTCGCGGACGCGAACGTTCACGTCGAATTCGAGCCGGACGTCCTCCAGCGAGTCGCCGAACTCGCCGCCAACACCGTGGAGCATCGCTGGGCCCCCGACCTCCGGCTGCTCGCGACGTAAATCCCCGCGATTTCCATCGATTCACTCGAATTTCCGCTCGTTCAGGCACACGAATCGCGCCGTCCCGACGGTCGAAGACGCGCGGTTCCTCTTCCGCCGCTCCACCCACGTTGTGAGTCGATTCGCTTTGAGTTTCCGTTGATCTTTCGCCGTTCAGCAACGCCGCGTCGACCATTTGCGGCTGGCCGACCGACCCGCCGGGCGGAACCTCGAATTCGGCGTGACGCACACGATCACGCACCCGGTGATCCCCGGCCGGCAGCATCATGCCGAATCCGTCGACATCATGAACCTCGAGGACTCCACGGAGGCCGCCACTCGGTTGGGCAACGGCGAAGCGGCGGCGGACGTCCGGAACACGCCGCTCGGCGCCCAGCTGCCGCCCGACCGCCAAGTCGCCTCCACGTCCCGCACGCCGCTGCCGAACGACCGGCAGGACGAGCAGCAGTGGACGCCGATGTTCCCGGAGCGCTTTCCGGAGCACGTCCGCAATCCCTCCGCCCGACTGCCGCCGCCGAACCCTCCGCTCGCGGCGGGCAAGGGACATCAGCAGAACAGTGAGTCCTCTTTAACACTCGATTATTTCATTCGTTCGTTCGTTGCAGAGCTGCGGACCCCAAACGAGGATCGCCTGCGGAAGGTCATCGAATTCAACGGCACGGACGACATCTCCCGTGGTTCGTGCACGAATTCGAGCGTTCTGTTGATCATTTGCGGAGATTTCAGACGTCTTTCGGGATCGCGTTCGAGACGCTCAAGCGGACCACAACAAACGTAAGCGATCGGGGAGCTTAGAGGGCATTTCATCGATTTTCTGTCGTTCTTCCTGCCCTCTCTCGCTTGTCCTTTGTGCTCGTGTACGTCCCTCGTTTGCAGGCACGGACCGCCCGTCAACTGCGGCCGCCGCGGACGTGACGACGACCGCCGGACCGCCCGCCGCCTCGAAAGCGCCCGGGTCCACGCTGGCGAAGCGCCTCCTCCCGGCGCCCCAAGCGACGCGTCCGTCCGCCGCTCCGGCCGCCGCCACGACGAACACGGCCGCCGCTCCAACGTCCACTCGGCCCGCCCAACCGCCGCGACCGCCGCCCGCCGCCGTCGCCGTGAAGCGGCCGCTCGCCCCGCCGCCCGCCCCGCAGCAGCCGAACGGCGCGAACGGGAAGCAGCCGGCCGCCGCACGTCCACCCGCGGCCCTCCAGACGACCTCCGTCTCGGCCGTTCAACGCGCGAACGCACCGATCAGCACCGCCTGCCGGTTGTCCATCTCCACCGGCGAAATGCCCGACTGGTTCGCCCCGAAGGAGCACTCGACGCCCATCGAAAAGGCGAGCACCGTTCCCGTGAGTTCTCTCTCGTCATTCCATTGATTTCTCTGCGAATTCCAGGGCATTCTGACATCGGATGGGGCCGGCATGGAGTTCCACCTGCCGCCGCCGAAGCGCAACCGAATCGAGCCGGTCGACTTCCCGCCGCGCGCCTCCAAGAAGACGATCACCAAACCGAAGCAGAACCCTCTCCAGCCGCACGAGAACCGACCTCGTCGTTGATCTCCATTCGTTGTACACACCAACCATTAATTTCCCCGGTGTTTCGCCACTCAAATCTCACGCAAGACCGTTTGGTCCTCGTTGTTCTAATCTTCCTGTGGGCGAGCATCTCAATAAACGACTAACGCTCTCTCCTCCGGTTCGCTGCAGTTTACTGCGTGTTCAGCAAGAAGGTCCCGCCGTGGAATGAGCGTCTGCTGCTTGAAGGCGTCCAGAATGTCTCGCGTTCGACTTTCCGCCCTGTTGACTGCTGATTCATCGCACTTTTGCAGCGCGAAAAACGAAAGCAGCCGCCTACTTCGATTTGTACTCGTTCGTTCACCATTGCTTCTGCCAGTGTTCTTGCTCGTGTTCGAGTTGTTGTCGAGCGCGTGATTCATACCTCGCCCCGCTCGTTTGCTCACCCGCTCTCGAGCGGCAGCGGCTTGCTTGTTCGGGTGTATTCTACCGATTTTTGAGTGTGCGAGCAGGCCATACGATGGGAACCTGACTGAAGTGATGAGCGCGCTTTGTTAGTGGATCGAGCGAGTGATGAATTCGAACGAACAGACTGCGAGGTAGTTCTGTTTACGCTAGCTGCTCTTCTGATCACGATTCGTTGCTTCTGGTGAACGTTCAACAGATTTCTGGAATCACCATTCCATTCAACCGCTTTCTCCTTACAACCCTCCAGTTTCCGCTTCGAAACGACGTCCTTCGGACGAAAGCGAAGCCGGCGGTCAGCCGTTCGCTCCGCACGAAACCGCCCGCCTGCCGCTCGTTTCGCTCGTGATTTCGGCCGCCGACTGCTCGCGGCGGGCTCACGTGTTCACGGGCGAGAAAGCGAGTTGTTTTTTCGGTTGCACTGCGGTCGTCCTCTCAAATTCGATGCTTTGTTTCGAGTTTACACCAAAAAATGCCTGATCCCCGGGATCTACGCTTCGTTAAGATCCCGATCGCTCTGTTCAGCTCGTGAATCCACTCGAATGCACTCGAATCGGCAGTCTCTCTCATGAGTCTCGTCCACTTGTTGTTGATTAGATAGCGGTCGGCGGAGCGGGCGGGCCAACGAGTGGGTACCGAAACGACCGGCTGGAGCGGCCGGCCGATCGGCGATAAACGAGCGGCGGCGGCCCGGTCGCGATCGGAGGGAAGCGGGGAATTGGGTCGCTTTCCCGCTTTGTTTTGGGCTCCCCAAAAGTGTGTTGAAAGCGTGTTGTTGATCGTTCGAGATATTTTCGTCGTGTACGTGAGTAATTAACGGATAGTTCGCGCATCATTCGTGCAGTTAGCCGCTCAATGGCCGGAATTGTGTGAATTTCACTCACTCATCCCTTTCGGTTTCAGTTTTGTCTAAATTGCAAGTTGCCGTTCAAATTCAACCCCCTACTCCATCCACTCCATCGTCCAATAACTGGCTCGATCCGGCGTTCTTCCCGCCGCAATCTTCGCACCTTCGCTCCAATGGGCGTCTCAACGATGGACGAGATTATTTGCATCAAATACCCGCACTTGTTCAAGCCGATGCAGTCGGTAGGCTCCATGCTCTCGTCGTTATGCCCACCTCCCGTCTTCAGGTCACGGCGATCCTCCTGCTCATCTGCTTGGGCGCCGCAACGCCGGTGGACGGCAGCGGAGTGTTGTGGTTCATCGCGTTGACTTCGATGTTCATTTCCGTTGTAGCAACTGTTTTGTTCATGCTGGACAAGAACGAGCCCGTCCTCGTCTCGATTACCGGCGGTCTGATCACGTGGAACGTCGCTGTAAGCCATTAGACATCTATTTTCGACAGATTTGCCGTAGGAATTCGTCTACTCAACCATTCTGACCGTTCTGTGCGCAATTTCCGTGTGGTTGTCCTTCGGCTACGCGGGGCACGTGCCGGACGGCGGCCACTCGAACGGCTACGTGTTTGCGGGCGTGAGTTCTCTCTCCTAATCGAATGCTGATCGGTCCGGTTCCTTAGATCTTTCTGATCATCCAAACCGCCTTCTACGCGATCCCCGCCGTGCTCATCTACGAGAAAGTCCAGTTCCGGCAGGACGACGACCCGACCGCTCGGATGCACTTTGCCAGCGACGATCCGGGCACGTTCCCACGCATTCCGCTTTATTTTACCAATTTCTCTCGGTTTTCAGGCCTGTACCAAGGCGCGCCGCCCCAACCGCCCACCCAAACGGTTTAGAAGCGAGCGGGATTGGATTCGAGCTCAATTATTTTATTCTTTGCACACCTCGCAGCTTTTGGTCCATTAAACATATCATTTCAAGTCGGAGAGCACGATCTGATTGTGAAGAGGTGCGAATTGAAGTCGAAGACCGAGATGCAGCTAAGACGTCCAGTCGTGCTGCTGCTTGCAGTTGGCTTCCTTTGCCTTTCTTCGCGGTCTACGAGTGTCAGAAAAGAAGTGGATTAATTCAATCACCGAACTACAAGCTAAATACGCAGCCTAATGACTAACGAACAACAAAAGGACTAAATGAACAGTTTGGACAAAGACAAAGGCGGCTAATGAGTGATCGTGATGTACTTCCATTGGGTGAACTCGTCGATCCCTTGGCGTCCGCCCTCCCGGCCGAGTCCGCTTTCCTTGACGCCGCCGAACGCCGCTTCGGGGCACGAGACCGCTCCTGCAACACGCACGAACGTTCAAATCAACAAAACGGAAAGAAACTCGCCCTCGTTCACGCCCAGAATGCCGACGTTCAAGCGGCGCGTGACGCGGTGGATTTGGGCGAGGTCTTGGGTGAAAATGTAGCCGGCGAGTCCGTAGGGCGTCGAGTTGGCGCGTCGGAGGACGTCCGTCTCGTCCGTGAACTTCTGAATGGCGACGACCGGCCCGAAGATCTCGACGTCCGTGAGCTCCATTTTCTCGGTCACATCGGTGAGGATAGTGGGTTTGTAGCAGTGGGTTTCGGCCACGCACTCGCCGCCCATCACCAGCTTGGCGCCTTTGTCCAGCGCGTCGTCCACGAGGTATTGGACCTGAACGGAGTTAGCAAACAGATGAAAAGGATTGGACTCACTTTGCCAACGGCCTTCTCGCTGATCAACGGCCCCTGGGTGACGCCGTCGGTCATGCCGTCGCCGCACCGCAATTTCTTCAGCGCATCGCCGAGAGCGGCGACGAATTTGTCGTGGACGGCCTCGTGAACGAAGTAGCGATTCGCCGAGACGCACGTCTGGCCGGAGGCTCGCGTCTTCGAGGACAACGCGCCCTGAAGCTCGAAGGAGTGAACAAAAGACGGAGGAAATTGAATTGGCGGACCTGGACGGCGCGCTGCACATCCGCCGACTCGAACACGATGAATGGCGCGTTGCCGCCCAACTCCAGACACACGCGCTTCACCGACGACGCGCACTGCTTCAGGAGGAGCTGCAAACGAGGGTCAGGAATGAACCGGAGATAAACGAACCTTCCCGACGGCCGTGCTCCCCGTGAACGAGATGCACGAGACGTCGGGCGACTCGCAGAAGAACGGCGAGATTTCTTTGAGGTGCTCGTGCGATGCGGGGATCACGTTGAAGACGCCGGGCGGGATTCCCGCTTGTTTCGCCGTCTGAACCCCGAGAAATCGGATGAAATCAATTGAGAAACGAACCTCAGCCAATGCCAGCGCGGAGAGCGGCGTCTCGTGCGCCGGCTTCACGACGAACGTGCAGCCGGCGGCCAACGCGGCGGCCGCCTTGCGCGCGATCATCGCCGACGGGAAGTTCCACTGGAAATTCGTGAGCGACGACCAAATTCGGCGGGACGTACGGGAGTAATCGAAGCGACGACGCCGATGGGCTCGCGCACGTGGTAGTGCGAGCGGTCGGGGAAGGCAGACGGCACGATTTCGCCGTAGATTCGACGCGCCTCGCCCGCGTACCAGTCTGAAATCAACGGCCACTCAAATTGGAACAAATCCGAAGTGAAACGAACCCAAATACCCGGCCGAGTACTGGATTTCGGCGCGTGCTTCGGCCACCGGTTTGCCCTGAACCCTCCAGCAATCAATTGGATTCGAGTGGATCTAAAGGACCTGCTCCTGAGTCAACAACTCGGCCAGCTCGGTCTCGTGTTGTCGGTGGAGGTCGGCCCATTTGCGGAGCAGTTCGCCGCGCTCCTTGCCCGTCGTTTTGTAGCCCCACTTTTCAAAGGCCTGTTTCGCGGATTCCACTGCCTGAATTCGACGGAAATCAGAAGAAAATTGAAGTGGAACAAACCAAATTCGCGTCCTGCAGGTCGCAGTCGGCCACTTCGCAGAGGACGTCGCGCGTGTACGGATTCTTCACCTCGAATTTGCGGTCCGAGTTCGCTTTGATCCAGCGCCCTAAACACACGAATTTCTCCGCTTTTCCACCGAGAAGCTGTCCCTTACCGTTGATGAACGCGCGGCCGCCGTCGGGCAGCAGCGACGTCTGGAACGTGCGGGCGACGACTCGCGAAACGAACGGCGACGTCGGCGAGCGGAAGCTGCGGAAATTCGACAACATTTCGCTCCTCTTGTGGATCAAACAAAGGAGCTGCGGAAGCTGCAGCAATCAGAGGATTTCACCGCTTATCAACACGCCCCTCGCTGATTGTTGATCAAAACAACGCCGAAAGTGGACGGCGGACGAGCGACGACGGCGCTAACTTTTCGGCTATCGATTTTCCATCTTGAATGGGTTTCCTGCTTGATCTTGAGCGAGATGGAAGGAACATGGTAGTGTGTTAGTTCGAGCATTCACAAGCAAAAAAGAAGGGTTTCGGATGCCGTGAGCCCACGAAACACTTGCTTGATCAATCCACACAAACCCTCCCCTCCAGCCTCTTTGTGCTCACTTTAATCTAACGTCCGACTACCGTACTTCCTGACGAATTTGGAAACGCTCTCTCGATCACGTCACCCCATTGCAATGCAAACGTTCGAATTCAATTACGAACCTTGCATTCGTTCTCTTCTGTTTGCTCTTGAGATCCGTAGAGATTGACGGATAGCTTCGAGTTGATTCGAGGTCGACGATTTCATCCCTGGCTTTAATTAAGCATTCGGTTGATGCAATCAGGACAAACATTCGGTCCGAGTGTTGATTAAAACCGGTAGATACCTCGGGAGTTAATGAACTCTCCCGGTTTTATTTGATGAACCCGAACCGAGTCGAGTGGAGCGGACGGTCGGGAGTCGAGGGCGGGCGTATAAAATGTGCTTTTTGGTGCGCCTGTCGAAAGTGTGCCCGTGCATTCCGACCGCCCCGAATTCCGTTGGTCTTCGATTCCGGTCGTAAAAGCCGCCGGGCGGGCCGGCGGGCCGTTCGGACATCCGCGCTGAAATTGCGAACGGAAGAACCGACTTGGAGTGTGCGGCGGCCGAGATTCTTGCATTTGCAGCGAACCGAGCGCTTGAGAGACTCTTTCTTGCTGCTGTTTTCACTCCGTAGTCAACAGCGTCATTGGTTGCTGCTCATCGAACCTCCTTGTTGTTTTCGTGCTTGATAGCGAGCATTTCGTCGTGTTCCCGGCATTCTCTCGATTCTCTTCAACGGCAATCTTACGGCTTTGTTAAGGGTTACAGACGAAAGCCTCGTGCTTTTGAACTCTTGCGGACACATTCGATTTCTGTTCTCTCCTCCAGTCGTCGCCGAAATCTCCTCACGATGCCGTCGCACTCCGGACTTCTTGTGTCCGCCCTGCTTCTCCTTGCCCTTGCCAGTGCCGTCGACGCGGGCACCTGGCTGTCGTTCAGTAAGTGGGCTGGAGTGAGAGCGCATGATGGGTTGGACAGAGAAAAAGGATGCGTTCAGCCCGTCTGCTGTGTGTTAATCAGCAAGAGAATAATCAAGAGGCCGGTTGGGAGCTGTACTCCACGAAACTCATTAAAGACTCGATTCCACTCGAAATCCCGAAGATCTAACCAACTTCTTTGTTCAGATTCGGATCCGGGACTCAACGAATTGGACGCCACATCGCCGCGCCGCTCGGTCGGCAGCCTGATGCCAGCGGGAGCGGCCGAGGTGGACACCAGCGGGCTGGAGCACCTGCTCGCCAATTGCAATCACAACTACGTGCGTTCTTACCTTCATTCTCCTAATTCATTGCAGCTTTCAGTTCTCGCGCGCCGTCCGCTCCGACCCGAAGTCGGCGGAATCGGCGCGTTTGTGCAAGGCGCTGCTTGAGGTCACGGCTTTGCGGCGTCGTCGTTGAGCACTTCGGCTGCTCCTCTTGAATCGAATGTCACTCCTCGATTGTTTCTCGCCATTCATTCCACACACAATGCGGACATCACGACCGAAGCCCTTCCATCGGCCTTCGCGCGTGTGTCCGCCGCTGTTCTCATCCAACCACGTTTGTTTATTGTCGTCGAATCGAACGGACGCCTCCTCTCGCATCGCCTCCCGCCCACCCACCTTCTTCTTCTGTTGAACACAAGACTCCTCCCTTCCGTCACTCACTCGCACGTGTGCTTCCTTCCTTTTGTCAACGAGATCACGCAGTCGCCAACCCAATCCGAATGATCGAAGCGAATATTTGAACATGTTGAAACATAAGTAAACTGTTGTGTCGCTCTCCCGCTCGGCTTTCGAACCAAAAAGTAAGAAGTCGGTGGATTGTGTAACAAAAAAGTGGACCACCCCAGAGAGCAAGGTTAATAGAAGGCAGTGATTTGCATGCCCTTTGAACCTCCGTTTCCTACAGCTGATTTATGTTCGGTGATCGTTGGTTGCGTTCATGGGAACACAAGTTGTGTGCTTGGGTCGACTCGCCCTCGTTCACACGCTTGCTGCCCACTTGTGCGTCAAGTGGGATGCGTGCGTGTTCCTAAAGCAGAGCTGTGCTCAGGTTTCAACTAGGGTTGGCAACTGTCCGGACAGTTGATTTTGGCCGGACAGCTGACCGGACAGCTGACCGGACAGGTGGACAGCTGTCCAAAAAATCTGGACAGGTGAAAAAATGTCAGTATAGGTTATTTTTAGTCTTTTTTAGCCATTTAACACTTGGTTTTGTAGTAAATGATCTATTAAAAGGGTTTATCGCTACATTCTAGCACTAAGCAAGGTCTATAACTAGGATTTATGAATTCGAGCTTTTGTAGCCGCTGACACCTACCGGAAAAAGGACGGAAAATTTTTTCTAAAACGTTATTTCTTGATGGGATTTATCAAAACACGCGTTGCAAACATAGAACACAATAGAAACAAACAATTGCGGTCATGTTTGGTTTTTTCATGCTCTTACCAACGAAAAATTGACTATGCGCGCATTTTTATCTGTCCAGTTTTTGGCACCTGTCCAGCAGATTTTTGCTGTCCGGCCAGCTGTCCGGTCAGCTGTCCAGGCCAACTGTCCGGACAGCTGTCCAGCTGCCAACCCTAGTTTCAACACATTTCTTCCGCGTTCTCCTGCTGCAGTTTGCGTCCTTCATTTTGAGTTTATCGCTTGCTGTTTTACAGATTTGATCGATCTGTTCTCGCCTCATGGAAATCGCGCGTCGCGGAACCAAGCGGAAGGCGGAGAGCAGCGGTGCGGGTCAGAAGAAGAAGAAGAAGCTGAAGCCGTCGATGAGGCCGGAAGTTCGCCGCGCAGTCATGGGGCACGTCTTTCGCTCAAACCGGGAGCAGAACGCGCCTCCAAACGCTTCCAACCGCCTCCCTATCCTGCGTTTTTTCTTCTGCTGCCGCTCGTTCTCCAGTGCCTTCTGCTCGACGGGTGCCAGCGACAAGAAACCCGGACGGCTTGAATGCGTTCTGCAGCCCGACCAATGCGAACTGTCCAGAGGGTGGCACGAATCGCTCGCGTGTTATCTCAGTGGCGACCAAATGACTTTCGATTCGCTGAAGCGATTTCTGCTCTTGGGGCGATCGGCCATTCGCCGGGTGCACCTCGAGGCGTTCATCGTTTACTGGGCCAACTTCGAGAACGTTCAGAACTGGGCCGCGATCTTGTCGACTTTGAAGGGTGACTTCTTCCCGCTCTCTATTTTCACTCGTTTTTTTAGACCTTCCGCACTTGGAATCGATCGATTTGACGCTCCCCCGGAATTGCCGCTCGGCCTGGATCGTCCACCTGCTCCGCGACTTCCTTCCGCTCGAGCGTGTGCGTTCGCTTTGGGCCCAAGGACGCGATTTTGTCGTTCTTGAGCGCAACTCGCCGGTCGCGCCGGTCGAGCGAGCGGAATTCAACGATTTCATCGGAGCGCCCGGTACGCGCGTTCGACGTTCATCCAGATTGCAGCTGTTCGTTCAGGTCTTGTGCCGTTTTTTCGTGCTCGTGCTCGCGTGCTCGAAATCCACGAACATGTCCAGCAGATTGCCGAAAGTGAACCGTGAGCACAAACTGAGGAGTTCGGTCATCGAATGATGCTTCAGCTTCGAACGAAACGAAGCGGTGGAGAACGTGGTGCTCGGCCTCGAATCCTCGGAAGGCAAGGCGCTTTTGAGATCGAACGCTTCGCTCGAACAACGCCCGTTTGGACTGAAGACGACAGCCGAAAATACCGCGCGGTATTCGCGAATCTCCACGCGGTGAACGACCACTTCCGCCTGCGGATTCTGCTCGCGTGTGTCTATGGAAACTGGGAGGTCATTGCTTTCTACTCGCTCGTTCAAACGATCGATCATTTCAGCCGGAAAGCGGCACTTGGGATCAACTGTTCGACGTTTTGTTTGAGCGCGTTTTCCAGCTTGGCAAGTGCGTCAAGGAAGCGGGCATTTCGCGGTTGCAAGTGCGGGTGAAGGTCGGGATCACGGGCGCCGATCGCTTTTCCGTGAGTTCTCTCTTTTATTCGAGCAATTGGCGGGTCTGAACAGGAAGATCACGAACGATTGGTGGTGGCAGCGAACCACTTCGCTCTACGCAAGGGCTTCACGCGCCAAGCGGACGATTTCGACGCCGATTTGCTCGCCGAATACGAAACCGCGTACTACAAGCTCGCTTACGTGCGGACGTTGCAAGTGGACATAATGGAGTTGTCTCTTGTGTTCAACGATTGCCGGCGTTGATCACTTTGATCAACGATTGTTTTGTTTTGATTCAAATAGAAAGAAACGAAAGCCCTGGACTACGCCGAGCCCCTGCCGTTCACGACTTGCCGGCGAAGCACCAAACGACTCCCAATCCCCTTCGATTGGTCAAATCCCCAAGCAATCCAGCCCTCCTCCCTCTCGTACTTGACTTTTTATGGCAAAATGAACGAAGAAATCAGAAACAAACGAACGAAATCATGAGAGAGGAGGGAGCAATGAGGAAACGGGAGGGGAATCAGTGAGCGAATTACGGGAGAGAGTGACCAGTCAGTGGATGAAGAAGGAGAGTGACTATTGGGTGAGGGGAACACAGAAGACTGCGGAGAGAACAGAGCGGAAGGAAGCGGAAGGAAGCAGCGGACAATCGGCAACACGCGGAGATCACCACTCGTCCTCGGTGTCGTCGGCCTCCTCCTCCTCTTCCTCCTGGTTCTCCTTGTTCCACTGCTCGTCGGCGGCGGGCACGAAGTTGAGGCGGACGGGCTGCAGCTCGGCGTACTCGAGGTCGCCCACGCGGACGATCGGCTGCGGCTGGAGCGGGACTTCCGGCCGCTGCTTCATGGCGGCCGCCTCCAGCGCCTCGAGTTTCGGGAGCAGCGGGGCGGGCGGCTGGAGCGGCAGCCAGGCGAGCGCGTCCGCTCCGGGCGTTCCGAACGGCGGGAGCGCAGAGGGCTCGCCGGCGCCCGCCTTCTTGGGCTTTGCGGCGACAGGAGGCGCCTCCGCCTTGGGCCCGAGGGCGGCGATCGCCTCCTCGACGGTCGCCTTCGGGGCGCGCGGCTTCTTCGCCTTCGGCTCCGCGCCGGCCGCCTCGTCGCCCTCCGCCTTGGGGGCGGCGCGGTCCTCGCCGATGTCCGTGCTCCCGGTCTGCAACGAGCGAGAGTGAGCGGAGAGGAGGAAGGAGGACGTGCGTTGAACTTGCGGTACCAATTGCGGACGCCCGACACGTTGACGGCCTCCGCGCCGAAGGCCTCCTGGATTTGCCGCGCGCTGTCGGCCGCCGGCACGCCCCGCCGCCAGTCGTAGAGCATGCAGACGCGCGTCCGGTAGTCCGTGGGGCGGTAGGCGCGCTTCGTCGTGCTCGCGTTCAGGTCCGCCATCTCCGGCTAAAGGAGGGGAGGTTGAAGGAAGAAGCAGTGGAAGGTACGCGGGGGCCGAGAGACCCGTCGGATGGATCGAACGAGTGGGTGCCGAGCGAGGAGTTTATTGCGAGAGGGACGAGAGAAATGGGGGGAATGGAAGGAACTACCTATGGGAGAGAACAAACGAGAGGAGCATGGAACGGACAACCGAACGACGGCGATCACCACTCGTCTTCGACGGCTTGCGGGGCGGCGGGCTGCTCGGCGGGCGGCGGGAGGAAGCCGCGCTCCACCGCCTCGCACTTGATCGTGTGCGCCCGCTTCTTCTTGGCGCCCTTCGCGGCGCCCTCGGCGGCGGTCGGGGCGGCGGCGCGCTTCGTGGCGGCCGGCTCGTCGGGCGTGTGGCCGGCGCGGAACTTCTGGAACCACTTGCGCGCCCCGTCCAGCCCCACCGCCGTCTCGCCGAACACCGCGTGGATCTTCCGCACCGAGTCGCCCACCGACACGCCCGAGCGGAAGTCGTAGAAGAGCAGCCAGCGCGTCCGCTCGTCCGTCTTCTTCGCGCCTTCTTTCGCCATCGCGCTGGAGATCGAAGTGGAGTTGGGCGGAGTGGAGTGGTGGAAGGTGGCTGGAATGAACGAGAGGATCAGACGGAAATTCGTGATGAACACGGTGAGGAAATCCGGCAGAAAGCGGCCGAAATCGCGGAGAAATCCGGCGAAAAGCGGTGGATGCGAGCGGAATTGGAGCGAACAGAGAGCGGAGTAGACGGGGCGGCAAGCGGACGAGACGGCAGGCAGACGGGCGGACGGAGCGGCGGGCCGAAAGTGATGACAAAGCGGCGGAGCGGCCGGCCGGGCGCGATTCGACGCGAACGGCGGGCGGCGGCGGCGGTTCGAACGCTCATTTTCGGCGGCCGGGCCCCTCGTTCGTTCGGGCGGTGGCACGCCACCGGAAACCGTCGAATTTCACCGCTCCGCGGGTCGCGGGCAAAACCGAAAATGAGAGGCGGGTTTGGGCGCAGTGGCTCTTTGTTGCCCCACGAGCAGGTCAACGGATCAATTCGCGCGCGGCGCCATCATTCTTTTGTTGAATCGACAGCGGATTCAGATTCTCCGTAACCGATTTCATCAGAAAACTGCTTTTGTTGTTACGAATGGTGCAGAATAAGGGAGGAAAGCGACGGCGAAAAATGAGATGGTTTGGTATCTGCGAAATGTAAGTAGTTTTTCAGTTTTGGCTTAAAATGGATGAATGAAACACGAAAAGAAAGAGCTCGTTGAGTAGAACAAAGTTACGTACGATGAGCGCAAAAGAATTCCGCAGAACGGAGCTACACGCGTTCAAGTACAAAAAATGGACATTTTCGGTCGACCCCACTGGTTGCGAAATGTAAGTAGTCTTTCAGTTTTGGCTCAAATGGAGTGAAAAGTACACGAAACAAAAGAGGAGAACCGGGAGCACAAAGTTACGTACGATGGGCGCGAAAGAAATCCGCTGAACGGAGCTGCACGGCTTCGCGTCGCCGATCCTGGCAGAAGACACCCCGACTTTCTGCTTTCCGCTCGCGATAAATCCAAAACAAGGCCGTTTCAGATGCCACCAGCGAGTTTTCTGGTAGAATCCGCCTCGCTCTTTCGATTGCGACCGGTTGCAGCGCCTGCTGATGTGATCTTAGGCCGCTGCACGGGCCCGAAGACGAAGCCGTTCGGCCAGCGGACGACTTGACCGTACGCCTCCGCCGCCGCTCATTTTCGCTTTTTGCACGGGGGCGCGTCGAGCGGTGAAATTCGACGGTTTTGCACTGCTTTCCGGTGGCGTGCGGTGGAAAGCTTGCGGTAAGCAGAGAATTGAACCCGCTGTTTCCTCTACGAAACGTCTGGAATTCACGGGCAGAATGGAACGAGGACGCCGTTTCACTCGTCGTCAACCGTCGGCAGAGGAAGCCGCCAATCCAACAGAGAGAACTCCACCGACGCTTTACTTTTGACGCGAGAGATATTGAACGCTTTCCAGATGTTTTAAAAACTCTTGATCCCATCGGCCCGATCGATTCGGACGACAGGAAGGAAAGCAACAACCTCTTTGCGCAAGCAATCCGTCGCCATTCCCTCTCAACCATCAACGGATTATTCTTGCTCGTTTCGAAGCAAGCAGACGACTCGTTGCGCAACCGAGAACGCAACTCGTAGGCGGCTTCCAGCGAGGAAGCGGCGGGCGGCCAGTCGCTGATTTCGTTCCCCCTCCCGAGTGGTCGGCTCACTTCCCGCTCTCCCCCCAGCGAGCGGTCGCTCCGGCTGTTCGGCAAGGGCGCTTCTCCCCTACTTCTCGTTTCGGGACGACTCCAAAGTGTGGAGGTGGACATCCACCGCCGGCAAGTTCGTCGACGACAGCGTCCAACAGGCGAGTTCCATCTCCTTCTCGTTCCTCTCATCCCTTCGTTCATTCCAGTTGGCCGACGCCTCCGATCGAGGGCGTACTCGTGATCCCTACGAAGCACCACGCCGCCTACGATCAAGCACCACTCGCTCTTTGCTCCCCGTTCATCGCTGTCCACCTGTCGACTGCTCCGCTCTTTCCTCGAGCTTTCTGGTGAGTTCTTCCGCCCAACGCCTCCCTTCATCCCGCAGCTGTTTGCAGACAGCCGCTCCTTCTGCCGACCGCCCATGACGCCCGAAGACGTGCGACGATCGCGAACGCCCAAATGTGAGGCCTCCACGTCCCTCCGCTCACTCCTCCCGCTTTCCAGCCAAGACGGCGGGGATTCAACGGAGCGGTGGACGGGGCGGGACGTCCGCTCATCCCGCGGCTTGTGTTCTGATGTTGGGGAGGCTGGCAAGAAGCGACTCCACCGGAGACCCCCGACCGCTGTGCCCGTGGTGAAGCTCGGCGCTGTAAACTCGCTGCTCGAAACGTGTGAAGTGACGGGAAACCGCACATCAAGCTCTTTTCTCTTGTTTGTTTCGTTAGATTTGCGACGAATAAACCGGAAAGAAGACAGTCGGGAACACCAATCGGCCGTTGTCCTCTGCACCGTTCTACTTGGCATGCGGCCCTCTTTGCCCCAGCCCAGAAACACTCTAGATTCCCCTTCCCACACGACCTCCTCGGGAGATTCGCGCCTTTCCGTTCGGACGCGAATCGCGGTCCAAGAGACCAAAAAGAAAGCGGAAACACGCGCCGGCCGCTCGGAGCGAAACGGGCGATAAGAATCGACTTGTTTCGTTTGAACGAGAGACGAATCGGGAGCGAATCGGCAGGGAATAAAAAGGCGGGAGAAGGCCGTCCTCTCGCACCAGTATTCAACGGAATCGAACCGAAGCACCGACCGGATGGAAGCGATGCGTTTCGAGGGCCGCGTGGTGATCGTGACGGGTGAGTGGACAGCCGAAAGAGCGCCCAACCGACCGTCCACCTCGTTGCAGGCAGCAGCAGCGGGATCGGCCGGGCGGTGGCCGAAGCGCTGGCGGCGGAGGGCGTCGGCGGCCTCACGCTGCACGGGCAGAACGCCGAGCGACTGGCGGTGAGTGCGCCCCGCAGCCGGCCGCCAACTTCTTCGCTTGCAGGAGACGCGGGCGGCCGTCGAGCGGGCGGGCGTGCCGGCGGAGCGCCTCCTCGTGGTGCGCGGCCCCATCGAAGAGGCGGAGACGCGGCGGCGGCTGGTGGACGAGACGCTCGCGAAGTTCGGCCGGCTGGACGTCCTGGTGCGTTCCCTTCGGCCCACTCACTCCCCCCTCCGTGCAGGTGAACAACGCGGCCAGTCAGCAGAAGCCGGGCGCGGAGCCGAACAGCCTCGAGAACCTCGACTTCCTCTTCGCCGCCAACCTGCGCGCCGTCGTCGACCTCACCGCGCGCGCCCTGCCGCACCTGCGCGCCGCCGGCGGCAACGTCGTGAACGTCTCGTCGGTGGGCGCCAGCCGGGTGCGCTGCGAGAACGTGCCCTACGTGGTGCTGAAGGCCGCCCTCGACCACTTCACGCGCAACGCCGCCATCCAGCACGCGGCCGACGGCGTGCGCGTGAACGCCGTCTCGTGAGTGCGGGCGGGGATTCGTGCTCTTCGATGGTGCAGTGGTTGTGGCGGAGGATTGCCACTGGACCATCGAGCAATCAAGGGGGATCTCCACCGTCTACTTCCGCTTGCAGGCCGGGCGCCACGCGGACGAACTTCCCGCACACGGCGGGCGTGGACGCCGAGCAGGCGGCCCGCCTGTTCGCGCGCGTCGGCCGGCTGGTGCCCGTGGGGCGCGTGGCGGAGGCGCGCGAGGTCGCCGCCGCCGTCCTCTTCGTCGCGTCGCCCGCCGCCTCCTACGTGACCGGCAGCACGCTCGTGGTGGACGGCGGCCTCAGCGTCGGCAACCCGCAGCACACCGCCGAGCTGGCCGAGTAATTGAACATGGCTGGTGTTTGTTTGGGTGTCGAGTGTTGAATAAACGATTGCGGATGGTCTTTGGGGTTGAGTGGGCAGTGTTGGACGGCGGGAAGAAGCCAGCAGGGAAGAAGCCAACGGTAAACTCGTCTTTGATCTTCGACTCGTCCACTCTTCTTCTCACAACAATGGACGGCAGTCGACCGACCAGACGAGTCAAATTGATCGAAGCTGCGGCGTCACAGAGCTTAACAAAAGCAGTTGTTCGTTTAGCGTCGACGAACGGCGAGCAGCCCAAAAGGATCGCTGAGAGCAACAGTCCACAGCTCTGAAGAAGGTTTATTCCCACTCAATCAACTCAAAAACAATGAGCGCCGTTTGATTGGCCGGCGGTTCACCCCGCCGAACGCGACGCCCACGCGCTGAAGAACGAATTGGCGGCGAAATCTGAAGAGCGCCGAGGAGTGAGAGCGGGAGAACGGAGGACTCACTCGTCTTCAAGCGGAAGAAACGCGATTCGCTCTTCCCGTCGGGAGTGGACGGCAGCGGGAACTCGCCGAAGTCGCGCTCTCGGGCGTTCTCGATCTGAAATCGCGTCCACTCAACAACCGAGCGCCTCCTCACGTACGCCGACGAAGAACGCCATCTTGCGGTAGCCGGCCTTGCGGAGGTCGAGGCGCGTCCAGAAGTGCGCGCCGTCCGCCTCGTTGCGCACCGCGCGGCCGCCGCACAGCGTCGTTCGGGGCGCCTCGTCGCCGCTGGCGCTCGTGAGACGCCCGTCCGTCTGGAGCACCAACAGGACGGCGCGCCCGTCGTAGAGCGCGTGGAGGCGGGCGGGACGAAGCGACTCGCCGATCCGCACCGTCGGCTCGCTCCCGTTGCGCGCGAACTCGCCGTGCAGCGCGCACTCGCCGCCGATCGAGAGGTCGAAACTGCGGGAAGCCGAAGGGAATGAGCGGTCGAAGGAGAACGCACCTCGCGCCCTCGTCCAGCAACACGACGATCTCGAGCGGCGTGTCCCGACTCCACTGCAGGCCCACCGAAACCGAGTCGCAGGCGCCCAGCGAGCTGAACGACGAGGGGATTGGCGGAGGGCTCGAGGGGACTCACAGGAGCTTCGTGTTCATCGAGTCCTTCAGCTCGACGCACGAGTCGAAGGTCGTCGTCTGCGGGTCGAACAGGAAGTCCGCTCCGACCGATTGGAGCAGGAAGAGGTCGAAGAGGGCGAGGAGCAACGGGGAGCGGGCGGACATCTCGTGTTCGAGCGGGAGCGGCCGATCGGTCGAGAAGGCGAGTGGTGAACGAAAAAAGGGGAAGGAAAGCGAACGGAGCATTGCAGCGAGCTGTCCGCAATACGCAAATGCGTGCGCGTGGTGGAATTTGCATTCGGCTGCGGGATTTGCATGGCAAGCGGCCCGATCGGGCGGGTATAAAAGCCGGGGTGCTCGACCGATCGGCGCCTTTCGGTGTCCGCTCTCCACTCACCCGCCTCTCCCGCTCTCCTCGCCACTCACTCCTCCTCGTTCCACGATGTCCGCCCGTCCGCTCGTCTCCGTCCTGCTCGCCGGCGCTCTGCTGCTCGTCGGGATGTCGCAGGTGGATGCGATCAAGTGCTACGCCGGAGGAGCCGGCAACGAAACAATCGACGAGCCCTGCGACAGCTGCGGGACGACTACCGTCAAGGACGCGGGGATCGTGTACGCTTGCAGTACGACGCCGTTTAAGTCTCTCCTCGCCTCGTCCGCGCCTACTCATCCATTTTCTAGGCCCGACTGCTCAACTTCGCTTGACGGCAACGTGAAGACGTGCTGGTGCAACACGGACCTCTGCAACAAGGCCGTCCTCATCACTTCGACTTTGCCCGCCGGCCACGTCGCGTCCGCCGCCCCGCCCTCGGCCGCCACTGCGCTCTCGCTGCTCGTCGCTGCTGGCGCCCTCGTGATCCAACTGACCGCCCGCTGAAGCCACGGACAGTCCACTCGACTCACTCCCCCCGCGTCCTCTCTGTGTCGTCTGTCCGTGCGAATAAACACGTTCGAGTCCATCTGCTCGTTTGCTTCCGACTTCTCACAACTCCGCCCGGCGGCAGTTGGTGCCCGAGAATCAATAAATTGACGTCCAATTCGTGTGTCTTGTGTTCCAACGACGAACGAACGGGCAGTCCGATTACTCGGATCCGACCGAACGCGGTCACTTTTTCTGCGGCGGGACTCTGCTCGCCCTTCTGCTCGTGCACTCCCGCTTGCCGGCGGCTCCTCGTGTTCCTTCGCCTGGATCTTTCGGTTGGGGTCGGTGGAGAAGCGAAGAGAGAAGGCCGCCCGCTTGTCCGTTCGTTCGCCCCTCACCGCGTTCACCTCCCGCCCGTTTCTTTTCGCTCGTTCGTTCGCCGGCCTGCCCACGGGTCGCCCGCTCGACTCGGTGGACGGGGCCGCGGAGAACGCCGCCGCTTGCCGCCACGAAATTCGAATTTCGAGCGACGGCGGGGAGACGCGCGAGACGAGCCCCTCATTTCAGCCGCTCGTTTTGATCGAGTCCGACGGAAAGCGAGAAGGAGGGCGGCGGCCGCTCACTTCTCGTTTTCGCGCGTTCCTCTGCGTTCGTCGGGGTGCCCCAAACACGTCGTGCGCGCAGTTCCATTCAATCTCTGCTCTCGTTCTTCCACCCGCTCCCTCGCAGTCATCCTCGGAGGAAAACGCAATCCAACAGCGCGGCGTTCACTGGCGGCTCCTCCGATCGCATGAGTGCGCGCGGCTCGCTTTGTTCGTTTCTGTCAGGAGTTTGGCGGGCGAAGGGCGCATTCATGCGTGTTTGCCGCTCGATCCTCGCGATTCGTATTGTTGTTTGTTCACTCTCGTTTTAGCAATGGACAGCCGAGTGTTCACAAAGCGCACCAGAGCACAACAGCGCGCCTACGAGGAAGAACTGGAGACTTTCGAGTACAAGCCCATGCGGTGGCCCCAGAAGAAGCGCACTGGCACGGAACCACCGCCCGTCGTCACGATCGAAACGGACGGCGAGCGAGACACACGGGCATTGCAGCCCGCACCTCAATCGCCGCCGACGATCGCCGAGCATCGCGAAGAAACCGGGGGACAGCCGAAAGCGCCCGTTCGAGCCGAGAAGGAGCCTCCCGACAATCAACAGACAATTCGGCCGAAGCGGAAGAAAAAGAAGCGGCGGAACAAGAAGACTGGCATTCTTCCTGCCCAAGTCAAGCAGGAAATCAGGTGAGCGAAGAAATTAGGTCCCACTAGTGACTTTCATGTTTCAGGGAGCCCGACCGAGTCAACGAGCAACCAGCACTGGTGTTCGAGGAGTTGGAAACGGGCGAATCGAACGAGAATCGTGCCCAACGACCGGCGGAAACCCCGGCAAATGATGCGTCCGACAGCGATTCGGAAGAAACGCCGTCGAAAGTCGCGAATCGAACGCTGAACTCGGCAAACAAAGCGGGCCGCGTAAGTCTTTCAATCGTCTCTTGTCGTCGATCACCGTGCGCTTTTAGTTCACTTGCTCGACGTGCGGCTTTGTGTCCAACCATTCCAGTCGTTTCTGCGGGCATCTGAAGGGCCATTCGAGAACGCAAGGCTTTTGTTGCACGTTTTGCGGAATCTTCTTCAAAGAATCCAAGCCCCGAAATGCTCACGAGGAAAAGCATCACGGATTTGAGCGCCAAGAAACGGATAAAACGCGCAATGGCGCCATCGAAATCCCGCCGGTTTGTACGCGATCCCAGTCTTTCAGTAATCCTGGCCTACTTCAGAGCGACTTGGAGAAATACACGCATGTGGGCACAAATTTCGCGCACGTCCAAATGAGCGCGACGAGCGCCGACGAAGCTGCGAAAGCGCGGGTGAGCGTTGGATTTCGTACAGAACTGAAACAACCACGGTTGTACTTGCCATATGTTTCAGCTTTTGTGTGTTACTTGTGGGTACGTGGCCTCAAATGCAGCCGGCCATCACAAACATGTGAACGCGCATTCGAAGACGGAAGGCTTTCGTTGTTCGCTTTGTGGCCTCTTGTTTGGTCAAAGCAAAGACCGAAATCGGCACGAACGGAAACATCACGACTTTGAGCGATATGACGCCGATAAAGGATTGAGGAGCGCCATTGAAATTCAAACGGTTCGCCCAACACCGATTCGTTTCTACAGCCCTCTTTTTAGAGCGATCTGGAGAAGTACACGCAAGTCGGGACGAACTTTGCGGAGGTGCAAACGAAAGCGAAGATGCCCGCCTTGGCGAACGAGCATCGATCGAAGACGAATCGGGCCCGCGGGGTACGTTTCGCTATCTCATCGTGCTTTTTATTGTCCATTTAGAACTGCAACGATTGCGGCATTTCGTTCGCATTTGTGGCCAACGATCACACTACCGCTCACGCCGACAACCGCAGGAAGTTCCTGTGTTCGCTGTGCGGAATTGGCGTTGGCCGTGCGGATAGCAGACGCCGTCACGAGTCTACGGTCCACAACTTCGCGCGAGACAAGGCCGCCTGGCAGTTGAAAGAGGCAGTCAAGATCTTTCCGGTCGGCCTAATCTCTCCTTCAACTCATCGCCTCACCGCTTGCAGGAGCAATACAAACAACTGCGTAACCTGACCACGAACTTCGCCGCCATTCAATCCAGGGCAGCCCCGAGCAAGCGGCGGCAACGGAAGGGCAAGAGCAAAGAGAAGAGCGGGACGGACGAACAAATCAAGCGGCTGCTGGCCCTCGACCCGAAGCTCGACGATGCGATGGACCACGAGGAGATGCGGGCCTTCCTCGAAGCCGAGCTGGACGGCCGCGGCCGCCCGCACGCAAAGAAGCGGCGCCGAGTGGAATCCGACGACGAGGATTAGGGGCACGACGAGTGGACGTCCGACGAAGGAGTGCCTAAAGATGGCATGCCCGAGGACGAACGAGCAGAGGAGGACGACCTGGAAGCCGCCCTCAAGGTCGAAATCATTAACGACTGTTGATTGCTGCTCATCATTTCGTGAATAAACGTGCAGTAGACGAATCCTCTTGGCAGCAAGCGGGAGATCAGTCTTTCCATCCACGCCAGTCGGGCGTGAGCAGCGAGGAGGACGAGTGGACGGGGCGGCGGGAGGGCGGCCGCCGTTGCAAAGCCCCCGCACGACCGCCGCCTCTCCCGCCCGCTCCTAACGCAGAGGTGGGGCGGACAGAAAAACGAAGACAGCGAGTTTCCGCCCATTTGAATGAGTGGGCGGGTGAGGAGGAGAACTCCCGTCTGCCCCCGATCACTGACCCCCGACAGAGAGCTGCAGGGAGGCGGCCGCAAGCCTCCACTCGGCCGATCCCCGGGCGAATTCGGATGGTGAAGGGCGACGTCCAGAGAACGGGCAGGAGCTGCTTTCGTGTCTCTCGCAGTTGTTTGTCGCCTTCGCTTGCTGACGACCGTCCGTTGATCCGAACCGCCCGCCGCTCCGATCGTCGCCGCTCCGCCTACCTGCGACAGAAAGCCCGCGTTCCCACACCCCGAGCAATACGTTCCTGTGGTTCAGTCGGTAACGCGGCGGGATGGCGGGGCGGTCGGGTCGCCGGTTCGAATCCGGTGGGTCGTCAAAGCTGACAAAGTTAATTTGGCATGTGTTTGAGGTTCACATCTTCTCGGGCAACTGGTACGTATCCCCGTCAGCTTAGCACTTAGCGGTATCAGATCGACTAAATAGCTTCATCGCGCCTGGCCGGCTGCCTTGGCTGGGGCACTCTAAAGGTTCTTTTTGGTTCACGTTTGTTTTCCCGCTCGTCGACCGGCCTTTTTGGGTCGTCGGCCGTTCACTGCGGTCGGCTCGGTCGGTTGGAGGACGCCCGATGGAAGTCGCTAGAAGCCGCGTTCATCAACAGAATTCCGCCGCGTTTGGTCGCCTTTGATTCGATGCTGCTGATATTGATCGCGGGACGGCGCCCGCCGTTTTGTTTCTTCGGCGTGGCCGCGCGGCGAGTGGAGCCGACGAATCGAACTTTTTCGTCGGAAAGGGCAGAACGGCTATTGGAGAGGAGGTTGAAGAGAGGGCGGGTCGACGAGTGGGCGAGTGGACGAGAAGACCACTTTCTGCGGCCCTCCACTCCGCGGGGGCACCAGTTGGTGTGTCGGCCGGCTGTTCTCTCGCTTACGTTCGCCATTTCGACCGCCTTCTTTTCGACACAACGTTGTGGAAAAACGGTGACGAACGGATGCTCCCGCCTTCCGCCGCAGTTGGCGGCAGGTGAGTAAACGAACGTTTCGATCGCTCGCATACGTACGGAAGCTGCGGGAACAACGAGGATAAAAAGACGGGCAAAAGTTCACCCGCTTATTCCAATCAGAAGATGGCCGTTGCGTTGACAGCCCTCCTGCTCCGATGCACGCTCTTCTTCGTCCTCTGCTGCTCCGCAGCGAACGCCCGCTCGATCCACGAGATCAACAGCCGGGCGATCAGCGAAAGTCGAGGCGATTTGTTCGGCGGTGACATCCGTGAGCTCCGCCTTCATTCCACTCGCTAATCAACGCTTGCAGTGCTGAGTGCGGACGAGAAAAACCGCATCGAAGCGAAGCGAGATCCCCGGAAAGCCATGGACGTCGCGAAGGAGCATCGAGGATTGAAGCGATGGCCGAACAACACCCTCGTCTACCGTCTCTCCGCCAACTACGACGACTACGAGTGGGCACTCAATCATCGTCCTCTGTTCACTTGCACCTTGCAGACGCTTGAAGATCCGCCACTGGCTGGACGCCCTCGAGATGGACAGCTGCTTTCGTTTCGTCGACTACGCGCAGCAGCCGAACGCCGACTTCATCGAAATGTTCAAGGGGGACGTCTGCTCGTCCACAATGGGGCGGATCGGTGCGTTCGCTCGGAAGATCCCGGAAGAACGAAGATTGCAGGCGGCGCCCAACGGATGTCGCTGCATCGCGACTGCGTGCTCGAGGAGGCCACCGTGCAGCACGAGTTCATGCACGCCATCGGTTCGTTTTCTCGATGATTGGTGGTTGCTTTGGAGCGATGAGATTTCTCGCTTGAGTTGTCTCCAGCGAGAGATCCCCACGTTCGGAACAAACCGCTGGACAAATAAAGAAACGGCTGCTCCTTGCAGGCATCGGGCACGAGCATCAACGACCGGACAGGCAAGGGATTCCTTCTAACGCACGAATTTTTCTCTGCAGAGATCAGCACATTACGGTCGTTTGGGAGAACGTGGAGAACGACATTAAGCAAAAGGGTGAGCAATCCAGCGGCCGTTGGCTTGAATTCGGTTGCTGCAGCCCAGTTCGAGCTCCATCGCGCCGACCTATACGACGTCGTCACGCCGTACGACTTCGATTCGGTGAGTTTTTGCGGGTCTTTGAGCGGTGGAGCGGTGGGACGTGGAAAAGAGATCAAACTTCTCACTTGTTTTGCTTTAGATTATGCACTACCAAAATGGGTAGGAGGAGCGGGCAGTCGCTCAAGCATTCAGCATAACCACTAATTTATTTAAAGCCAGTGAAATTACAAAGTAACGTGAAAATCGTTGACAACCCCGAGTTAAAGCGCTCATGACAAAATTTCTGACAAAATTTGTCATTTTGTGAAAAATCGTGACGATTTTTCACTTTGCGTGATATTTTGTCAAGTACCAAAACCAAAATTGGGAACTCGAGGTCGTCAGCGATTTTTACATTACTTTGTAATTTCACTGGCTTTTTAAGACACGGCTTTCTCCAAGGACGGCGTCTCGCCGACCATGAAGCGAAAGAAGGTGCCCGTATTCTTTCCTCCACTCACTTCTCTGAATTCCAGGGCAATGAACGGATCGCGTACAATGGGAAGCTTTCCAGAGGCGACATCCAGAAGCTGAAGATCGTCGGCAACTGCCCGCACTTCGTGTCGCTACAGGAACTGCTCGAAGAGGCGGCCATACGCGAGGGACGCTGGGAAGGCACGACTCGGAAGCCGAGTGGACAGACGACCGTCCGAACGAGCGGTCAACCGAGTGGTGCAAAAAAGACGACCGGAACTGGAGCGAACCGATCGAACCGACCGAAGAAACCGCGCGGATCAAAGAAGAAGACGGCCGTCAAGCGGAGAACTCGCCGGAATCAGCGGCGGAGCGGCTGGAAGTCGCGGGGATGAGACGTGAACAACCGGTCGTCGAATAAACCAACTGTTGCACCGAAAGGCGGTCGTTGAATCGAACGTGCAGGCAGCAAAGGCGAGAAAGTAAGGAGCGAACACGCGTGAATAAATAGCGAATGGTTCGTCTTGTCGACTGCACGCAACACTGCAACTCGCTCGTTCTTTTCCTGCAATAGAAGCCCAGCTCTATTGGCAAGTCAAGCCGCTCGTTCCGTGGAAAAGGCGGGCGTGTCGGACTACTTGAGTGGCACGTTCTTGCAATCGCTTCTTCTCGTGCGCGCTCTGCTCCGTCCCACTCGATCTTCCAGTCAGATGCCGGAAGAGCACGTGTTCTTGGAATGAATTCGAGCACTTCCCTTTGCTTCCCATCGCCCGCCGAATGCCCGCACTTCTTCGAGCAGGCGGGCGGACCGGCACACGTGTTTGAGCGAGAAAGAAATCGATAGTTGACTCCTGCTCGAGAGAGACCAGTGCGCGTGTTGAGGAGCGATGAGTCAGGGGGGCAAGCGGAGGCCGATTGCGCGCCGCAAATGACCTGCGCGCTCGTCCTTCCTGCCGGCTTGCGGTTTGCGCGGACGCCCGCGAGTGCGCTCTCACCCCGCTTTACCGCCGCGTTCGATCTTTCCGCACCTCTTTTGAGTTATCGATCGGCGTCTTTTTGCTCGTCGCATGAGAAGATTGAGGATTTCTCGCTTGTTCAACGGGCGGAGAACCTCGTGCGGGAATTCGTTCGCTTTTCATTCTTTCACTGGTTTCACGCGGCTGTTTGTTAACGAAAGAGATCGTTGGTTCACGTGTGAAGCCGCTTCCGTGCCGCAAATCGAGCCAAATTCTCCGCGTAATCGTGACTGTTGCAGCACAACAATGGTCTGCGCGCACGCCCTCGAGCAGAAGGTTTGGATCGTGGTCCACCAGAACGAGTGGTCCAACCCCGATTGGGAGCGCAAGGAAGAGAACATCAAGGCCAAACACTCGAACCTCTCCTTCCATCTGGAGGCCCGCCTGCTCGAGAACGGCGACATCGAAGCGGAAGTCGTGGTCGACGACTGCGGCCAAGATGTGGACGTCTTCATTTGGGCCAACCGAAAGGCCTTCCCGGGCGACTGCACGCACTTCACGGGCAACAAAGGTGGAGTAGATGGAGGGGAGTGTGCCTATTCATTTCTGTCGACTTTCAGACACACCCGTGCCTGGCCGGAAGTTCGTGATCAAGGACTTCCGCATGTTCCTCGACATCTCCGTCGTTTGCTTAGTTCGCGTCAACTGCCACGAGTGCGAACTAAAGCAGCTGCCAGCGAAGGTCGGCCGCTTGACGAAGCAGGTGGCCGAGATGGCCGCCAAGGTTCGGACTTCTTGCTTTCTCCCTCAATTGGTCGTTGCAGATCGAAGAGCAGAACGCGGAGATCAAGCGCCTGCGCGCTGATCTTGGGGAGCGCCCGACGGAGGACGAGTGGGAGCAGTTGGACGAAAACTGAACCCAAAACGCGCAAGCAGCGATTGTGATCCCCTTGTTCCTTTTGTTTACTGTTCGTGAGAAAATAAATTGATTGTTGAAGCCAGCCACTCGCAACGACAACGAGGCAATCAGGGCCTGGCTTCGCAAAGCGACAGCACCACTCCATCGGCCCAAACAAGAACCCATCGATCAGGCGCTCATGTGCTGGAAATGACGGAAGTACTCGGCGGCGCGGTCCTCCCGTTTGGTCCACTCGCTGGCCGCCTCGCCGCCTCGCAGTCGGTGGAAGACGGCGAGCAGGAGGAAGTGGGCGTAGATGGCCGTGTTGGGCGGACGAAGCGAAGAAATGAGCGGGCGAGCGGGCGGGGCCTTACGAGATTCATGTTCAGTAGGAGAAGTGGAGCGTCTGCAGGCCGTAGGTGAGCGAGTTCACCAGCGAAACGAGAGGATCAAGCCGCACGAGCGCTCCAGATCGTAGCGGGCGACCAGCCGCCGGCCCGCGAGCAGCAGCCGGAGGTCGACGTCGCTGGTCGACGAGCCAAAAGACGACCAACCGCTCGGTTCGTTTGGATCTCCGAGCAGTCAGGCAAGTCGGGCAAGTCGGGCGGCGGCGTGCCCTGCACCGCCCAGTACGCCGCGTCGAGCAACATCTGCGCGAAAAGCCACTTGACTACGCGCGATCGGCGGAACGAACCAAACAGCCGACCAGCACGGCGCCGGCGGTGGGGGAGGGCAGCGAGCGACCGCTCGAGGAGGTGGAAGAACGGGAACACGAACGAATGGCGGGATCACGAGAGGCTTCTTCTGAACACTCGGTCGTCTGGAGAATTCGCACGGGGTGACGGCTGCAGACAAGAGTGGACAGCAAGCTTGCTGCGAGTGTTGTGGGTGGAGACGGAAGCTGACTGTCGACCGGAAGTGGACAACGAACTCATTTCTTTTTTCTTTCACGACCCTCCGTTTGCTCATCGACTCAACGAGCCGCCCAACCCGCCACTCCAACAGCAGCTCGGTCAAACACCACAGAAAGAGCCCCTAACACGCAATTGAAGGCCGCAACGACCACGCGCCTTAAAGAAGGAAAACGTGCGGCCGGTCCACACGTACGAGCAAGCGAACAGATCCAGGGCGTACGTGACCTAAAAGCGGCGGTTGGAAGCTCACAGCAGACGGAAGGAGTGCCCGCAATTCGGTAGCCGGCCAGCGACAACCGAGCAGGAGTGCGCGTTCCAGACCCGCTGCTCAACGGTTGGTCGATCGAATCCACGCGTCCCTCCGCTCACCTTCAAGTCGCCGCTCACGAATTTCAGCACTCGGCGCACGAACGGCGTCCGCAAGCGGGCAAAGAAGCCAGCGAGCGCGAGCAGGCGGACGGCCTCGCTCTTGCGCTTCTTTCCGCTTGTTGGCCCCGGCGATGGGACGACCAAAATTTCCATCCGGTCAGGGCTGGAGCCGGAACTTAAACATTTTCGAGGACCGGCCGACTTCCCTGAAAGTCGACCGGCCGGGCTGCGTCGATCGAAAGCCGAAGAAGACAACGAGCGGGCGGCAGACGTCCCGCCCGGCAGGCGGTCGCTCGATGAGTCACACGGGGGTGGGCGGTTAGTTCGCGTCGTCTGGCGTCCTCCTCCGATTGCCGCGTCTTTTGCACGCGAAAGATTTCTCTACCGTTTTGACGGCTAACGAGTGAGTCATCGCCCCGTTCTCTCCCGTGAGTGCGAAGCGCCTTTCGGTCACCTCCGCGGGCCGTTTGGACCGATCGTCTATCTTTCCTACACGTTCTCGTTTGTTGCTGGTTGTCGAGCGACGAGGCGCGTTTCATTCGATCGCGCGGCAATTGAGACGTCCGCCGCCACTCATTCCACCCAAGTGTCCGTTGTCCAGCTCACCGCCTTTCCGCTTCCCTTTCATCAGTGAATCCCGCGTGAAGCGTTCATGTACGGCGAGAAACAGATCCCTCCCCCTAATGCACGCCGCCCAAATGCAGTGCAAAATCGCGGGTTTTCACCGCTCGACGCGCCTCCGTGCAAAAAACGCGAATGAGCGGCGGCGCAGGGGTACGGTAGGCCCGCCCGCTGGTCGAAGACCTTGGACTGGGCACGCACAGCGGCCCAGGATCGAGTCCAGGGACGCTGCAACTGGCCGCAATCGAAAGAGCGAAATCGATTGTACCTGACGGCTCGCGGGCGGCACCTAAAACGACGGCTTCGCCCGCTTTCTCGTGCCCGAAAGTCCAACGGTCGGATTTTCTCTCGGCTTTCTTGCCGTGCTGCTCAGAGGTCAGAAGTTTTGGCAGCCTGCATTCTAGTAACCTTTGTTGGCTCTTCTTTGCGCTTTCTTTTAAGCGATTGCACGCATGATTTTATCCAGCGGAACTTCTCAACGAACCTTTTGAAGCGGTCGATTTGCGCTCACTTTTCGAGTTTCTTGCTGCGCTGTGCGGTGCTCAATAGTTTTGGCGATCTGCTTTCTAGTAACATTTGTTGCGCTTTTTCTCTGCTTTCTTTTGAGATATAGAACACGTGATTTCATCAAGCGGGAGTTCTCAACGAACCTTTTGAAGGCACCGAACCCATTCCGTCTTTCGGGACTGTTTTCCTCGGTTGCTTGGCGTCGTTCGACGGCGGAAGCGATAGTTTTCTGATAAAATCGGCTACGCAGAATCCATTTCTGCCGTTGGTTTTGCAAGAGAACGATGTAGCGTCGCGCGAGGGGTTGACCCGACAACCATTTCTTGTGGCAGCGAAATGCCAGAGCGCCCAAGCACGCACTCATTCTCGCTTTCCTCCCAAACCCGCCGAGCGGTGAAAACCACCGGTTTTTGGGCGGCGTGCTAATGCGTGATGATGTATGTCACGCAAATCGAGTTTCACGCGCCCACAAAACCCACACATACTAAGTCGTCTACGCTGATTACGGAACAAAACCCGTTTTCCGAAATTCCGACGCGTTCGCGAGATATTGCAGGTAAAAGGTCAAAAAGTCGCGATTTTTGGCCATATACGATCCGCTTTTTCGAGTACTTGCCGTCCTTCCAGTAACATAAAATTCGGCATGCGTGTAGATCTCGGCGTCGTCTATCCGTTCCAATAGACTGCTTTTCAAAAAATGTCGTTGTAGCGAGGGAGCGCCGTTCCCGCATGGGCGGGTTTTAAGGTAGGTTTTTCGCGCCTCTCTCTAAACGAGAGCAGATTCACAAGCCCAAAAAACTAAGCGACATGCATTGGACAACGCGTAACCAGATGGTGTAAAGAGATCGATCAAAGTCGAAACCGTTAACATCGAACCGGGGGGGGGTCGATAGTTTTGCTCTTGAAAATTTTTGCGGTTCGATCATTTTTTCATGCTTTTAACGAGTCCGTTGGCGTATAAAAACTCATTAGACGTGTAGATTATTTACTCAGCTACCCAATAAAGCAAGAATTGAGCGAATCCGACGATTTTGAGCGATGCTGCGGCCGTTTGAGTGGAGCCCTGTTAGGGCCAATTTTCGCCGCGCAGGAAATCGAGTCTTCCGGACTTTTCTTGCGGTTTTAATTCTCAATAACTGTTTAAGAAGCCTTGAAACACTTGCTACACATTCCCGTAAGTTCGACAACGACGTACAGAAGCAGGGAGCCGCCGAAGGCGGCGCCTCGGCTGGTGGACAAGAACAACGCACTCGTGTTGTAATCCGCTCGATCGATCGGGAGTTGAAGGTCGCAAGAACGAGAGCTGAACACCGAATCCACGACCACTCGATTGCCGGCGGAATAAACACGCCCGTTTCGGAGCAAGCAAGCGAGGAATTGCGCAACGCGAACGCAACTCGCCGTCGACTTCCAGCGAGGAAGCGGCGGGCGGCCAGTCTCTCGTTTCGTTCCCCCTCTCGAGCGGTCGGCTCATTCCCCGCCCTCCCCACAGTGAGCGGTCGCCCCGTCTGTTCGGCAAATGCGCTTCTCGTCTTCGTCTCCCGTTCCTGTCTGTTCCTCGACGGCGTTCGTCCTTCCTTTCGAGCCGTTCATCCGAGCGGCTTCACGCATGCCCGTTCGTCCATCGGGAACCTCGATGGAAGTCGTGAGTTCTCTCCTGCTTCCCGCCTCGTCCTATCCCTCTACTTCTTTTAGGTGGGCGACAAGAGCGTGAGAGGACCATCAACAACTTCTCCCAAGAATGAACTCGCGGCTGTTCGAATGGAGGTGGACGCCCAGAAGCAAGGGCCACGAGCACACCGACGAGAAGTGACCGGCTTTCTCTCGTTGCTCACTTCTTCGACCGCTTGTGAGGAAGAGGACGGAAGCTGCTCAAGTTACACTCAACGGTGAGCTCCGTCCACTCTCCTCCCACTCATCCACCCGCTTGTTTGCAGGAGCGATCGACGAGGTCGAGTGAGGAGTTTCCGTTCCTCCTGCTCACCGTTCTCTTCTTTCAGCTTCCCCCTTCTTGCAAAGTGCGTCGAGACGGAGTCCAACTACTCAAGACGCACTGCTGGAAGGAAGCGACTCGACCAGCGGAGTCCCCCGAACGTTGTGCCCGTGGTGAAGCCGGTCGATCCGAGCGTGTGCGTCTCTCCCGCTCTCTACTGCTCAAGTGCCCTCCGCTCCGTCGGGTAAGCGAGAGGATTCGATTGAAACCGTCGTTCACTTCAGGCTCGTTCCCAGTCGCTCCGAACGAACGAACGAACGACGGCCGTGTGCGAGTACACGGCTCGCACCAACAAGTGGACCGCCTGCTTCGTTGTCACCGAATCGCCGTGCGTTCGCGCACTTCGTCCGCAACCAAAACGCCTCTTCGGCCAACTGGTGGAGCCGACTAGCCGCTTTCTGGTGGGTTCTTCCCTCTTGATTCCCCACAACTCGTTTGTTGCAGCGAACCGGTGATGAAGACGCGTGTGGTGGGTGTACGTCGGAATCGCCAAGAGCTCCATTTATCTGTCCTCTGTTTTCTGCGAAGTGAGGCCGTGTCGAGCAATAAACCAGTTAGCCAATGGAACGCCTCCCGTTTGTCAGCAATCAACCGTTCGACTTCGTCTGTTCGAATGAACGTCCCTTCTTACTGCCGATCCGCAAGGGTTGACTGACCACGAAGAATGCAGCGGACAACGGGAATAACGCCGAGGTTGCGAAGAACAGCTCGAGATTCCTTCGGAAGAGAGCGCCGACCGCCTTCTCCTCCAGCAGCCGCCATTTGCCGCTCGATCGCCCGGCGAACTCCAGCACGCGCCGAATCTCCGCGGGGTCCGCCCGCTGGACGCCCAAAATCCAGAGCGGGACAGCCGATTCGCGGGTGATCTCCTGCTCGTCGCCAACGGGCGGCTGGAAGGAGAATTGAGTGAAATGCTGGAGTTGCTGCTGCCGTCGGGCCAAACGGCGCCGTTCGGCGGCGGCTCGGCGAGCAGTCGGGGCACCGCGGCGATTTCCGCCGCCACTCGCGACTGGCGGCCCGTCCGTTCGAGCAGTTCGCCTTCGATTCGACCGGATTGATTCGATTAAAACGAGCAAGAACTGTCGATTCAACTCGCGATCGAAAGAGCGGAACGTTCGGACGAACAACCGCCGCATTTCCGCGGTTCCACCGCCTTCCTGCGATCTCCGGCTGCTGGGCGACTCAGCCGAGGACCTGCAGAGAGAGCGGACTTGAGCGATCGGCGGGGAACGAAACATTCGACAAATCTCTCACTTGCATCAGGAGGGCAAAAGAAACGAGCAGCAAGTTCGCGTGGGTCAACACCCAAATGAGGGGTTCTTTCGGCTCTGTCTTGAGAACCGAACGTTCGGCCCACGAGCGGAGAAGACGGGCGGACGGCGAGTGGAGCAGACGCTGGAGAGTTGGGTCCAATGGAGCGAGAGGAAAGAGTTTCTTGTTCTTTCCGCCGGCTTCTCCGCCCACTCACTTCTTCCCTCCACATGTTCGAAGAAGGGCGTCGTCGGGCACCTCCGAGCCGAGAGTGGCGGTCGAAAGGACAATCAAGGCCAAAAGGAGGTGCAGAACGAGGAGCTTCATTCCTTTTCAGTGAGTGGCGTGTGGCGAGCATTCCCGCCTTAAATTCCACTCGTTCCCCACCGACTGTTCACTGGAATGCCGCTCGAATGTGCTGGACGATCGAGCAACTGGTGGTCACACTCAGTTGAACGGAAGGCGGAGGAAGCGGCCGGCGTTTGCGCAAACACGGCGGTTTTAATGGTCGGTTGGGTGCTGCAGAAAGAAGGCAGTTTTCGTGTTCCAACGAGGGTGGAGTGGATGGTCGGCAACCGATGAAGTGAGGCAGTAGACAACTAAAGTGGACAGTCATGCTCGTCGCAAGTGGAATGATCGGCCCGCTTTCCGCAAGCGGCAGCCCTCCACTCATTTTATTGCTCTCCGTTGTGTTCGGCTGTGCTCCTCCCGGTTCGAGCGAGCAAACGAGCGGGTGGAATGGTCGACGGCGGAGAACTTGCGTGCTCGCTGGGGATCGCCCTCCTCTTCCTCCTTTTCAGTCGGGCGGCGGCGGACGAGTGCGTCGAGTTTCGGAAACAGCCTGTACGCCCTTTGTGTGCCTTCAGCTCTCTAACGTCTGCTTTCTTTCAGCGCCTTGAAGCCAGACAGCCGGCATTGCGCGGACGTCGAGGTGAAGCTCGTGGTCGATCGGCAACTTCTCCGCTTCACCGTGCGGAAGACGGGCGACTTCGAGGAAGACGGACCATCTGCTTTGCAAGTTTTTGATTCTTCGTTGACTAATTGTGTCTGCCTTCAGCTTCGTCTTGCTGTTCGGAAAGGTTTGCCGCGGGACCGCGAGCGTACACCCGCCGTCTCACTGGTCGGATGGAAGGTTCGACCCGCAGAGTTTACGTGTTGGCGGTAGGTCGTGTTGTGTCGGGTCGATTGATTATCAATCGCGCGGGCCTTTAGGTCGCTTTTTTGTCTTTCCGGTGGAGGCGACGCTAACTTCTCGGCAGTTGGAGTTCCGCACGACCGCTTCCGAAACGATCAAGTGCGACTCCGACCCGTTCGAAGAGCTCAACCGCACACACTACCTGCTGCCTCTCCGCTTCGTCGGCTTCGAGACGAACCCAAAGGTCGACTTCGTTTTTGTAAGTTCCTCCTGATCACTTTCACCCCTTTCTTGTGTTCAGCACGACGCCGCCGTCTACGTGCCGGAAGCGCCTTCGCAGAAGTGGCTGATCGTGTGGATCGTCGCCTGGTGAGCTGCCCGCCAGTCCGCTGCTCATCCCTGTCTTCCAGCGTCCTTCTTTTCTTGCTCTTCATCCTGTTCCTGACGGGCGTGGGCGTCGTCTTCTGCAAACGTTCAAAGAAGTGCTGCTGGAGTGGACAGCCGCCGGGCGCCGGCCGAGCGAACGGCGAGGTCGGGGGAGTGCCCGCGCCCCAGCCGCCGCCAATCGTTGTTCCGGAGCGCCCCGTCGTCGTCGCGGAGGGCAGCCGCTCGAAGGAAACGCTCCCGTCCGTCCGCTCGAAGAAGAGCCGGTCGGCGGCGACCATCGTGCGTTCCTCCTCGTTCCACTCACTCCTCTTCACTCGCTTCTTGCTTGCAGGACAGCCCGTTGTGATGCCTCTCGCCGTTTGTGTCCTGGGCATCGGAGCTCGCTGTTTGCTTCTTTTGGATTATGGAGAGTTTTCGTTGATAAAAGAAGTCTCTATGAAAGTCCTGCTCGTCGTTCTTCTCGTTGACTGCGGGACAAGCGGTCGCTTCACGAGCAAACGGCCGCGTGTTGTCGGACCGACTGCACCGCCGAACGGCCGCCGACCGCCGCGCCCGCCCGCCGCGACGACGAGCCGCCGGGAAGCACGAGATGTTCGAGGCGGGATTTCCAGATGCTTGCCATGGACTGCAGTTTGGGGGCTGATCAGTCTTCGATGCAAGTCGGGGCCAACTGCTGGAAGGGACGGCAAAAACGAGTATCGTCCTTCCAGGCAGTCGGGAGGGAAGAAGCGAACAAAACCGATGCCTAACCGAGTCTCTTCTGGTTCCTCCTCAAAACAGTAGACAGCTGAATGCCGTGCGGCATCGAGAACTTCTATTTCATCGGACGAACTCCTGAACGCGAACCTGGGCGTCTGGAACGGCGGTGTGGACGACTCGCCCTCCCCTCCGATCACCCACTCACTTGCCGGTCGGGAGTTCGCCGTGTCCGTCGAGAAGCGTACGAATCTGCTCTTCCTGCTGGACACCGCGTACCCGACTTCAACCCTATTAATTCACTCACGACTCAAAACCAGCATCGCGAGAAGAGCGCGTGTGTTTATCCATTAGCACCAACATTCAGACAGAGAGAAAGAAAAATAGGACTGCATTCGATTCGCCCGACTATCCACGGAAACAGAAGACGATGCGGACGCCGTTGTGGACGAGGGAACCCGTAGAGATGAGCGGCCTGCCGTCGATCTTCGAAGTCGTTCCTTCGCCCTTCAATTTCAGAAGGTCCATCAGAGGGCCCGGCGACGCGTGTTCCCACTTGTACTGAAACATGCGAATAAAAGCGTTGGGACGTGAAAAAGCAGCGAACCTCGTCTTTGATGAGAACCCGCAACTCGCCGTCGTTCGACTTCAATCCCGCTTCTCGCATTCGCGCGGCGAACTCCTTCGCGTCACCCACGATGTCCTCCACTTGGCCCAAATCTCGAAGGTCCTGTCGTGCGGGGCAGTCAGAACGGGGCACGACTGGAGCCTCTCACCTCGATCGTGACCGGCGTGTTCGCGTGGCAAGTGAGTTTGAAGTGGTTGTTGATGGCACGCAAGTGGGGAAGAGTCTGCGGGAGGTCCTCCGAATCCACCCATTCGACGTTGACGATGAGGCGGAGCTCCTGCAGTTGCTCGTTTCGGTCGAACGGCCCACAGTCTTGCTCGAGAAGCCCCACCGAGGGCCACGAATTCCGCGAAGCGAGTTCGATTCGGCGGCTCTTCAGGCGGAAGACGTCAGCGAGATCTGCAAGACCGAGGTGAAGACTTGCTGCCAGCTCCCGCACGTACACGAATGCTTGATCATATGCGCAGGTCCGTACTTGTTGAAGAGCTTCGCGAATTTGAGCGAGTGGAGCCGAATCGCGCGCTTTCGGAAGAGCGTCGCAATGCGCATGGTGTCGGTGTCCAAGTCAATCACACGGTCGGGCAGCGAGTCGATGAAGAAGTCGGCGACCGGGTAGTCAAGCTTGTGAGTGATCAGCTGGACCCATTTCAGCGAGGGCGGAGCTGAAAGCGAAAGGGAGTGAAGAAGGAGTGAAGCGGGAACTCACCGCGCAGCTTGGCGGCCACTCGCATCCATTTGAGCAGTAGCTCGGAGTTCACGTTGTCCGGATCGACCGCCCACTCGATCTCGACCTCTCGCAGTTTGCGGCAGTGCTCGAAGAGAGCAGCAACGTCTTCGTAGGTTTGCGCGAACGGGGCGACCGC